>JAWWQZ010000044.1:1200000-1741491 GCA_033815515.1 Cryptocheilus praepositus | reverse complement strand
TCCCCCGGGTTCGCCAGGCCCGTACCGCAGAAGGCATTCCACGGCCCCTGGGGAGGTAGCTCGGGTACCCCGGGTTCCGCTAAACCCGTACCGTGGAAGGACAAAAATGCCCCACGGTCCCTGGGGGCGGAGGGGGACACATGCGTATCCCCCCAAACACACACTCACACACACACGCGCACACACACACACAGCTCGGGTAACCCCGGGTTCGCTAAACCCGTACCGTGGGGACATATTCCTATGGTCCCGGTCCCTGAGGGGGAAAGGGGGAAAAGAACCCCGGGTTCGCTAGGCCCGTACCGCGTGCAAAACCGATCAAGGTCCGCGGTCCCTGGGGATAGGAGGAAAAACACACGCACACACACACACACACACACAAGCTCGGGTACCCCGGGTTCGCTAGACCCGTACCGCGGGGCCATATTCCTATGGCCCCGCGGTCCCTGGGGGAGGAAAAAGGGACAGACAGCTCGGGACCCCCGGGTTCGCAGGTGCCGCGTGCAGGGACCATAAGGTCCACGGCCCCTGGGGAGGTAGCTCGGGTAACCCCGGGTTCGCAATCCCCGTACCGCGTGCAAAGACCAAAAGGTCCACGGTCCCTGGGGGGAGGAAGAGGAGGAGAGACAGCTCGGGTAGCCCCGGGTTCGCCAAACCCGTACCGCGGAGACATATTTCTATGGCCCAACGGCCCTGGGGGGGGGGAAAGGAAGGGGAAAAGGTTGCTCGGGTAACCCCGGGTTCGCTAGGCCCGTACCGCGTGCAATGGACCGATCAAGGTCCGCGGTCCCTGGGGATAGGAAGGGGAAAACACACACACACACACACACACACACACACACACACACACACACAGCTCGGGTAACCCCGGGTTCGCTAAACCCGTACCGTGGGGACATATTCCTATGGCCCCACGGCCCCTGGGGGTGGGAAAGGAGGTGGGAAAAGGTTGCTCGGGTAACCCCGGGTTCGCTAGGCCCGTACCGCGTGCAATGGACCGATCAAGGTCCGCGGTCCCTGGGGATAGGAAGGAAAAAACACACACACACACAAACTAACACACACACACTCACACACACACACACACAGCTCGGGGACCTCGGGTTCGCTAAGCCCGTACCGCGTGCAAGGACCCGAAGGTCCGCGGCCCCTGAGGAAGAAAAAATAGTGTTTGGTCCGCGGGAGCTATTTTATTTCACTCCTACCCTCTGCTCCCCTTGGGCCCGAAGGCCCAAGTACGAGCAGCGAGCATTCCCCTATCCGCCACCTGGGGACGCGCCACGTAGGGGTTCACCTCCCCTCTGGACAACAGACAGGTCCGTGGACCTAACCCAGACCTAACCCAGACCCAACCCAGACCTAACCCAGACCTAACCCAGACCTAACCCAGACCTAACCCAGACCTAACCCAGACCTAACCCAGACCTAACCCAGACCTAACCCATTTTTTTTTTTTTTTTTTTTTTTAACGTGGGGGAAATCTTCAAAAGACACCCGCCGCCGTTGGGGCGGCGGCGGGTAGTGCCGGATTTTTACCGGCTAAAACCCCCACGGTGACCACCATCTCGCCCGACTTCGGCGGCGGTCCGGGAACGACCAAACTAGGTCACACTACCGGACCGCCGCCTCGGGGAGGTCCTCTTCCCCGACTGGGAAGAGTGGACCTCTCCCCAGTCGTGGGAAGAGGAATCCGTGCTCGCGGGGGAGCAGTCAGAAATGACTGCTCCCCCACAGAGCGCCGACTAAAGCCGGCGCTCCTGACTCCGCCGCATGGAAGGGTCACACTTCCATGCGGCCAACGTGGGCTATAACAGGGGGAGGGCGCGGCCCCAACCGCGGTCCGCCCCCAGCCCTCGGTGCCGCTCCCGACCGGCCAGGACCGAAGTCCCGGCACACGACGCCGGGGCGGCACCTACCTCCTCAATCGGGCGGAGCCCGGCACCAAATGAATAACTGGTGCCGGGTCCGCCCGCCTATATGGTGGCGGGCCACTTGGAGGGGGCCGCCTAAAACGGAGCCCCCTCCTGGCCCGCCTTCTCTCCTGCCGAGCGGGATCGAGAGACTCCCGATCCCGCTCGGCGGCCTCCTTCTGCGAAATAACGGTTTCGCAGAAGGAGGCCACCGCTCTCCAGGACCTCTCGCTCGCCAGCATTGCCGTAACAAGTGCTGGCGGCGAGAGGTCCTGGCCAACAACGGCCCGCACTTCTTCTCTTGCCCAGCCAAAGGCTGGGCACTCCTCTATCGTGTGGGTGGGGGTGTCGACCACCCCCACGCCACACGATTGGCACTCTGGTGTGGCCTCCGCTCCGATTTTGTGCAGGTACTCTCCGAAACACCCATGTCCGGAGAGCACCTGCGTCGTCCGGTAGGTAAGCCTACCATGCCGACGATCCACCCACTCCTCCAAATGTGGGAGGATCGCGCCGACAGCTCGCTGGCGGGCGGCTCGATAATTTTCGAGCTCCGCCCGCCATTTTCTAAGTGCGAGCTGCCGGGCCTGACGCCTCAGGTCACCGACCGACAGTCCTGCCGGATCCCCTCGACCCGGCGGAGTGACCGAAACACACGGGCCTCGGCCTCCGCCTGCAGGTCGAAGGGGATTACCCCCGACAGGACTGCCGCCGCCTCATGGGAGATGGTGCGGTAACCACGTGCCACCCTGACGGCCATACGCCGGTATACGCGGCGCAGCATTTGTCGGCTGCGCCGCCCGGCCGCCAGGGACGGGGCCCAGACTGGGCACCCGTAAAGGCACATGGCCCGCACCACCCCCGTATAGAGGCGGCGGACCCTCTCTTCCGGTCCCCCGATATTGGGCAGTAGCCGACCCAACAGGGCGGCTACCCCCTCTACTCGGGGGACGAGTCGGTCAAAGTGACCCTCGAAGCGCCAGCGGCTGTCAATGTCCAGGCCGAGGTACTTAATTCGTTCCTCGACCCGGACAAAGACCGGCCCTACTCGGACGACCGACTGGGGCGGTCTCCGGGTCAGAGGCAGCCCATGAAACCAGGCTGCCTCCGTTTTCTCCGGAGACACTTGCAGCCCCAGCCGACGGACGGAGGCCACTACCGAGGCCACCCCCGCCTCGGCAAGGCCCAGCAGCCTCTCCCATTCCTCCCCCACGGCTATCACCAGAGTGTCGTCTGCATAGCAGACGACTGTGACGCCGCGAGGGAGCGCGGTGAGGAGAACCCGGTTGTACCCCAGGTTCCACAACAACGGTCCCAAGACGGACCCCTGGGGTACACCGCGGTTCACCTCCCGCGTTACCACCCCGTACCGACCCGGGTATATTACCCGTCTGTCCCGGAGGTAGTCTGCCAGGACTCTCCTCAGGTACGGGGGCACCTGATGGTCGACTAGTGCCCCCGCAATCCTGTCCCAGGGCAGGGAGTTGAAGGCGTTGGCGATGTCAAGAGACACCGCCAACGCCATCCCACCCCGGGAGACAGACTCATCCACGAGGGCCTTGACATGATCGACCGCGTCTATGGTCGATCGGCCCTCGCGGAAGCCGAACTGGCACGGTGCCAAGTTCGGACCTATCCGGACATATGCCCCCAGAGGCGGGAAGCTATGATTCTCTCAAAGAGCTTTCCCGCCTCATCAAGGAGGCATATGGGTCGGTACGCCTTGGGAGAGGCTGCCGGCTTGCCACCCCCCTTGGGAAGCAGGACCATCGTGGCCTGCTTCCACAAGAGGGGGACCCGCCCCGCCTGAAGGCAGCTGTCGAACAGCCACCTCAGGCGGGGCCCGAGGACGCGTAAGGCCAAGGCTAACGCCTTGCCTGGGACGCCGTCTGGACCGGGGGCGGTGTTCCGCCCTCTTAACTTGGCGACGGCGTCCCGGAACTCCTCGTCGCTGACCGCGCATGGTGGCAGCGCGGTCAGCGCCGCCTCGAGCGGCTCCGGTGGTGGTCTGCCCCCCTCATCGAGGGGGAACAGTTTCTTTACCACCGACCGGAGCACGGCGGGTTCTAGGCTCTCTGTGACGGAAGGACCCGCGGGGCGTAGGCGGCCCAGTACCAACCGGTACGGGCGTCCCCACGGGTCTGCGTCCAGAGAGCCCAGGAGTTCCTCCCAGGCCGATGCCTTGGCCTCCCTGATGGCTCTCCGCAAGGCATTCGATGCGTCTCGATATGCCTCGCGGAGTGTGGCCTCCACCGCATGGTCGCGGACTGCTCGGCGGCGGGCCCTTGTCCACCGGCGTCGGGCCGCCACACTCTCTTCTCTGAGTGTGGCTATCTGGCCCGACCACCAGTAGACCGCCCGCCGCTGCACCCTCCTGACCCGGGGCATGGCGGCGTCACAAATTGCCGCCATTTGCCCCCGGAGCCAGGAGGCCTCCTCGTCTACGTCCGCGACTGGCTCTGGCCCGTACGAGGGCCAGGCCGCGGCATAGGAGGCCGCCATCAGCGCGTCCTCGTCCAGGTGCGTAAGCGCCCACCTCCTACGGGGTGGTGGGCCCCCAATTGGGGCCACCCCGCCTACATCAAACATGATGTAGAGGTGGTCGCTGAGGGTCGCGAGGTCATCTGCGACCCTCCACGCTCCAACACGTCGTGCGGCCGACGGAGAAGCCCAGGACAAGTCCACTATGGACTCCCCCTGTGGCCGCACGCACGTGCTGGCAGATCCCCGGTTGAGGATCCGGAGATCCAGACCGGAGGACCAATCCACCAGCACATCCCCGTGGGTCGGCCCTAGGGGATCCCCAAGTTGGGGATTTGGCGTTAAAGTCCCCTAGGACCAACACTGGACGGGACAGGAGAGGGTTCAGAACCCTCCCCAGCCCATCCAGCAGCGACTCAAACTCCACGAGGGTCAGGCTGGGGAGGCATACACCCCGGCCAGCGTGACGCACCTGGACTCCACCACCACGAACCCGGCACCCCTTCCGATCACCCGGAGGGGTGCCGAGTTCGTCGCGATCGCGCCGGCGCCGCCCAGCTCCGCCGCCCAGTCAGGGCGGTCGGGGACTCTGTACGGCTCCGCCGCGACCGCCAGGCCAATCTGCACTCGGCCAGGGCTTGGACAAACAAGTCCTGGGCCCCAGCCGAGTGGTTCAGATTGGCCTGCAGCACCCTAACTGGAGGCGGAGGGGGAATTATCGGTTAGCCTTCCCCTCCTCCTCCAGGTTGGCGGCCGGTTCGGCCTCCCTCTCTGCGCTGACAGGGCGGGTATTGCCCGCCCTTGTCAGCACCACCCTCGGTTGCCTACCCCCGAGGATGTCCGCGAGCGACACCGACGACGCCCGCGGACGCAGACGTTCCTCGGGGTGGCCGAGGGTGGTCCCTTCTCGGGGAGAGCTGGGCCCTCTCCCTCGGAGACTGCTCCCCCGCCCTGCTTCTTGGACTTGGGGGGGGGGAGGGTCGACGATCCTCCTCCTCCACGGGCCCAGAGGGGCCCGATGGACGTGGACTTTTTTGGTGGAGCAACCGGCTCCACCTCGTCCACGTCCATCACCAGCGTCGCCGCCGGAGGGGCGGGGGATGGTACGGGGGGCGCTGCGGGTCGGCACTCCCGGCCGACGCCGTCGCACCCCCGGCAGGCCCGGCCTGCCTCTTCTTCCCCCCCCTCCTCTTCCTTTTGGAGGGGGGAGGAGCACAACCCGGGGCGCCCAGCACGGGGTTGGCTGGGCGACCCAGGTCGACACAGACCGGGCACCTCGGGGGTGCCCGGCATGCGCGCGACACGTGACCGGTGCCACCACAACGGTAGCACCGGCCACCCCTATCTGCCCCCAGGGCATCGGGACTGGAGGTGTCCCACCTCCAGGCACCGATGGCACCTGGGAGGGCGTGCCGCCAGGACCTCCACCCGGGGTGAGCACCACCCCAGGCGGAGGCGGCCCGCCGCGGCCAGTTTTCCGAACGGCCGCGAGCGGGCACTTACCCAAATGGTGCCAAGTCCATTGGGGGAGGTCCGGATTGGGCCAGTAGTGACCTGGCCCGCCGGACACCCCCCCCCCCTGGCCACCGCCTCCACCACCTGTTGGGTGGTGGTGGCTTCGTCAAGACCGCTGAGGCGAGCCTCAGCGGTCTTCACGGGGCGGGCCACCCTGACGCCGTCCCCGCCGAAGAGTTCGGCGAGGCGTTCCGCCAGGGCGTCCGCCTTCTCGGTACCGGAAGGGCCCGGGATCTCTATGATGGAGGATCCCGATTGGCCCTTCCGGTACCTGACCTCCTGAATGCCGACCTCCGTGAGGTCGACATTGGCCACCGCCTTCCGCATGACCTCCGCATAGGAGGTCTTGCTCCCAGGGGCGACCGTTAGCGACACGGCCGCCCTCTTGGGAGCACGCGGAAGGCGGGGCTTCTCCTTCCCGACGGGTTTTTTGGGGGGAGGGGAGGGGAGACAGGTGCCGAGGCACCCGTCTTCCCCTTTTTCTTCTTCCCACCACCCGCCTTTCCCGTCTTCTGGCCCCCCTGGGGGCCAGAGGGTGCCGCCGCAGCACCGGTGGCGGGCCCCGCCCCCCTCCGAGAGGGAGGTTGTGGGGCCACAGCCACCCGGCGCTGCGCCCTCTTGGCCTTCCTCCCCAGGACCGACACCCACTCCCCCTGGGCCGACGGAACGTCCCTCCCTGAGGAGGGGCGAGCTGGCCTGGTAGGGGGAGGGGCGCCGGCTTCCTGGGGCGGAAGAGCCGCGGGTCCCGCCCGCGCCTTTCCCCGTCCTGGCCGAAGGAACGCCCTCCTCAAGGGGAGGACGAGCTGGCCGGGTGGACGGGGGAGGCGGGGCAGGGGCCCGCACCTTCTTACCCCTCTTCCGCCTCCTAAGGGCGGAAGAGGAGAGGACCCCACCCTCCGTATCAGTGGAAGGGGGGGGCCCTTTCCTCCTGGGAGGGAGGATTTCACCCGCCCGCTCCGCCATCTCCAGGAGAGGACGGAGACGGGCGAGTATCCTCGCCTCCACTGCCTCCGCCACCCGATCCGCCATCCCCACTCCGTTCTCCGAGGAGGGCGGAGGGGGGGACGTCCGGGCGCGGGGGACTTTCCGTGGAGAGGTCCGCGGGGACCTCTCCACGAGGCCCTGGAAGAAATCGGAGTCGCTATCCTCCTCCGGTCCTCCAGGGCCTCGTGGCCTCACCGCCACGCTGGGGGTCTTAGCCCCCGACGTTGATGCCCCTCCTCGCCGAGAAGAAAGTGGAGAGGAGGGGGTCGCCTCCTTTGGTCTGACGGGCTGGGGAGGGGTAACCCCCTTCCCACGCCCCGCCGCGATGAGGGTCGCAACCTGGGCCTCCAGGGCCTCGTTTCTCGCCCTCAGCTCCGCCACTGCCACCTCCAGGTCCCGTTCCCGGGACGAGGAGGCGGCCCGCTGCGCGTGCTCCGTGGCAACGCACCTCACCATCTGCGCCGCCTCCCGCAACCTCCGGACGTACGTCCCATGGAGGTTGCGGGAGGTGGAGCGACCTTTTCAATCCGCGCGGCCTCCTCGATCGCCCGCGCGGATAAGTCCGCTGCAGGGGCGTGGCGGAGCTCCGCGAGAAGCTCCGCCTCGTCCCGCAGCGGAATCGCCGACTTTGAAGGGGCCCTAGCCTTGACGGCAGGGTCATCCAAGGCCCTGATGGCGTCGGCTTCGTCCGCCATCAGGACCGCTTCCGCGTGGGCTCGTTTGGCCCTCGCGAGCCCAGCGTACTCCCCGGTTGTTGGGGGGCGGCCTCTTTTGCGCGTAGCGCCTCCGGAGGTGCCAGCAACGCTGGAGGTGTCGCTGGCACCCTCCTCGAGTTCGCTCATCGCGAGCGAACTCTCGTCTCCTACGTCCCTCTGCAGGGACCTCTCCCTTCTAATCGTGGAGACGGCCGAGCTCACCCCCAAGCTCGCTCGCCGCTCCTGCGCCTCCTCGTCCGTCTTTTTGTTTTTATATGTCTTTACGGGTTCCATAGTTGTTCCCACGAGTAGGGTCGGAAGGGGTGGTCCACCCGGGCAGAGCCGCCATACCCGGGTAAGCCTAATACACCCTGGGGTTCGGCAGGTGCCCCAGGGGAGTTTGGTCGCTAAAGACTGGCCAACCTCCCAGCCATGCATCCTATCGGCGCGCACCATACCTTAGGATTGAGGGTAATTTTTTATAGAGGTTTTCTTCCTCGCAGGCCGGCCGGTGAAGGCAGGCCCTCCGGGTCCCTTGACGGCAACGTTCCACCACTACGCCCTGTGATGGTCGTTGAAGCCGCCAAGAGACTTACGGAATTAGGAGATGGATGGCGTTCATCCATCCCCAGCTCAGGCACCCCGGGTTCGCCAGACCCGTACCGCCGACCGTGCGGCCGACAGCCCCTGGGGTTGTGCCCTTTTTGATGACCGGGGTGGCACCTCCCCGGAGACGGCACCTGACACCAGGCTTACGGTTCCGTCCAAACCGGCGTGCTGTCCGCGGCTGCTTATTCGTCGGGGTTACCCCCGCTTATTTCGCAGCTACCCTTCAAAGAACCATGACAATGAAGGGCGTTCCCCTATCCGCAACCCGGGGACGCGCTCGGTTGCCCACGCAAGGCCTCCGCCGAAGCGGACCGAGAACCCAGACCTAACCCATTTTTTTTTTTTTTTTTTTTTTTTTTTTTTTTTTAACGTGGGGGAAATCTTCAAAAGACACCCGCCGCCGTTGGGGCGGCGACGGGTAGTGCCGGATTTTTACCGGCTAAAACCCCCACGGTGACCACCATCTCGCCCGACTTCGGCGGCGGTCCGGGAACGACCAAACTAGGTCACACTACCGGACCGCCGCCTCGGGGATGGTCCTCTTCCCCGACTGGGAAGTGTGGACCTCCTCCCAGTTGTGGGAAGAGGAATCCGTGCTCGCGGGGGAGCAGTCAAACGACTGCTCCCCCACTGTGCGCCGACCTAGGCGGCGCTCCTGACTCCGCCGCATGGAAGGGTCACACTTCCATGCGGCCAACGTGGGCTATAACAAGGGGAGGGCGCGGCCCCAACCGCGGTCCTCCCCAAGCCCTCGGTGCCGCTCCCGACCGGCCAGGACCGAAGTCCCGGCACACGACGCCGGGGCGGCACCTACCTCCTCACTCGGGCGGAGCCCGGCACCTAAAATTTGGTGGCGGGTCCGCCCGCTTACTTCACGGTGGCGGGCCTCTTGGAGGGGGCCGCCTAAAACGGAGCCCCCTCCTGGCCCGCCTTCTCTCCTGCCGAGCGGGATCGGAAAACTCCCGATCCCGCTCGGCGGCCTCCTTCTGCGAAATAACGGTTTCGCAGAAGGAAGGCCCGACCGCCTCCAGGACCTCTCGCTCGCCAGCATTGCCGTAACAAGTGCTGGCGGCGAGAGGTCCTGGCCAATAACGGCCCGCAGACAACCCAGACCTAACCCAGACCTAACCCAGACCTAACCCAGACCTAACCCAGACATAACCCAGACCTAACCCAGACCTAACCCAGACCTAACCCAGACCTAACCCAGACCTTTTTTTTTTTTTTTTTTTTTTTTTTTTTTTGACGTGGTGGAAATCTGCCAACAGACATCACCGGTCCCTCGGGGGAGGGTACGGCGATAGTGTCGGGTTTTTACCGACTAAAACCACCTCGATGCCATCCCTACGACTCTACTGAGCAAGGGGAGACTGCGAGACATATACCAAATAGGCCACAATCATTCGCAGTCTCCATCGCGCACGCGGTATCATGCTCTTCGCATCGAAGGCCGAGTCAGCCTCCGTCACATTAATAATGTGTTCCTCACTATCTGGAGCAGCATCCAATGGCATTTGGTTGCTGCTCCACGCTCGCTGGTGTACCTTAAGGGTGGAGAAACCCCCGTCTCACCACCGTACACCGGACTCGGCGCAGCGAGCCCTTACTATTATTAATACTAATAACAATAATACTAATTATAATTAATATTGTATTATTTTAAAACTCACACTCACATTCACTTGACCGTTTACCCTCCGCCGCCATCGAACACTTGGCGCGGGCGAAGGCGCAGGGGATGAGGGAGAGGAGTACGGCGCGCACTTCTCCTCCCCCCGGTCGGACGTCTCGCGCGTTGAGAGTTCGGGTCGCTTTCCCGCTCCCGCTCGGCAGCTTCCTTCTTGGACATGACGTCCTCGCAGAAGGAAGCGAACGCTTTCCACGATCTTCCGCTTCCAAGAATCTCCGGAAAGATGCTCGAAAGCGAGAGATCGTGCCCTATCGCTTGTTGCAGGACACGGCGCTCTCTAATGAACGCCGGGCACTCTTCTATTGTGTGCTGCGCCGTGTCCCTTCCCTCCCCGCAGTGATGGCACTGTTCGCTCGCTTCCCTCCCAATTCTGCACAGGTACTCACCGAAACAGCCGTGTCCGGTGAGAACCTGTGTCGCACGAAATGTTAGTGTAATCGGGCCTCCACTTCTCCCAACCCATCGCTGCAGGTGTGGGAGAAGTGCGTCGAGAAGGCGCCGACTATTCGCGTTGGGCAAGTCATTCAGCCGATCATTCCATTTTGTGATCGACCAACGCCTTGCCATTTTCCGGATTGTTTTAGGATCGAGCGCTCCGGTCCGGAATTCCTCGCGATTCTCATAGGCACCCGCGAGCTCCAACGCAAGGAGGTCAGCGGGCACAATCCCCGCGAGAGTTCTTGCCGCTTCTAAGGATACGGTTCGGTATCCGCGTATTACGCGTATAGCCATTCGGCGTTGGATACGGTCCAACGCCTTCCGGCTATTTGGTGAAATATCCGCCGCCCATACGGGGGCGCCGTACATCATCATTGAATGCACGACTCCAGTGTACAGACGACGGGCACCTGACGCAGGTCCGCGAAGGTTTGGCAGTAGTCTTCCGAGACTAACTGCCACTTTCTCTATTTTCGGGACGATCGCGCGAAAATGGTCCTCAAATCTCCACCGAGAGTCGAGAGTGAGACCCAGGTATTTGAAGCCTGTGCCCACCTGTATCTCGGCGGAGTTGCCGACGCGAAGCATCGTCGGCGGAGGACCTTGAGAACGAGGCCTGCGGCGGTGAAACCACATGGCCTCGGTCTTTTCTGGGGCTACGCGTAGCCCCAAACCTTCGATCTGTCCAATTATACAGGTCAGTGCGCGTTGCGTTGCACACCTGACCCTCTCGTAGGAGTTCCCCCCGGCTAGGACGAGTGTATCGTCTGCATAGCAAACGACACTTACTCCCGCGAGGCGCGCTTCCCGTAGAACCGAATTATACCCTATGTTCCACAGAATCGGCCCGAGTACCGATCCCTGTGGAACGCCGCGCGTAACACTATGCAGGTGGGCGACACCGTTCCTGCGCAACACCGCGATCTTCCTGTCCCGGAGATAATCCCCGATGACGGCCTGAAGATAGTCCGGGACGCCATGAAATTGTAGTGCGTCCCGTATTACATTCCACGGTAGAGTGTTGAAAGCGTTGACGATGTCGACACTCACCGCCAACACCACTCCACCAAGCGATGTATATCTATCCGCGAATTTACGTACGCTCTTGATGGCGTCAATCGTGGACCGTCCACGTCTAAAACCGTATTGACCGTCATCGAGTTCGCAGCCTCTCCGTGACAGGTGCGTCTGTAGTCTCTCAGCCAAGATGGACTCAAACATCTTGGCTGCCTCGTTTAGGAGACATATTGGACGGAATGCGGATGGGGAGTCCGCAGGCCGTCCCGGCTTGGGGAGTAGCACGAGGTTTGCTATTTTCCAGCATGCGGGGAACACACCTCTCCTCAAACAAGTATTAAAAATGAGAGTAATTTTGCTCCCTACATGCTGGAGCGCGACGGCAAGCGCTTTTGCCGGTATACCGTCTGGCCCCGGGGCCACTTTTCGCGACTTAAGCCTATGTGTGACGGCTATCAGTTCTTCGGGACTGACATAATAGTCCTCCGACCACACTTCGACGCTCCCAGCAGCGGGGCGTCCCACCTCTTCCTCGTCGGGTGGGAAGAGGTGACTTAAAATGTGCTCCAAGAATTGCGGCTCCAGTCTTGAGGAGACTGGTGGACCGCCCTGCCTCATTCTTTGGAGCACCACTTTATACGGCCGTCCCCAGGGGTCTTCGTCGATTCCCGCCAGGAGTTCGGCCCAGGCCTTCCTCTTCTCGCGGAATATTGCCGTGCGCATTTCCCGGCGGGCTCTTCTGTAGCGTTGGAAGAGTTCTTCTATTTCCTCTTCCGGCCAGGGACGTCTTCTTCTTCGGTTCGAGAGTCTGCGGCGTGCTCGCACGCAGTTTTCTCGAAGCTTCGCGATCTCCGCGGTCCACCAATATGCCGATTTTCGGCATGGATTTATGCCTATTCTCGGCATTCCCGCATCACAGATCCTTGTCAATACTAGATTGAGCTCTGAAGCCATGACATCCGGGTGTTGGTCCTCTTCGTCCAGTGGTCCGGTTCCCCAATCCTCGACGAGGGCGGCTGCTTCGATGGATTCCCTATCCATCTTCCGTAAAGCCCATCTTGGTCCTCCGTTAGTCGTCTCTTGATGTTCCCTGGGGCGGCCGTTTTCACCCCCGTCGAAAGCAGGATGTCGATATAGAGGTGGTCTGACAGGGTTTCATCGTCTGCCACTTTCCACCTCCTCACGCATCCCGCTGCACCCGGTGAAGCCCACGATAAATCTATCGCCGACTCCCCGTTCCACCGGATGCAGGTACTCTGTCCACCAGAGTTGAGGAGGCGGAGATCTTGCTCCGCTGTCCACAACTCCAGTGTATCACCTTTCGGGCAGGTTCTGCTACATCCCCAAGACGTTGATTTCGCGTTAAAGTCGCCCAATACGAAAACACGCTCGCGAGCTCCCGGTAGCCCGTTTAGTCGCCGGCCCAGCTCTTCAAGGAAGGCCTCGAAGTGCGCTAGGGTTCGATTGGGGGAGAAATAGCACCCGACGATGGTGAATTTCCCCCATTTCGCAATAACAAATCCCTCCCCGCGCTCTACGAGTGAGCACGGTGGGGAATTTTTCTCGGGGCGGTGCGCGATCGCAACTGCCCCGCATTCAGAGCCTATCCATCCAGAAGGGATGGCGTAAGGCTCCGATAAGACGGCCAACCCGGCTTTCCGCTCCCTCATGCTCTGATCCAGAAGGGATTGAGACACGTTGGAGTGGTTTAGGTTGACCTGGAGGATGTGAGCCATTACACAGTGTTATTTGTTACCTCCTCCAGGTCGCCCATCTCTATATCCGGAACCGGTTCCGGAGTCGCGATCGCGGGAGTCATCGGTTGCTCAGAAGGAGCAGTCGCCGATTGACTTTCCGAAGTCTTCGGGACTTCTGACGCATTTATTTTGGACTGCCCGGAAGGGGCCAAAACTGACGGTCTTCCTATTGCCGAAGAAGTTGCCGTTTTCCGGTTATTCGCGCGTTTATTGTTAACGGACGACACACAAGTTCTGCTTCCGAACTTGTGCGCCGACGGTTTGCCCGCGTCGCTGCATACCAAACACTTCGGTTTTTGGTTGCATGTTTTCGACATGTGATCGGGGCTACCGCAATTGTAGCACCGACCCGACCTATCTATGGGACTGGTACATGTATTCCCGACATGTCCAGTCTCCAGACATCTATAACAGAAGAGTGGCCGCTTTGCCAAAGGTTCGACTTTGGCAAGCGCCCACCCCAGGGTTATCGTACCCTTAATCGCGATTTTTCTAGCCGCGGCTGCAGGGCATTTGACCCAGACGGTTCCTAAGCGGTATGGTAGGCTGCGGATTTGACCGATCCGCACCTCTTCCATATTGCAGTCTCCTGCCTTCGCGACGCCCGCACGAATTTCGTCAGGGGTGAGGGACGGGTCAATGTCCCGCAATCTCACCTCGGCCTGCTGTATTGGACGAGCTATTCGAAACCCTAAGGGTTCGAGAACTTCGCGCATTTTACTGGCTAAGGCGTCAGCCGGTGCTGCGCTATTTGCGCCTGCTATATTTAGCAGGATGCCTCCGGAAAGAGCCGGCCTTGGTCGTATATGGGTGATGCCCATATCCTGCAGCTGGACTGCATCGCGCGCGCTTGATTGCTTCGGCAATCCCTACTTTCGCGTTCTCCGTGGGTCTCACGGCGATCGCAGAAGATCGCGGCCGGCGGGCGGGCGGCACAACCTCCCACAGGTGGCCTCGTTCCCGCCACCTTTTTGTCGCCGCCGGTTGGGTCGCGGTTTTCGCTGTCGCGGTTTTCGCGGTCGCGATTCCCGCGGCGGTGTTTTTCGCGGCTTTCGCAGCCGCGCGCTTCGCTCGCCTCCCAACCACCTCCGCGAACGAAGGTGCCTGGGAGTTGGCCGTAATGTGGGAAGGTAAAATGTTTGTCCCACTGACCTGGGGGGTGGTGTCGGTCGGCCCGGCGGCCACCCCTGTCCCTCCGGCGGAAGTCTTCTTCTTCGCTGGGAGCTTTTTCTTTGCTGGGTTGGCGGGGGTCCTCTTGCCAAAGTCCACCGCAGGCTCCCTGGACTTCTTCTCGGCAGAAGACTGCCTTGCGCTGGTGGTAGGCTGCTGCTGCTCCTGCGTTGGCGAGGGGTTTGCCACTCCCGCTGGCACGAGTTCGCGGCGAAGGGCTGCGCCCATTTCCGCAACAATCGCGAGCAGTTCGCGGCGCATCTCCGCGAATCTGTCCATCAGCGGGTCCGCTTCACTCTGCGGACCCGCTGGTGCGTTTTTTTTTAAGGAGGAGGGGGAAAATGCATTTACGCATTCCCCAGATGTTCGGGGGTATGTGGGACTCGCCCAGGGGCACTACCCACTAAAAAACCCCCTCCTCGCAGATTTTGGAAACGCAGGCGTATGGAACCGCTGGTAAGCATTACTTCTTACGCCCCACGCCATCAACTACAGGTAACTATTAATCCTTTATCTTTTCCGGATTTTTAGACCGCCTCTTTCTCTTTGTCTTTCAGTTTCTTCTTTTATTTTCAGGATTTTTTCCGCGAAGTTGGTGACCGCTGCCCATTTCGTCGCATCCACCTGCATCCGGCTTACTAGGTTATCCACGGTAATCCCCTCACCGACTTCGAGTTCTGCCTCCAGCTCTAATCTCAGGGCTGACCACCTGTCGCAGCGGAATACCGTGTGATGTACTGTGTCCTCGGCCGCATCACAAAACCAACAATTCGGTGTGGATTCTTTTCCAATCTTATATAGGTATGCCGCAAAGCATCCGTGGCCTGTCAGAAATTGGGTCAGCCTGTATGTAAGGGCCCCCCTATATCCGGTGATCCAAGCCTCCACGTTGGGGATCAGTGAGTGCGTCCAGTTACGGGACCCTTGTCTGTCCCACCATCGCTGCCATTCTTCTAGTGCTGTTCTACTGTAAGTATTTTTATGTTTTTCAGGTCTTCGTCGATTTTCAGCCGGGTCCGACTGATTGCTGTGTTCTGTGCCTCGTGACTTACGGCTTTCTAGGTATTTTCTTTTCCTTTCTTTTGCAATAATCTCCGCCGGGGGGATAGCGGCTAGGAGGCATGCTGCTGACGCCGAGACTGTTCGGTAGGCTCTGATGACTCTTTGTCCGCATATCCTCAGTGCGGATTGCAGTAAACGGCCCGTGCTGTCATATTCCGTAACATGGGCCCAAATCGGTGCGCCGTACATCAAGATGGAAAGAAGTACGTTAACATACAATTTCCGGGTGGTGTCCCGGGGTCCTCCGATATTAGGCTGGATGCGTGCAAGGGCGCCAGCCATGTCAAGTGTTCGTTTGCACGCTCTGTTTATGTGTTCACGAAAAGATCTTTTCATGTCAAGTATGACTCCAAGGTATTTAATTGACTCTTTAAATTTTATCCGGGCATCCATGTATCTCATGGTTGGGAGCTCTGGTCGTTTCTTACGGTTAGAAAGAATTGCGACCTCCGTCTTTTGCGGTGCTACTTGCAGGCCTTTCTTTTCCAGCCAATTGGTTATACTGTTCAGGGCTACCGATGTTTTGCCAACTAGTGTGTCTGTATCTTTACTGGAAACCAATAGTGCCAGATCGTCAGCATATGCTATAGTTTTGCATCCTATCGGTAGAGGGAGTGAAAGAACCCCATCATACACGATGTTCCACATCAAGGGGCCCAATTTAGAGCCTTGGGGAACCCCACAGGTGACCTGCGTGCTGTAGTGTCCTCTGGCGCCCTCGTATTTAATTATGCGGTCCTTGAAATAGTTGGATAGGAGCCTGAGCAGGTATTTGGGTATGTTCCGTTCCAATAATGCGATATTAATTTCGTGCCAGTTGATGCTATTAAATGCGTTTTTAATGTCGACTGTCACAAGACCACAAATCTGTCCCTTTTTTTGGGCATCATTCACAAATTCTGTGACCGCAACTAGTGCGTCAGTGGTGGACCGGCCTTTCCTGAAACCGTATTGGTTATCAGATAATCCTCCGTTCTCCTGGAGAGCCTTCTCGAGTCTGTCAACGAGGAGTGATTCAAGAATCTTTCCAGCCCCATCGAGGAGGCACAGCGGCCTGTAAGATGACGCGTGATTTGGGTCCTTGTCTTTTTTGGGAAGTAAGACTAATCTTTGCTTTTTCCATCCGTCATAAAATATCCCGGTCGTAAGGCTCTTATTGTAGGTATGGAGCAGTAGGTTGGGGGCTGCGCAGGCAAAGATAGTCATAGCTATATTAGGGACCCCGTCCGGCCCGGGGGCCTTACCCGGTTTTAATTTCCGTGCCGCTCCAATCAGTTCCTCGTGACTAAAGAGTGGGATGTCGTCGAGTCGTTGATCGAGGGCAGTGCCGGTCCATTGTTGTGTCTGTCTGTGGGGGAAAAGTTCCTTTATTATGGCCTTGACTTTTTCCATTGGCAGGTTAGGAATCGCCATCTTTCCTTTCAGTTTTGCGGTGGCTATTTTATAGCTGTTTCCCCACGGATCGGCGTCCACGGCATTGCAAATTGCTTCCCATGCCCTCCCTTTGGCTATCTTAATGAGCCTGTTTAGCGTCCGTTTTTCATTTTTGTATTGCTGTTGTAGCTGTACTGCATTGGGGGAGATTTTCTTCAGGGCCCGTTGCGCTGTTCTTCGTGCTTTCAAGCATAACCTTCGTTGTGCTTCTATCTCCGGGTTCCACCAATGCACTGCGCTATGGTATGAGCCGTTCCACTTTCTTGTTCTTGGCATTCCAGCATCGCACGCCTTCTTAAGGCTCTCCATGCAGTACTCGGCTGTTTTTGTGGCGTCCAATAAGGTATGTTGAGCATTTGTAGTCTTAAATTTCTTGTCAAGTCTAGCTGCCTCTTTTTCCAGTTTTTCTCTGTCCAGTTTCTTGTAGGCCCACGCTCCAGCTTTGTGGTAAGTCGGGTTTGGTTTCCGTACCTCCTCGGGGTGTATTTCGTGTAGGAGGTAATGGTGGTCGCTACCAGAGTACTCCATCAGTACCGTATTCCGGCTCATTTTCTTCAGGGTACCTGGTCTGGCGAACGCAATATCAATAAGAGACGCGGCTCCTCTCCTCTCGAAGGTAGGTCTGCCTCCCGTATCCACGGGTGCAAGCCCTAATCTTGATACCATACTTTCCAGGAGGATGCCTCTTCTGTCCGTGGTAGCGCTGCCCCAGGACTGCGACTTAGAGTTAAAGTCACCAGCCAGGAAAATTTCACCTGTGGTTTGTCGGATATTTCCCTCTAGACAGGATAGATCGTTTTCGTAATTACTCAACGTGTCATTGGGCGAGAAATAACAAGAGAAGAAGGTAATTCCCTGCACTTTCGTTGACACGAAACCGGGTCCTCTCCCTCCCTTGTCCTCCAGTATGAGTCCAGCCGAGCCCCGACAGAGTCCTATTGCCGCTCTGCCCGTTGTATCGTGGTGCCATCCGTCCCCAAGGACCAGATATTCGGATATCATGATGACGTCTATCCGGTGTTCCAATAAGGTACGCTCCAGGAGGGTGTGCGCTACTTTGGCATGGTTGGCGTTAAATTGCAGTATACGCATTATTGGTCCTTGTGTTTCTTCTAACAGCTTCCTTGTAAGCGGGGCATCTAGCCGATCCACATATGTGGTTGATGGTTGTTAGGCCACTCTTCTTACATATCCTGCACGTTATGCTATTAGTGCAATCTTCCGTTGTGTGGTCCCCTTCCCCGCAGCGGCGGCAGAGTACCATGTTTCGGGAAGCGAGCTCGCACATAACAGCCTGGTGCCCAAATTCGTGACATCTAAAGCACGTTACTAGTTTTGCCGCTTCTCTCACTCGGCAGGAGATGTATCCTACTTTTATTTTGCCCTGTCGGAGCACTGCCATCGCTACCGATTTTGGCACTGAAATAATACCCGTTTGGGTTCCACCGAAGCCCTTCCGGAGTATCTTGACCCTTACGGCTCCTACGGCTATCTCCTCGGTGACGGCAGAACGAATGGCTGATACGATTTCCTCGCCTGTTGTCAGCTCGTCCATATCGCGTATCTCGATGTCCGCCATTGCGCCTAGTTGTCGTACGCTAGCTTGGCCAACCAGGGTTTGTTCGAGTGATTCTCGTAGGGCTGCTGCTTCCTTCTCTGCGCCCCTAACAAGCTCGATGAGGATGTCGCCCGCACGTGACCGTCTAATTCCGCTTATTGGTCCACATTTGCCTAGTTCCGGGGCTGCCCTGACATTCCGTAGGACGTCTTGGTATAGTACCCCTTCTTTCAGTTTTACCGAAATTGCCGCAGGTCTTGTTCGTTGTCTAGCCGGCTTGTTGGGCGGTCTTGTGGTTGTTGACCCGTTTGCTTGGTTGGTGTTTCCCCGTTTTTGCGCGGTTTTCTTCTTCACGACCGTAACCCAGTTACTACTTTCTTCCGGGGGTGTGTTTATGGTAGCTTCCTCATCGGTCTGGCCCGTCTCGTGTATTGGCGGTTGGATGTCCGTTTGGGTTTCCGGTATGGCTATCCTTTTCCCCCTCTGGTTTTGCGTCGGGGGCGACTCGCGTTTCCTTTTGGCCGAGCTAACCTTTTGGCGCGTGTTTGGAGCATCTACTGGTGGGTCTCGATTTGTCTCGGTAGGTAGGGTGATTCGGCTACATTGTAACTCAATCACCTGTGTTACCGTGGGTTTTTCATATTCCCCCGTCTGTTCCCTCTTCTTTGCCGGTAAATCCTCAGTCTGGACTTGTACCGATATTCCGGGGTATACTGTCTGTGTCTCTTTTTCTTCGACATCGGTATTCATATGTGCAGTATATTTATTTGGCACATCCGTTTGAGTCCCCTTGTCTTCGCCGAGTGGGTCCGTTTGTGTCTCCCTACTTACAGTTTTAGTAGCCTTTGGAGGTGTGCATTCTGTAAACTGGCTGCTGGCTTTCTCTGCGAGCACTTGGGCCTCGTCCTCGATGGCCCTCTCCCATGCTTTTAGTTTCGTGGCGTGGTCATTACACGCGTCCAGTAAGCTTCGGCAGTGTTTTATCGTGCTTTTCGCAATTTTCTGTGTTTCCACTGCGATGTTGGGGCCCATAAATCTTCGCTGCAGCGTGTTTATAAGGCACTCCACCGTGATTTGCGCTTTCCGCTTTTCATTTTCGGTCTCCCTCAGCTGGATACTCAGTCGGCTGCTCCTCGCCCCTAGGCTAAGTCGTACTTTGCCCACTGGTTCCTTATCGGCCATTAGTTCAATTTCCGAGTCTGAGGTTAATTCTATTTCACTTGCACTGTCAGTGCAATCTCCCTGGGTCTTCTTCAGCGGTTTAGGTTTTTTAAACGATGCCATATTTATGTGTGTCTGTGATTCCGACGGTTCGCCCATCATGGGAGCTCAGCCGCAGCTGAGCTACTATCCCCGCCGATATTTGAGCCCTAGTGACATGGTCAGAAAACCGAGAGGCGGTTTTATCGGGTGGCCAACCCTATCTGACCCTAATGACTCTACTAAAAAGTTTAGGACGTTTTACACCAATACCTCAAAGGCCGTCCATGCGGTGTGATGTTAAAGGTTTTACGTCACCCCTATCGTGTGGGCGACACCCGATCCGACCGGATGCCTGACCCACACCTCAGGCTAGACGGTGCCGCGATTTACCCTACGCGGCTCCGGGTATGAGGAAATACTGGCCAGGTAATCCTCCATACGTGCGCCCAGAACGCTCGGTTTCAACCCCCGCATTGGCTCCGTTCATGTCCGAGTAGCGGTTTTCCCACAGTTTGCATGTGGCTTCCAGCGGTCCTGTGCGCCTTCAGCCACAGAGGCCCGGTACAGACATATCTCGGACACACGGTCGGGGGGCTACTACTCCCCCTTGGCTAGTCTACGGGGAATATCCACCGAGGCCTGGCCGCACCCCATTCACACAGCCCACGCACACACACATTCACACCGACAGCTCGGGTAACCCCGGGTTCGCCAAACCCGTACCGTGGGGACATATTTCTATGGCCCCACGGCCCCTGGGGGGGGGGACACATGCGTATCCCCCCAAACACACACTCACACACACACACAGCTCGGGTAACCCCGGGTTCGCTAAACCCGTACCGTGGGGACATATTCCTATGGCCCCACGGCCCCTGGGGGTGGGAAAGGAGGTGGGAAAAGGTTGCTCGGGTAACCCCGGGTTCGCTAGGCCCGTACCGCGTGCAATGGACCGATCAAGGTCCGCGGTCCCTGGGGATAGGAGGGGAAAAAAACACACGCACACACACACACACACACACACAGCTCGGGTACCCCGGGTTCGCTAAACCCGTACCGCGGGGCCATATTCCTATGGCCCCGCGGCCCCTGGGGGAGGAAAAAGGGACAGACAGCTCGGGACCCCCGGGTTCGCTATGCCCGTGCCGCGTGCAGGGACCATAAGGTCCACGGCCCCTGGGGAGGTAGCTCGGGTAACCCCGGGTTCGCTGGGCCCGTACCGCGTGCAAAGACCAACACCACACCCACAAGGGAACAGAGACAGCTCGGGTACCCCGGGTTCGCCAAACCCGTACCGCGGAGCCATATCCCTATGGCCCAACGGCCCCTGGGGGTGGGAAAGGAAGTGGGAAAAGGTTGCTCGGGTAACCCCGGGTTCGCTAGGCCCGTACCGCGTGCAATGGACCGATCAAGGTCCGCGGTCCCTGGGGATAGGAAGGGAAAAACACACTCACTCACATACTCACACACACACACACACACACACACACGGGTAACCCCGGGTTCGCTAAACCCGTACCGTGGGGACATATTCCTATGGCCCCACGGCCCCTGGGGGTGGGAAAGGAGGTGGGAAAAGGTTGCTCGGGTAACCCCGGGTTCGCTAGGCCCGTACCGCGTGCAATGGACCGATCAAGGTCCGCGGTCCCTGGGGATAGGAGGGAAAAAACACATTCACACACACATTCACACACACACTCACACAAGAAAACACAGCTCGGGGACCTCGGGTTCGCTAAGCCCGTACCGCGTGCAAGGACCCGAAGGTCCGCGGCCCCTGAGGAAGAAAATAGTGTTTGGTCCGCGGGAGCTATTTTATTTCACTCCTACCCTCTGCTCCCCTTGGGCCCGAAGGCCCAAGTACGAGCAGCGAGCATTCCCCTATCCGCCACCTGGGGACGCGCCACGTAGGGGTTCACCTCCCCTCCCATCTGGACAACCAGACAGGTCCGTGGAGACCTAACCCAGACCTAACCCAGACCTAACCCAGACCTAACCCAGACCTAACCCAGACCTAACCCAGACCTAACCCAGACCTAACCCAGACCTAACCCAGACCTAACCCAGACCTAACCCAGACCTAACCCAGACCTAACCCAGACCTAACCCAGACCTAACCCAGACCTAACCCAGACCTAACCCAGACCTAACCCAGACCTAACCCAGACCTAACCCAGACCTAACCCAGACCTTTTTTTTTTTTTTTTTTTTTTTTTTTTGACGTGGTGGAAATCTGCCAACAAAAAACACCGGACCCGCGGGGGAGGGTCCGGCGATAGTGTCGGGTTTTTACCGACTAAAACCACCTCGATGCCATCCCTACGACTCTACTGAGCAAGGGGAGACTGCGAGACATATACCAAATAGGCCACAATCATTCGCAGTCTCCATCGCGCACGCGGTACCATGCTCTTCGCATCGAAGGCCGAGTCAGCCTCCGTCACATTAATAATGTGTTCCTCACTATCTGGAGCAGCATCCAATGGCATTTGGTTGCTGCTCCACGCTCGCTGGTGTACCTTAAGGGTGGAGAAACCCCCGTCTCACCACCGTACACCGGACTCGGCGCAGCGAGCCCTTACTATTATTAATACTAATAACAATAATACTAATTATAATTAATATTGTATTATTTTAACTCACACTCACATTCACTTGACCGTTTACCCTCCGCCGCCATCGAACACTTGGCGCGGGCGAAGGCGCGGGGGATGAGGGAGAGGAGTACGGCGCGCACTTCTCCTCCCCCGGTCGGACGTCTCGCGCGTTGAGAGTTCGGGTCGCTTTCCCGCTCTCGCTCGGCAGCTTCCTTCTTGGACATGACGTCCTCGCAGAAGGAAGCGAACGCTTTCCACGATCTTCCGCTTCCAAGAATCTCCGGAAAGATGCTCGAAAGCGAGAGATCGTGCCCTATCGCTTGTTGCAGGACACGGCGCTCTCTAATGAACGCCGGGCACTCTTCTATTGTGTGCTGCGCCGTGTCCCTTCCCTCCCCGCAGTGATGGCACTGTTCGCTCGCTTCCCTCCCAATTCTGCACAGGTACTCACCGAAACAGCCGTGTCCGGTGAGAACCTGTGTCGCACGAAATGTTAGTGTAATCGGGCCTCCACTTCTCCCAACCCATCGCTGCAGGTGTGGGAGAAGTGCGTCGAGAAGGCGCCGACTATTCGCGTTGGGCAAGTCATTCAGCCGATCATTCCATTTTGTGATCGACCAACGCCTTGCCATTTTCCGGATTGTTTTAGGATCGAGCGCTCCGGTCCGGAATTCCTCGCGATTCTCATAGGCACCCGCGAGCTCCAACGCAAGGAGGTCAGCGGGCACAATCCCCGCGAGAGTTCTTGCCGCTTCTAAGGATACGGTTCGGTATCCGCGTATTACGCGTATAGCCATTCGGCGTTGGATACGGTCCAACGCCTTCCGGCTATTTGGTGAAATATCCGCCGCCCATACGGGGGCGCCGTACATCATCATTGAATGCACGACTCCAGTGTACAGACGACGGGCACCTGACGCAGGTCCGCGAAGGTTTGGCAGTAGTCTTCCGAGACTAACTGCCGCTTTCTCTATTTTCGGGACGATCGCGCGAAAATGGTCCTCAAATCTCCACCGAGAGTCGAGAGTGAGACCCAGGTATTTGAAGCCTGTGCCCACCTGTATCTCGGCGGAGTTGCCGACGCGAAGCATCGTCGGCGGAGGACCTTGAGAACGAGGCCTGCGGCGGTGAAACCACATGGCCTCGGTCTTTTCTGGGGCTACGCGTAGCCCCAAACCTTCGATCTGTCCAATTATACAGGTCAGTGCGCGTTGCGTTGCACACCTGACCCTCTCGTAGGAGTTCCCCCGGCTAGGACGAGTGTATCGTCTGCATAGCAAACGACACTTACTCCCGCGAGGCGCGCTTCCCGTAGAACCGAATTATACCCTATGTTCCACAGAATCGGCCCGAGTACCGATCCCTGTGGAACGCCGCGCGTAACACTATGCAGGTGGGCGACACCGTTCCTGCGCAACACCGCGATCTTCCTGTCCCGGAGATAATCCCCGATGACGGCCTGAAGATAGTCCGGGACGCCATGAAATTGTAGTGCGTCCCGTATTACATTCCACGGTAGAGTGTTGAAAGCGTTGACGATGTCGACACTCACCGCCAACACCACTCCACCAAGCGATGTATATCTATCCGCGAATTTACGTACGCTCTTGATGGCGTCAATCGTGGACCGTCCACGTCTAAAACCGTATTGACCGTCATCGAGTTCGCAGCCTCTCCGTGACAGGTGCGTCTGTAGTCTCTCAGCCAAGATGGACTCAAACATCTTGGCTGCCTCGTTTAGGAGACATATTGGACGGAATGCGGATGGGGAGTCCGCAGGCCGTCCCGGCTTGGGGAGTAGCACGAGGTTTGCTATTTTCCAGCATGCGGGGAACACACCTCTCCTCAAACAAGTATTAAAAATGAGAGTAATTTTTCTCCCTACATGCTGGAGCGCGACGGCAAGCGCTTTTGCCGGTATACCGTCTGGCCCCGGGGCCACTTTTCGCGACTTAAGCCTATGTGTGACGGCTATCAGTTCTTCGGGACTGACATAATAGTCCTCCGACCACACTTCGACGCTCCCAGCAGCGGGGCGTCCCACCTCTTCCTCGTCGGGTGGGAAGAGGTGACTTAAAATGTGCTCCAAGAATTGCGGCTCCAGTCTTGAGGAGACTGGTGGACCGCCCTGCCTCATTCTTTGGAGCACCACTTTATACGGCCGTCCCCAGGGGTCTTCGTCGATTCCCGCCAGGAGTTCGGCCCAGGCCTTCCTCTTCTCGCGGAATATTGCCGTGCGCATTTCCCGGCGGGCTCTTCTGTAGCGTTGGAAGAGTTCTTCTATTTCCTCTTCCGGCCAGGGACGTCTTCTTCTTCGGTTCGAGAGTCTGCGGCGTGCTCGCACGCAGTTTTCTCGAAGCTTCGCGATCTCCGCGGTCCACCAATATGCCGATTTTCGGCATGGATTTATGCCTATTCTCGGCATTCCCGCATCACAGATCCTTGTCAATACTAGATTGAGCTCTGAAGCCATGACATCCGGGTGTTGGTCCTCTTCGTCCAGTGGTCCGGTTCCCCAATCCTCGACGAGGGCGGCTGCTTCGATGGATTCCCTATCCATCTTCCGTAAAGCCCATCTTGGTCCTCCGTTAGTCGTCTCTTGATGTTCCCTGGGGCGGCCGTTTTCACCCCCCGTCGAAAGCAGGATGTCGATATAGAGGTGGTCTGACAGGGTTTCATCGTCTGCCACTTTCCACCTCCTCACGCATCCCGCTGCACCCGGTGAAGCCCACGATAAATCTATCGCCGACTCCCCGTTCCACCGGATGCAGGTACTCTGTCCACCAGAGTTGAGGAGGCGGAGATCTTGCTCCGCTGTCCACAACTCCAGTGTATCACCTTTCGGGCAGGTTCTGCTACATCCCCAAGACGTTGATTTCGCGTTAAAGTCGCCCAATACGAAAACACGCTCGCGAGCTCCCGGTAGCCCGTTTAGTCGCCGGCCCAGCTCTTCAAGGAAGGCCTCGAAGTGCGCTAGGGTTCGATTGGGGGAGAAATAGCACCCGACGATGGTGAATTTCCCCCATTTCGCAATAACAAATCCCTCACCGCGCTCTACGAGTGAGCACGGTGGGGAATTTTTCTCGGGGCGGTGCGCGATCGCAACTGCCCCGCATTCAGAGCCTATCCATCCAGAAGGGATGGCGTAAGGCTCCGATAAGACGGCCAACCCGGCTTTCCGCTCCCTCATGCTCTGATCCAGAAGGGATTGAGACACGTTGGAGTGGTTTAGGTTGACCTGGAGGATGTGAGCCATTACACAGTGTTATTTGTTACCTCCTCCAGGTCGCCCATCTCTATATCCGGAACCGGTTCCGGAGTCGCGATCGCGGGAGTCATCGGTTGCTCAGAAGGAGCAGTCGCCGATTGACTTTCCGAAGTCTTCGGGACTTCTGACGCATTTATTTTGGACTGCCCGGAAGGGGCCAAAACTGACGGTCTTCCTATTGCCGAAGAAGTTGCCGTTTTCCGGTTATTCGCGCGTTTGTTGTTAACGGACGACACACAAGTTCTGCTTCCGAACTTATGCGCCGACGGTTTGCCCGCGTCGCTGCATACCAAACATTTCGGTTTTTGGTTGCATGTTTTCGACATGTGATCGGGGCTACCGCAATTGTAGCACCGACCCGACCTATCTATGGGACTGGTACATGTATTCCCGACATGTCCAGTCTCCAGACATCTATAACAGAAGAGTGGCCGCTTTGCCAAAGGTTCGACTTTGGCAAGCGCCCACCCCAGGGTTATCGTACCCTTAATCGCGATTTTTCTAGCCGCGGCTGCAGGGCATTTGACCCAGACGGTTCCTAAGCGGTATGGTAGGCTGCGGATTTGACCGATCCGCACCTCTTCCATATTGCAGTCTCCTGCCTTCGCGACGCCCGCACGAATTTCGTCAGGGGTGAGGGACGGGTCAAGGTCCCGCAATCTCACCTCGGCCTGCTGTATTGGACGAGCTATTCGAAACCCTAAGGGTTCGAGAACTTCGCGCATTTTATTGGCTAAGGCGTCAGCCGGTGCTGCGCTATTTGCGCCTGCTATATTTAGCAGGATGCCTCCGGAAAGAGCCGGCCTTGGTCGTATATGGGTGATGCCCATATCCTGCAGCTGGACTGCATCGCGCGCGCGCTTGATTGCTTCGGCAATCCCTACTTTCGCGTTCTCCGTGGGTCTCACGGCGATCGCAGAAGATCGCGGCCGGCGGGCGGGCGGCACGGGTGGCCTCGTTCCCGCCACCTTTTTGTCGCCGCCGGGTTGGGTCGCGGTTTTCGCTGTCGCGGTTTTCGCGGTCGCGATTCCCGCGGCGGTGTTTTTCGCGGCTTTCGCAGCCGCGCGCTTCGCTCGCCTCCCAACCACCTCCGCGAACGAAGGTGCCTGGGAGTTGGCCGTAATGTGGGAAGGTAAAATGTTTGTCCCACTGACCTGGGGGGTGGTGTCGGTCGGCCCGGCGGCCACCCCTGTCCCTCCGGCGGAAGTCTTCTTCTTCGCTGGGAGCTTTTTCTTCGCTGGGTTGGCGGGGGTCCTCTTGCCAAAGTCCACCGCAGGCTCCCTGGACTTCTTCTCGGCAGAAGACTGCCTTGCGCTGGTGGTAGGCTGCTGCTGCTCCTGCGTCGGCGAGGGGTTTGCCACCCCCGCTGGCACGAGTTCGCGGCGAAGGGCTGCGCCCATTTCCGCAACACTCGCGAGCAGTTCGCGGCGCATCTCCGCGAATCTGTCCATCAGCGGGTCCGCTTCACTCTGCGGACCCGCTGGTGCGGCGCTCCTGTGTGGGGAGAGCGGGCTGCTCTCTGCGCCTTCGGCCGCTCGCGACTGCAAGCGGGCCATCTCGCGCCGGAGGCTGTGCAGCTCCGACCGGGTACGTTGCAGCTCGTCCTCGAGCTGCTGCTGCTCCCGTCCGATGGGAGGGCGAGAAATCGCCGCTCGATGCGCGGCGACCAGCGTGTGTGCTGCTATGCGCAGCACCCTCACGCTTTGCCCCTTGAGGTTGGAGGCAGTCGTCGCAATACGGAGAATTGCGTCCGCCTGCCCCACAACCTTCTCTTCCGCAAGGGCTTGTGGAAGAGCCGCGAACTCCCGTTGGGTGTCCTCAAGACTCGGGAGGGCCTTCGAACCGGGGTATGTGGTTCGACCCACCAAGCTGCTCAGACTGGCCCGGCTGCTGCCTTCTCCATCGCTTGTGTCCAGCGATGGCCGGTGATCCTTCGCCGGGCGAGTCCTCTGGACGGGACTGGTAGGCGCTGGCCTCTTCTTCCCGGCTGCCATGGCGTCGGCGTAGCTCTTCCTGGCGGAAGAGGTCGTCTCTGCCGGAGTGTCCGCGGCCAAGGCTCCACGTCTTGCTGCGGGCTGCGGTGTCTGCCGAGGAGTGGCAAACTCTTCTCCAGTTTCATCCTCCGACGAAACTGGCATCCTCTCGGTGGTGGTGGCGGAAGTCCTGGTCGGCTTCCTCGTCGTCGTCCTGGTAGGATTCCTCGCTGGCATCCTCCTCGTTGGTCGGTCTTCCCTGGCGACCTGCTGAAATTCTTCCTCGGACGACATTGTGTCGTCTGAGGATTTCAAACCTTTGGAGCTCATAGCCCCAAAGGTTTATCAAAAATGCGAGTACAATTCAAGATTTATTTTTCTTGACAAAAAAGTACTGCCAGTTTCTGAAAATGTGTCACAGCTAAGTATTTTGACACCACACTTCACTTTCGCGATTCGTGTCCCCCTGGTGGCGGTTTTCTCGAACTAGCGGTAAAGTCTCACTTGACGTTCGAGAAAACTTGTGTCTCCTGTCGGCGGCTGCCCCGAACTAGCGCCGGCCAACGCCCTTCACACACAAATTTCACTAATTTGCACTCTTTTTCACTTGAAAAGCACGTGAAACAAAAGAACACAGTAGCGCAACACTTAGTGTATATATAATCTCTTGCTCAATACTCCGTCGGAGTAACGAGCCGTGTTGAAACAAATCTGTCAGTCTAATTTGGGTTAGACTGACACGATTTGTTTTCCACAAATAACTGTAGAAGGGAATCTTTTGCAGAATTCCCTTCGTTCACTACTCGTGCAGTTTAAAACTGCAATCGCGTCAAAACACAATTCACTTCTCGTCGAAAACGCACAACCGTTGCACACGGCACACTTCTGCGGAGCAGCACTATCGCACGTCCGCACTCGTCGGCTGCCAAAGACAGACAGACCTAACCCAGACCTAACCCAGACCTAACCCAGACCTAACTTTTTTTTTTTTTTTTAGCCCTCCGTTCCACCGCTCACCTGTTCCCCATGGACCCGCTTACGCATTACAACCGGGGAACAGAGCTGTGCCTCCACCAGCTTCGCGACCACGACAGTTTGACAGAAGGTCAGACCACTAACCGCGCCGTATGGTTCCTAACCTTATGCCGCAGTCATATGGGTAATCGAACCTATCCACGTATATTTGCAGCCGCGAGGATGCGAGTATGAATGATATACTATTGTATGATCGTGTGTGAACAAAAATGACTAAAAATGATGTGACCCTGGATGACTCATTGTTCCTACACCCGTATATGACCCTTGTTTTTTTTTTTTTTTTTTTTTTTTTAAGGTTATCTCGGTAGATAAACGTATCTACGTTTACCGAGTCACCTGTTCCCCATTACATGGACCCGTTTTCCTTCCCACAACAGGGAAAACTAAACCCTTGTCTGATGAGTTGCGGTCACATTCATACCCCATGATATTTTTGCATACACACAGTCATCATACGCTTGTTTCATACATACTCTACAGCCTCCAGGCAAAAACAGAAGGCCATGAGACCGCTGAAGGGGTTTTGTGATTCCAAAGTCGCCAAAATCAACTAGAGGCCGCGCCGGGGGGGGGTTGGGTCGAAAATTTCGAAAAACCCCATAGTTTCATGGGAAATCACTTTCACCATGGAAATATGGGGTTTTTCGAAATTTCCTTGCCACCGTATACTTTGCAGCCACGAGAATGAATATGTGTGATGAAAAATTTTTGGAGAATTTTTTGTTTTCCTTCATGTAAGTCACGGATCTCTTTCGGCATGAGGTACTTACGAGTATATAAAACCCTCAAAAACCATGATTTTGTCAAAATGAATATTTTGCCAAAACCATGGAAATTCTTGGGCTCTATGGGAGGTTGTTATACCTGTGTGAATATTTGTGAAACTACGATCATCTCAGGTGAATTTTACGACCAAAAACAGCCAAAAGGATGACTATTTTTTAAAGGTACTAAAGTCGTCTTTTTTATGTTATTCGCGCCTCGGTAGGCTAAACGCAGAGAACTACGTTTACTTCCCCTAGGTATGTGCGAACAAACGCGCCCCTACGGGAAGATCCAAAAAAACTTTTGGGCTACCCTGGGACCGCTACGTGGCCGCTGGATCGCACGATGTAGGCCGCCACCGTTTTCCGCTTACATCGGTGAAAACAAAACCCTTGTACAATGATTTTGCCGGTCATTGTGGCGATTCACGCCACATGTTCACATTCCACACTCACACACCCTTAAAAACCATGGAGTCTTCTATGGTAGTCGAAAGATTAAGCACTTAGTTGCAATTCTGGCTCGATTCTCATGTGTTAATTTTGACTATGCTTAATGCAACACACAATGAAAAAGATTATGGTTTAGGGTCATCATATCTATAATCAAAGTATCAATTTTTAAACTCTGATGTAAATAAATAAATAAATAAATACATAGATGTCAATAAAAATTTGACAATTTCACATAGATATTATAGTGTCAACCAAAGCTACGCCAAGTAATTTGGCATAATTTGTATATATAAATAATATGTTTATGTGCAAATATGTATATATGTAAGACACAAGAATATGTAAATTAAATAAAAAAAAAAAATCCCGTCAAAATTGGCTATTTTGGCTTGTTTTTCCAAGTTATCTATTCGAACATTATATAAATAGGTCAGTTTTAAATAATATACCACGAGCGCCGCGAATAAATTGTGATGCCATCACACGGTGTATAAGGCCAGTCAAGAAACGGTTAGGAAAATAAATAAAATGAATAAATAAATAAATACAATAATTATTATAAATACTATAAATAAATAAAATACGGAACGATAAATAATACATACGTTAAATTGTGTATAAAATCAGACAATGAGAAGGCAGGTATACGCGTCGTTGTTCGTAGCTCCAGCGACCGCGTATGGCTGGTTGCCTACTCCCAAATTGTTGGTCGCTTATATTCGGCTACACTAAAATGTACTTGCTATTGAAAAATGCTATTATTTAGATAGGCATTGCAAACATGCATATGTCGCACGGAAGCCATTTTGTCGACAAATTTCTATGTACTCCTTAATGTCAATGGCCTGCTGCAGTATGATTCCGTTAAACATTAACTGTTCATTTCTAGCCTGGTCAGTTTTTTTAAAATAGTCGTGCTAGTGTATAAATAAATAACTGCAAATGTGCAAAATCAATACTAAATTTTAAAATAAATAGGTCCTCGTATAATGCCAGTCAGTTTTGCCTAAAAAGTCGGTTTTAAATGTAAATATATACGAGAATAAATAATATAAATAGATTAAATAGACAGACAGTCGGAACACATAGGTAAAGTAAATAAATAAATAAATAAATATAATTATAAGTTAAATAGGTCCGTGTAGTAAAGGAAAGCTCAAATGTTGTGTGTTGAATTTCATGAATTCACTGATTTATATGTACTCATAGGTTATAATTTTGCTTCTGTTAAAAGAGGCTGTTCCGCGCGGTATTAACGTCACCCGTGTAATAAACCAATTGTAAAATTAAACCAAGTGTATATGTCTAACGTCGTCGTATAATCTGGCTATGTGCGTTACACTTGTCAGAAACACTCTGTTTATCCATTGTTTGCTTCTTCCTATTGTATTGTCGGTGGAGATATGACTAACGGTTAAGTCCAGCCGTGGCCAGTTTAGAACATCGCTGTGCAATATAACTCACGGTGGTTTTCCGTGTTACTTCCAACGGCCCTGCCTGCGGTTTTCGTCTTCCGTCTTCTGTTTTATAACCACGTCGGCGAAGCGCATGAAGGCTGCCCAGTTGCTCGAGGTCCATGGATAAGTCACTTAATTGTTCAGTGTTTTTTAGTTCACGGCACCGGCACTCGTTTTTAAGCCATTTCTGTAATATTCCCAAATTTACAGAATACTGTGTGGGCAATTTGTTTACTAAAATAGCACTCGGGCTACTATTCGCGATATCATATATTAGTGGCGCAAATTTAACCCTTTGTCCACCAGATACCCCCACTTTTGCACGTTCGGTATCGTACTTGCGCAGTATTCCATTTCACTAAGTATTCTCTTTGTAAAGGTAACCACATTTTTACTAATATAATCTCTCCATGGGTATTTAGCACCTGATTATTTCACTGAACGCTATATAATCTATGGGCATCACCCGAAATTGTTCTATATCCGAGGTCCTATATCCTCTAATTAATCGTATAGCTTTGTATAGATCGAAGTTGTCCTTTCAGACCTTTTCTGGGAGAGTGCCTCTGCCCAAATTGGGGACGCATACAGCATCATGGAATGCATAACATGTAAGTAAAGCTTCCTTTTATGCTGCGCTGCTCCTCGAATGTTTGGCAGTAGTCTCAATAGGCCAGCTGTGGCTTGGCTGGTTTTTTGGCTACTGCCGTGATGTGTTGCCGAAAGGACAACTTCTTGTCAATTGTTACACCTAGATACTTTAAAAACGGTTTTGCATATAATTATTTGTCTTTAAATTTAATCGTTATGCGTCGGTAATTGTTTTTTTTGGATATAGGTACCATTTCCAGCTTTTCTGGGGCGATGGCTAAACTACGTTCATTTAACCATTCGTCAATACGTTCTAGTGTACGTTCACAATTGTTAACTAAAGTCTCTAAACGTCATGGAACATTAAAACCGCTAAGTCATCGGCATACGCCATGATGTACGTGTCTTTAGGTGTTTCGATATTTAATAACGTCGTAAAGTATGTTCCACAAGATTGGCCCCAGAACGGATCCTTGTGGGACCCCACGCGAAATTTGCTACTGTTTTTGTCCCTTCACAGTCTTCATATATAATTGTCACGGTCCGACAGATAGCTTCGAATGATCTCACGTAGATATTCCGGTATTTCTTCTTTCTTGTGATTGCAGAAATCACTTTATTAATTTGTGCCAAGCTCGCCTGTTAAACGCGTTTTTAACATCTATCGTACATAAAATGCCATATTTGGCCCTCTGCCACGTTGTATCCCAATATCTCTCCACAGTGGATCGAAAAATGTATCGCGTCCACTGTGGAGCGGCCAGGACGAAAGCCAAACTGCCGTGGATTAAGCCATGTGGTCCTTCCGTGTATATAGTAATCTTCGGCGATGAGACGTTCAAAAACCTTGGCTGTACCGTTTATCAGGCAGAGAGGGTCTGAGTGCGGCAGGGTCGTCCATTGGTTTATTCGGTTTAGGAATCAAGACCGAGCTTTTGTATTTCCAGCACTTGGGAAATATGTTGAATTTAATGCATGTGTTAAACACATGTAGGAATGAAGCCCCAGGGAATGCTTTAATCAATATTTTAATACTAATTCCGGTATCCCATCCGGACCTGGTGCTTTTTTTACTTTAATTTTGTCCGGCGATTTGGAAGTCCGATTGGGAGAACATGGCTCCAATTTCTTCATGTATTGGGTGTTGCCATTTCCGGTGTATCGTTTTCTGCTGCTGGGAAGAGATTCTAACTGCAGTGGAGATTTGTTGCGGACTTAGCAATTCCATGGGGTTTGCCCTGGGGGATAACTTGGCCATAACAATTTTGTACGGCTTACCCCATGGATCATCCTCAACCTCCATGCACAGTTTCGTCCCATGCTGTTGCTTTGGCTTCTTGAATGGCAATTCTAAGACGTTTACGTGCTTCTTTGTAAGATGGTTGTCGGTTCTTCGAGTTTCCGTTTTTGTGACGCTGTGCTCTTCTTCTGGCCCTGTGGCATTCTTTTCGCAGCTCGGCTATCTTCTCGTTCCACCAGTAGACGGACTGCGGTTTTTTTTCTATTATTTCGTCTTCTCATAGAGTAATTACACGCAAGTGTCATTGCTTGTGCGATAGGATTTCCATACCAGCTTCGACACCGTTGTCATTTAAGATCGCTAATATCGCGTTTAGGCTGGTTACAAAAGTGGACAATAACATATTTACATCTAGTGTGTTAAGTTATCCAACCACTATTCGCGTTTATGTTAGCATCACTTTCCCCATTGTATACGTAATGTACAGATGGTCGCTCAGTGTACTACTTCTTGCACGCTCCATTCATGTATATTTTTACCAAAGCCCGGACTGGAAAATGTGATGTCCACTACTGAGGTAGAGTATCGGCACGTCTAAACGTGAATGTTTCCAACCTATTAATGATGACCAGTCCCAATCTGCGACTGTGTCGCACAATGCCAAGCCTCTTGAATTTGAATTTGCACATCCCCAGTCCGGGCTTCGACAATTAAAGTCGCCTGCGACCAGCACTTGCCCTTTAATGTTACATTAACCACAGTTTTTCCAGGTTCTCTAGTTGGCTTATTAAATATCTCCCATGGATCATTTGGTGAAAAAATAGCAGCTAACTATAGTTATTCTGGCAATGGCTGCTACAAAACCGTTGTTGATTCATATTTTTTTGTATTTTATACGGGGGCCCCAAACGCAAATGGCAGCATGACCAGAAGGGTCAATGAGCCAACCGTCTTGGCCTCCCGTATGGTTCTGAGATTATTCCAATTGAGGCCCCTTTTTCCCTAGCATACTGCTGGAGTAGGTCATGGGCAGCCCGGCAGTGGTTCAGATTTATCTGTATCAACGCTTCCATTGTTCTATATAATTTTATATTCGTTGCACCTAGCATTTCCTGCGATATGTTTATTATCTTCGATGCCCTTTTCAGTGCATATAGGGGCATACGGAGGGTTATTGCATTCTGATGCCTTATGGCCTTCCTGTAGGCATCGGCTGCATAGGCCATTACGATTGGCATTACTTCTACAATTTTTGGCAATGTGACCAATACCGAGACATTTGTAACATTTCAATCTTGGGCCGTAGCTTATTTTGCATTCGGCCCAACCTACCCGCAGCTTACCTTTGGCGAACAGCTTTTCGCCATCGTCCACTAGGTATTCCACTAAGGCTGTTTTTGTTCTGGCAAAACTATTTCTTACTGAGAGGACATTAATCCTGTCGACAGAACCAATTGGTATATTAATTTCGGCGGCTATAGCTGCCTGTATTTTCTCGGTTGTTGCAGTACCGTCTAAACCTGTTACCGTGATTTGTGTCATTTGCGATACGCCAAATACTGGAGTATCTATACCGATTACTGCCATTTGATCGCGCTCCTAACTTTAGAAACATCCTTCCGGTTTGCAGTCTGCTGCAAATTCCATAAGGATGTCCCCGCCCTAGTGGTGCGCACCTTCTTGACTGGTGCACCTAAATCCGCAGTTCCGTTGATTTTTTCTTGTAATAAGTTCAGGGTGGCTTCATAAGTTGCTCATCCCTTTCTCCCCTTTATAATTATAGGCCTGTGTTCGAGGCCGTGCTGTTTTTTCGGCTGTGTCTTCTTGGTAGCTGCTGGATGTCGCTATTGCTTGTCCCGCCGTGTCTTGGTTTTCCCTTCTTTTTCCTTGTTCACCACCATTGCCCAGGTTTCCTCTGGTTTCGTTGGCGGTTCATCTGCCATCGGTTGTGCACTGGAGCTGATGCCCTGGTTGCGGTTCCTCTTGAGTTGGGAGAAATGATTTTCCGTTTTTTGGTTGCCCGCGTTGGCACGGTTATGTTGTTGTTTGTATCTGTGCCGGTGGTGGTGTGCATTGCGTGCCGCGATCCACGGTTTCCTGCTTGGAGGTTTCTTGGGTGACGCCGCGAACTCTTGCACCGTTTTTACAATCTCTTGGGAGACACTCCGAGCGATTCTTAAAGTTTTCTTCCATTTTGCGGAAAATAACCTTTGCTTCTCCAAACAGTTTTTTCACCGGCTTAGCGATGTTGCCAGTTGCATCAATCTGCTGAGTGATTTCAGTGAATTTCTTGTTTAGAAGTTGATATAAATCTGCTTCTTTGAGAAGATGAGCAGCCATGGTGACGTTCAAGCATCTTAATGCTTTCACCGTGCTCCCCTTGTGCCCGATGTTCATTTTCTGTCCTACCCCATTGTACCCATATTTTCATTAGTTGTACGGTGCCCGGTCGGTGTGTCAGATATACTGACTGATTACTCGTTGTCCTGTTGTTGGAGGGCTTCTAGCCACTGGGCCTCCTGACTTAAATGGGGTACTGTTTCCCCCAGGGACAAGATTTAAAGTAGATGATGCCAGGGTTAAATCCTGTTCCCTTTCACTGGTTCTCAAGTTGCCCGAGAAAAAATTCCCCAAGAGGGTGCTATTTGTGGTTTTTGTTTGTTTTATTTAAATCCATAATGTATAGTGTGTTCTGTTTTAACGATACTTCGCCCATTATGGGACCCCAGAGCGCGGGTGGGGTGCTATCCGCGCCGAAAAAAACCCCTAATGTTTATGTGTGCAGAAAGCCGAGAAGCGGTTTATCGGGTGGCCCTGCCCTATCCTGCACCAATTACTCTACTAAAATTGTTAGGGGGTTTAACGTCGGTAATATTCCCCCTCCGGAATCCCCCGCAACGACGTGACCAAAAGTTTTAACGTCACCCCTATTGTGCGGGAGTTGCCCACCTGATCCGAGAGTGGGATCACCCGCACTTCAGGCTAGACGACTGCTGACCATACCATCCCCTGACAGCAGTAGAAGGGTATAGAGGGGCGACCGGCCTTTACGGCCCTCTCACACATGCACCCGGCACACCACGGCTTCAACCCCAACATAGGCTCCAGTCGTGCCAGGGCAGCGGTTTTCCCAGAATTTAACATGCCTTCCCCTCCTCCAACTGGATTTTAAGTGTATTGTCTGCTTTTAATTGTAAATTAAAGTATGTATCTTGAGTCTTAAGTTTGCAAATCTGTCTTTTTGTCTTGTGTGTCGTTAGTAGTAAAGTCTTTTGTGCTGTTTAATTCAGTGTCCTTCAGTCCGTTTGTCCAAAAATCCAGTGGAGGAGCGGCGAGGTAGAGGTTCGGTACAGACATGCACCTGGCACCCGGTCGGGGAGCTACTACTCTCACCCTTGATTAGTCTGTTGGGAATATCCACCATGGGGCCGAGTGCATCCCATACGCTCGTTCCACACCCATACAAGCCATTCATACAGTGTCACACACACACACATTCGTCTGATTTTGCAATCATCTTATTTCGCGGCTGTCCTACTTCCACGCAAAAATTAAATTGCACTGAACTAGGACGTTCCCCAATCCGCAACCTGGGGACGCGCCACGTTGGGGTATCACCTCCCCATCGCCTCTCGTAGTAGCACTCATAATATAAATTATAACTATTGTGTTAATACAAAAGCCCTCCGTTCCACCGCTCACCTGTTCCCCATGGACCCGCTTACGCATTACAACCGGGGAACAGAGCTGTGCCTCCACCAGCTTCGCGACCACGACAGTTTGACAGAAGGTCAGAAACTGAAGGGTATTACACTACCGCGCCGTATGGTTCGACTAACCTTATGCCGCAGTCATATGGGTAATCGAACCTATCCACGTATATTTGCAGCCGCGAGGATTATGAATGATATACTATTGTATGATCGTGTGTGAACAAAAATGACTAAAAATGATGTGAAATGACCCTGGATGAATTCTATTGTTCCTACATGTTGTATATGGATGCCCTTGTTGGGTTATCTTCCCTTGATTATGATTTAAAAATGATTTTATATGAGTTTTAAGGTTATCTCGGTAGATAAACGTAGGGATCTACGTTTATCCCGAGTATAACCAATGCATTCTCGCTTCGCAAATTACATGTGGAACGCCTCCGTTTTCCTTCCCAGGTGAAAACTAAACCCTTGTCTGATGAGTTGCGGTCACATTCATACCCCATAGATATTTTTGCATACACACAGTCATACATACGCTTGTTTCATACATACTCTAGGTTCCTATGGCAGCCTACAAAAGCCTCCAGAAGCTTCTGGCGCCCGTAAATCGCTCAAAAACCCATGATTAGCCCATGAGACCATGTCCCATGGGGAAACCATGGGGTTTTGTGAGATTCCAAAGTCGCCAAAATCAACTAGAGGCCCGAGCAGGCATACCGGGGGGTCTACGGGGGTAATCAAAATTTCGAAAAACCCCATAGTTTCATGGGAAATTGACTTTCACCATGGAAATATGGGGTTTTCGAAATTTCCGAAACGCCACCGTATACTACCCTTTACCCTCTATACAGACATACCAAAAGTTCCATACCTTACATGTAGACTCAGTGCCCGAAAAATTTTTGGAGAATTTTTTGGGTACGATTTCTCTTCATGTAAGTCACGGATCTCTTTCGGCATGCTGTACACAACCTCCCACAGGTACTTACGAGTATATAAAACCCTCAAAAACCATGATTTTGTCAAAACCTCCAATATTTTGCCAAAACCATGGAATTTTTGGGATTCTTGCAGGTTTTCTCTATGGGAGGTTGTTATACCTGCAAAACAGGGATGCAAGAGGGGTGCAAGAGGGGTGCGAGAGGGCGGGGGGAGCGCAGCCAGAACTTAGTCCCTACGACCAAAAACAGCCAAAAGGATGACTATTTTTGGCCGCAGGTGCTAAAATTCGGTCGATTTTTGGCCTATTTTTCAAGATGACCTTGAAAAAATTTTCGCGCCTCGCAAGCTCGGCGCGGCGCCCCCCACGCCCCCCCACGCACGCGCTTCGCGCGCGCCCCCCCGCCCCACCCCACACGCACGCGCTTCGCGCGCGCCCCCCCCCTTGGCGAAGGTCCCAGGGGACGCGTTATTTCTTCCTCCTAGCATTGGTATGCGTGCGAATTAAGCCATAACGCGCCCCTACGGGAAGATCCAAAAAAACTTTTGGGCTACCCTGGGACCGCTACGTGGCCGCTGGTCGTCACGATGACCGCCTCCGCGACGACTCGCTTCGCTCGCGTCGCTTGCCGGTCATCGGTACGACCAGAGGCCATTCAGCGGTCCCAGGAAAGCCCAAAAGCTTTGGATCTTCCCGTAGGGACGCGTCATGGCTTAGTCGTATCCGATGCCGGAGCGTGGCATTGTGGCGACCAGAGGAGCACTCCGCCACTGAAATATCACTCATACCACACTTTCTCATGCGTTTGAAGCCATAAACCATGGAAAAACCATGATTTATGGTCTTCGCCTGCATGGTATTACCGTGTGTCGAGCCAAGATTAAGGTACACTTAGTTGCCTTAATTCTGGCTCGATTCTCATTTGTACTCACAATCCCATGCATAATACACTTGCTTCGTACGTCAGATGCCTTAAACCATGAAAAAGATTATGGTTTAGGGTCATCGCAGTACGGAATTAACATGTATCAGATCAAAGTTACGACAATTTTTAGTTGTCGCAACTTTGATCTGTTAGTTCACTCTTTTCTCTTTCACTTTTCAGGATTACAAATATCCCGTGTATTTGGCACGAGTATCCGCAATTCCATGTGCCACACGCCTTTGATGTCTCAAACTGCGAAAAATTTGACAATTTCACAATCTGAGATCATCGTGGCGTGGATACATCATGTGTCAGACCAAAGCTACGCCAAGTAATTTGGCATAGATTTGGTTTGAACTTGCAGCATACTCGCACCAATTTCCCCCAAAAGGTCACATTTCTTGCACATATTTGTTTATGTGCAAGAATGTGACTCATTCCGCATTTGCCACAAACATTTGATGCTTTAAAACACAAGAATATGTGCTTTAAAGTCATCGCAGTATGGAAACAGTAATGCGACAAGCCAAAATCCCGTCAAAATTGGCGTTATTTTGGCTTGTTTTTCCAAATATTCATCTATTCGCATACATACATACGTCATTTCAGTGTTCACCTTGGAGGTAGCCCTGCCTTGCAGGTATTCCCTATGTTTTACGCAGTATTCCACACCACGAGCGCCGCGAACTGATCGAACATACTGTGATGCCACGAATCAGCCCACGGACGTCGTAGTGCGGAATAACTGGCGCAACTCCGTATTTGCTTCGGCCTCGGTGCCAAGCAAACGGTTTGGAAGGATTCGGTCATTCCACGGAGTTAGATCGAATGACCGAAAAAGGATTTGGATAAGGGTCTGGGTTAGGAAAAGGGGGAGGGGGGAGTAGGCAATTTTGTCGCTTGACAGCGAAGCCGAATGCAAAATGGATTATTATTAATTATCATGCATACTCTGACCGAGGTCAGTTTCACTCATACTTACATACTGTGGTCATTCACACCATGCATACAAGCATACATACACACGTGCATACACTCATGCCATGATAAAGCATTTATTTTGCAAAATCATGAGTGATAGTACGAGAGGCCCGTGGGACCTAACCCAGACCTAACCCAGACCTAACCCAGACCTAACCCAGACCTTTTTTTTTTTTTTTTTTTTTTACAAAAGCCCTCCGTTCCACCGCTCACCTGTTCCCCATGGACCCGCTTACGCATTACAACCGGGGAACAGAGCTGTGCCTCCACCAGCTTCGCGACCACGACAGTTTGACAGAAGGTCAGAAACTGAAGGGTATTACACTACCGCGCCGTATGGTTCGACTAACCTTATGCCGCAGTCATATGGGTAATCGAACCTATCCACGTATATTTGCAGCCGCGAGGATGCGAGTATGAATGATATACTATTGTATGATCGTGTGTGAACAAAAATGACCCTGGATGAATTCTATTGTTCCTATATGTTGTATATGGATGCCCTTGTGGGGTTATCTTCCCTTGATTATGATTTAAAAATGATTTTATATGAGTTTTAAGGTTATCTCGGTAGATAAACGTAGGGATCTACGTTTATCCCGAGTATAACCAATGCATTCTCGCTTCGCAAATTACATGTGGAACGCCTCCGTTTTCCTTCCCAGGTGAAAACTAAACCCTTGTCTGATGAGTTGCGGTCACATTCATACCCCATAGATATTTTTGCATACACACAGTCATACATACGCTTGTTTCATACATACTCTAGGTTCCTATGGCATAAAAGCCTCCAGAAGCTTCTGGCGCCCGTAAATCGCTCCCATGATTAGCCCATGAGACCATGTCCCATGGGGAAACCATGGGGTTTTGTGAGATTCCAAAGTCGCCAAAATCAACTAGAGGCCCGAGCAGGCATACCAGGGGGGGTCTCGGGGAGTCAAAATTTCCGAAAAACCCCATAGTTTCATGGGAAATGGACTTTCACCATGGAAATATGGGGCTCTTCGAAATTTCCGAAACGCCACCGCATACTACCCTTTACCCTCTATACAGACATACCAAAAGTTCCATGCCTTACATGTAGACTCAGTGCCCGAAAAATTTTTGGAGAATTTTTTGGGTATGATTTCTCTTCATGTAAGTCACGGATCTCTTTCGGCATGCTGTACACAACCTCCCACAGGTACTTACAAGCATATAAAACCGATGATTTTGTCAAAATCTCCAATATTTTGCCAAAACCATGGAATTTTTGGGATTCTTGCAGGTTTTCTCTATGGGAGGTTGTTATACCCGCAAAACAGGGATGCAAGAGGGGTGCAAGAGGGGTGCGAGAGGGCGGGGGAGCGCAGCCAGAACTTAGTCCCTACGACCAAAAACAGCCAAAAGGATGACTATTTTTGGCCGCAGGTGCTAAAATTCGGTCGATTTTTGGCCTATTTTTCAAGATGACCTTGAAAAAATTTTCGCGCCTCGCAAGCTCGGCGCGGCGCCCCCCGCGCCCCCCCACGCACGCGCCTCGCGCGCGCCCCCCCGCCCCCCCCCCACACGCACGCGCTTCGCGCGCGCCCCCCCCCCTTGGCGAAGGTCCCAGGGGACGCGTTATTTCTTCCTCCTAGCATTGGTATGCGTGCGAATTAAGCCATAACGCGCCCCTACGGGAAGATCCAAAAAAACTTTTGGGCTACCCTGGGACCGCTACGTGGCCGCTGGTCGTCACGATGACCGCCTCCGCGACGACTCGCTTCGCTCGCGTCGCTTGCCGGTCATCGGTACGACCAGAGGCCATTCAGCGGTCCCAGGAAAGCCCAAAAGCTTAGGATCTTCCCGTAGGGACGCGTCATGGCTTAGTCGTATCCGATGCCGGGGCGTGACATTGTGGCGGCCAGAGGAGCACGCAGCCACTGAAATACCGTTCATACCACACTTACTCATGCTTTTGAAGCCATAAACCATGGAAAAGACCATGGTTTATGGTCTTCGCCTGCATGGCATAACCGTGTGTCGAGCCAAAATTAAGGTACACTTAGTTGCCTTAATTCTGGCTCGATTCTCATTTTCGCTCACATTCACTTGCATGCTACACTTTTCTTCGTACGTCAGATGCCTTAAACCATGAAAAAGATCATGGTTTAAGGTCATCGTGGTACGGAATTAATGTGTGTCAGATCAAAATTACGACAATGTTAAGTTGTCGCAATTTTGATCTGATTAATTCCCTAATTTTTCTTCTTTTCAGGACTACAAATTTCCCGTGTATTTGGCACGAGTATACGCAATTACCATGTGCCACACGCTTTTGATGTTTCAAATTGCGAAAAATTTTACAATTCCACAATCTGAGATCATCGCGGCGTGGATACATCATGTGTCAAACCAGCACTACGCCAAGAAATTTGGCATAGTTTTGGTTTGAACTTGCAGCATACTCGCACCAATTTCCCCTGAAAAGGTCACATTTCTTGTACATATTTATTTATGTACAAGAATGTGACTCATTCCGCATTTGCCACATACATTTGATGCTTTAAAACACAAGAATATGTGCTTTAAAGTCGTCGCAATATGGAAACATTAATGCGACAAGCCAAAATCCCGTCAAAAATTGGCGTTATTTTGGCTTGTTTTTCCAAATATTCATTTATTCACATACATACATACGTTATTTCAGTGTTCACCTTGGAGGTAGCCCTGCTTTGCAGGTATTCCCTATGTTTTACGCAGTATTCCACACCACGAGCGCCGCGAACTGATTGTACATACCAAGATGCCACGAATCAGCCCACGGACGTCGTAGTGCGGAATAACTGGCGCAACTCCGTATTTGCTTCGGCTTCGGTGCCAAGCAAACGGTTTGGAAGGATTCGGTCATTCCACGGAGTTAGATCGAATGACCGAAAAAGGATTTGGATATGGGTCTGGGTTAGGAAAAAGGGGAGGGGGGGAGTAGGCAATTTTGTCACTTGACAGCGAAGCCGAATGCAAAATGGATTATTATTAATTATCATGCATACTCTGACCGAGGTCAGTTTCACTCATACTTACATACTGTGGTCATTCACACCATGCATACAGGCATACATACACACGTGCATACACTCATGCCATGATAAAGTATTTATTTTGCAAAATCATGAGTGATAGTACGAGAGGCCCGTGGAGACCTAACCCAGACCTAACCCAGACCTAACCCAGACCTAACCCAGACCTAACCCAGACCTAACCCAGCCCCCTAACTCAGACCTAACCCAGCCCCCTAACTCAGACCTAACCCAGCCCCCTAACTCAGACCTAACCCAGCCCCCTAACTCAGACCTAACCCAGAGAACTCAGACCTAACCCAGCCCCCTAACTCAGACCTAACCCAGCCCCCTAACTCAGACCTAACCCAGCCCCCTAACTCAGACCTAACCCAGCCCCCTAACTCAGACCTAACTCAGACCTAACCCAGCCCCCTAACTCAGACCTAACCCAGCCCCCTAACTCAGACCTAACCCAGCCCCCTAACTCAGACCTAACCCAGCCCCTAACTCAGACCTAACCCAGCCCCTAACTCAGACCTAACCCAGCCCCCTAACTCAGACCTAACCCAGCCCCTAACTCAGACCTAACCCAGCCCCCTAACTCAGACCTAACCCACCCAACTCAGACCCCCTAACTCAGACCTAACCCAGCCCCCTAACTCAGACCTAACCCAGCCCCCTAACTCAGACCTAACCCAAATAAGGGGGCAGAACTAACCCACAAAGGGGGCAGAACTAACCCAAAAAAAAAAAAAAAAAAAAAAAAAAAAAAAAAGGGGGGGCAGAACTAACCAGAACTAACAAAAAAAGGGGCAGAACTGGGGGCAGAACTGGCCCAAAAAGTGGGCAGAACTAACCCAAAAAAAAAAAAAAAAAAAAAAAAGAACTAACCCAAAAAAGGGGCAGAACTAACCCAAAAGTGGGCAGAACTGGCCCAAAAAGTGGGCAGAACAGGCCCAAAAAAAAAAAAAAAAAAAAGGGGGGCAGAACTGGCCAAAAAGGGGGCAGAACTAACCCAAAAAAAAGAATTGGGGGGGCAGAACTAACCCAAAAAGGGGGCAGAACTAACCCAAAAACGGGGCAGAACTGGCAAAAAAAAAAAAAAAAAAAAGGGCAGAACTAACCCAAAAAGGGGGCAGGATTGCCCCAAAAAAGAACTAACCCAAAAATATTTAACCCAAAAAAGGGGGCAGAACTAACCCACAAAGGGGGCAGAACTGGCCAAAAAAAAAAAAAAAAAAAATTATATTTAGGAATATTTATAAAAAAATTGCGACTAGCGGAATAGCAATAAAAATATGAACAAACATCAGGTCGACAGGTTTTTGATAATTTATTAAACAAACTTCGACGGCATTCGAAAATTTAAAACGCTTCACAAACATTGTACAAAACAAATAATTACAACATATAAAAGATAATATTTATTTGCCTATCAGTCACAACTGTGCCCAGCTTTGAAATATGTAATAAATGTTAGCTAAGTTAATCGTTACCAAGATAATATAAAAATACATGAAATTTGAGTGCATGGTACACGATATCGTTAACAATATTATTAAAGTGATAAAAATGGGCATGAAGATTATTATCCAAAAGAAAATCTGAATTAAAATAATTATTACAGAGTCCGATAGAATTAGAGGGTGTAGATTGCCGTCGGATATGGAATTTCTAGCACTTGACACGATACGGATCATAATAATACGAAAAAAAAAAGTATGAGTGTAAACAATTCCGCGAAATGACCTGCCCGAAAGTGATGCGCAATCGTACAGAGGCCTCAGTCTCGTGTTGACATCCGTAAAGGTCGGATCGGGAGTTCGGAAAGTGATCGAAAGTGACAGATAGTTGCCCGACAAACGCAATCGTGCTTTAATCATCAATCTAATAGCTTCTCAAACTAATATATCATTAGGTATGTGGATTATTACTGTGCTGAGTGAAGAGTAGTTGCCACGTGAACATTTTTGGTGGACATTGACAATTAACTTTGACTGTCAATACTGGTAGTGACTTTTAACAGTGATTATTTTCAACTAACACGGATGCCCAATATTAACAGTGCTATTAAATTCGAATATCAGTAACGTGTCAGTAATAAATTTTCACAGTGATTATAAACAATGTAATTTACATCTTTATTTTAATGGTGCTGTTACTTGTGAATACTGACGGCGCATACACACTGTTCCTACATAGTGTATATTTATATTTAATGTGAATGATAAATATTAATAGTGACGTAATATTGTGCCTATGCTTACAGTGCAAACAGACAGCAGCAACAGCAATACTTTCTCACATGGGATGCAACAACAAGTGCCTACTTCTACTAACCCGTACTATGGTTTTGCTTCTAGTGTATGCTTATACTACCGTGGTGAGTCTCAACTATTCTTATTCCACAAGCATATGTACAATTTATTACTACATTGTTTTACACATTTTGGTGTTGATGTTCCACAACATTTTTCATATTGCACAGAATGGTTTGGTCGCACACATCTTCAATTCATATGTATACTCGCTTTTCATATACCATGCGTATATTTATACGTTTTACACAGAATCATTCGCTTTAAAATTCCTAACATTATTGCGTTGTCCATTACATGGTACTTATTCCGATCGTTAAAAATCATATAGGTCACAACTCGCAGCGACCTCCACGCGGTGTGACCCGGACACTGTTATGCTTGAATCGGATGCTTTCATCTGAATCAAGGATCACAGTGACTAACCGCTGCGACTCGCGTTTTGTTTTGATCACCCAATGAGATGGTTCTACTAGATGTCAATTAACTTTCGTTAAACGTAACTTCACTTAGCCTTCCGTAACAATGAATGCATTCCTCGTCATCACGTCAGCATTCGCAGTAACTAAAAAAGAATTCCGTTGAAAAAACTACGTACATTTTTATTCTTGCTACCCTTCCCCTTTCTTTCAGCAACTTTGAGACCCCTCGTCGGTCTTTAGATTCAGTGTTGCTCAATGAAATTAGAATACTCGATTTCGAACGTAATTGCCTCCATCCGCGAATGTCGAGGCACGCGCGCGGTTCGGTCATCCCCATCCGCGAAATCGTTTCACTTCCACCCGCGTGTGTCGAAGTCCGCGCGTCGCGATTTCGATAGCTTCCACCCGCGTGTGTTGAAGCTCGCGAATTAGAGTCAGTGCATAAGAATATTCTATCACACATCCGGCTTATTCGACAATTATTTCGTTTGCTTTGAACTCTTTATTTCTCGAGTTTCATGATTCGTTTTCCACGTAAGACAATTTGCTTTCGATACTTTTTACACGTCTTCTGTTCATTGTACTTGCATTGCTGCATTGTAAAGCATGGGATGTGTAATAGAAAATTCTTCAAATTGTTGTGATCGCGCGCAATGCGATCTTAGAGTCAAATTTGCTCTCGAGTAAGTTATTTCCCCGGAGTCGCACAGACTCTTTAGCTTCAACCCTTTGCATTAGAACGTAGAATCACGCGAAGTAGAGTCAGTGTTTGCTCGCCGTTACAAGTCCCCCTCGGTCGGAGTATATTTTTCGCGCGCGTTACAGTCAGTGTTTGCTCGCCGCAATATATATTTGTTACTTTTTTTTTGTTTTTTCATTAAAACACCTCGGTCGCGACACGTATACCGAAACGCATATACCGCGACCGGGAATTACAATAGTAGAGTCAGTGTTGTTACGCCGATTAAAATCTTCCGGTCGCGAATTTCACAATTATTATTTCGTCCGCGAGATTAGAGTCATGTTCGCCGATAATATTACATTCGGTCGCGAAATCCGTAAATGATTTCGGGCGTAACGCGTAGTAGAGTCAGTGCTTCAAGAAGATGTCTGATCCTGTCTGAGAGGATGGATGACTGGAGGCTAGGAGTTCGAAAACCGTTCAATCTGAGGGTCTATGATGCCTGGGCCTGTCCATCTGATGGTTTTTGAGAGTCCAAAGTCGACTGCCCTCATCCCACAGTTCAGAATGCAGAATCCAAAACTTGAGGGTCTAGGAACTGAGGTCCATGAGAGTCCAAAGTCGACTGCCCTCATCCCACAGTTCAGAATGCAGAATCCAGTTGAGGGTCTAGGAACTGAGGATCAAGGATCCGTCGATGGAGCGTGTTCCAGTAGTATGCTGACCAGGCGGTGAGTGAATTTTTAAGTCCCTCCAGTCACTCAACCATGCCGTAGGGCGAATGGTCCGAAGCGGCACGAGTGATTGGTTGTAATTATTCTTTGAAATGGTTTTCAATGGCGAGCATAGTGACCGCGAATAGACTTTTCGCACTGCGAGAACTCTACTCGCGAGTGGCATTTGTTAGGCACATTTTTCATGTCTGTGTATTAGCTCAGGATAGGCCTCCCTTGCTCAATTTCAATTGAATATATTTGCTCGCGTACGCGGTCGCGTTTGCATGTTTTACTTAAAAAAGTTTCGCAAATTGAAAGTGCTTTGATAAAGTAGAGTCAAAATTTGCACTACAAATTGTTTAATTACGGCTTTTAGTACAAAGTTAAAGTCGCGTTAAAGTAGAGTCAATACGTTCGTATGTAAGAACGTACCGTTTCCGTTCGGTTATAATTAGTTTAATGAGCAAGATGGCATTTCGCGACAAGTAGATCCCATCATAGAGTGACATCGTTTGTTATATTTTTGTGACATAGAAAAGTCGCTTCTATGGTGGGATCGCTTGAGGGAGTTTGTTTTTCCATGTTAGAAACATGAAAACACACAGTCGAGTCAGTAATGCATGCTAATTTTTGCTTTCAATATGAAATTAAATTAAAGTCGAGTCACTATTGCATGAAAATCTTGCTTTTATTACAAAATCAAATTAAAGTCGAGTCATTTTGAACAAGAGAAATGAATGAAACAATGAAGTTACGACATTAGTCCGCTTAGAAACGTACACAATTAGAATACTACTAATCTTAGCTCAGGATTCTTTCAGCAAGCACGGTTTGTACACTTTTTTTGGCCGTACTCATGTCACTAAGGTCTGCAATCATGCATGTGCCCAGGTGCAACATGCATGGTTTAGACCGGTGAGTATGGTTTAGTTTTAAGGCGTAGATTGGCGATTGTATTGTGATAATGACTGCCGACGGACATGCCACTGTATGAATGCGTAGTGGTGTGTGGCGTGTACGTCGGGTAGAGCACAAAATGACCATTACTTTTCGTTTTCCGTCAATTATTAAACATTATCTCATTGCGTACTTCAATACGCCGATATGTTGCCCGTACGGTCTACATATCGTCTTTTTTTAATTATCCAATAAAGAGTTCTGTGCGGCACTTGGTCGTACAGAATATTTAATAAGTCGAGTCACGCGTTAGTTTGCTCGGTCATTATACTTTACAATCGATTTCAGCATCGGTACGTACTAGTTGATAAGGGTATGAGTCAGTTTTGAGCTCGGGTGTCGGAGACGTCCCGGGACGTACTCTCTAGGGTTAGGCTCTTTTGCACCCGGGCGGTTGTGTGAGAACCGTGGAGTGATTGTGTTGGTGTGAATGTTTTGCTCTTTTTAAATATAGCGTTAGGTAGGCAGGTAGCATACTTTCTCGGTGTGAATGACGAACTAGACATAAGTAGGTAGGGCCAAGATAGGCTATCACTCAGATTCTAATCATTCATAATTAAGGAAATTTCAAAGTGATTCGCCTAGACTTGGGTTTACTTAACTCGTGCGACCATATGTATTTTTCCTGCGAAATCGCGTTATATCAATTACTGTTGAACACACTGCAGTTGTGCTCAGTGCAGTCTTACTTTTTCGTTCGTGAATATTTACCGATCTCAGTACGTGTTTCTTAATAATTGGTCGCGCGAGTTAAGTCTTAGTTATAAGATAGCAATTACTTTAATTTTAAGCAGAAATACGTATACATTGCACACACGAAGTACATCTCATTGCACAAACGAGCGAATGTAATTTCGTACGAAAGCACATAGTATCGTGCTATGCGTATGAAGTTACGTTCCTCATTGCACTACCGAGATGCATTTCATTGCACAAGTGGAGTACGTATTTCGAACTGTTCGGGAAGTTCGGTTAAATGTTCACGTGTACGAGCCGCCGAAAATTCACTCTCTAATTCGACAGTATAAAGTATTACTTCCGCGGTAGCACTTTATATGACAAAATTAAAGAGTTAATTTCGGCAGTGCCTGCGTGTCAGCCCTTGCTCGCGAAATTTTCACTCGAATGTTCATATGCCGTACAAACATAGTGTCCGAAAAGGCAGGTATCAGCGTTTGTGTCGACGCGTGCACTCTCGAAAGCAAAGACGGAATTTTGCCTTCTACACTACGAAAAAATATTAATCGGAAATATATGTGTATATATTTCCCATTAATACTATTAGATAAAGGAGGATAAACTGTTCAACCGGTTCCTGCACCATCACCTAAAAATATACCTAAAGAAAGAAAAAAAATAGAAGGGGGAAGTAACCAAAAACTTATATTATTTATACGAGGAAATGCTATATCAGGACTTCCTGATATAATTGGAATTAATCAATTACCAAAACCGCCGATTATAAAAGGTATAACAAAAAAAAAAAATCATTACAAAAGCATGAGCAGTAACAATAGAATTATAAACTTGATCATTACCTAAAACCTGACCACATCTACCGAGTTCAATACGAATTATTATTCTTAAAGAAGTACCTAACGCGCCTGATCATAAAGCAAAAATAAAATATAAAGTACCAATATCTTTATGATTAGTAGAATATAATCACTTATTTAATTTTATCATAAAATAAAAATCTTATAATTTAAATAAAATATTAAATTGCAAATTTAAAAATACATTAAAATGTTAAGATTTAAAAAGTATTATGTCTGAAAAAAGTAGTAAACTGTAAATTTACTCATAAGATTATATATCTTTAATACTAATAAAATTTTAGAATAAATAATCTAATTGTTAACTTTGAAGGTTAAAGGTTTAATTTAACCTAAAATTTTATAAATATTAATACAAAAAATTAAAACCTAAAAACAATAAAAATAAATTAAATAAAAAAGATATAGAAAAAAATATAAAAAAAAATCAAACTTATAATTAAAAAAAACAACCATATGTTTAGATTTACCTAAATATATAAAAATACTAAATAATAATACTCGAATATACACATAAAAATGAATTACAGAAGATATTACTAAAATAAATAAATATATATAAACTAAAAATTCATAAAAATAATCAATTATTATTAATTTAATTAAAAATCCTGAAAAAGGAGGTATACCTCTTAAAGAAATAATATTCAATAAATACATTAATAAATAATAAAAAGGAACATTTATTAGAACTAAATAATCCATTATATCCTCAATAGAAAAATAATAATTAAATAAACAAATCATTATAAATATAACTCTATATAACAAATAATATAACAGTCATCACCTTATATTGCCCAATATAAGAGATATTCAACCTCTATGAGACAAAATAGAGTAAGAAAAAATTAATTTAACACTTACTAAACCTAATCTATAATATATACTAATAATTATTCCTAAAAAAGGAACAAAATAAATATATACATATCATATATTTATACTTAATATTATTATAGGTATAAATTTCTGATAAGTAGATATTAAACCAATTCTAAATCAATTTATATTATAAACTAAATTAATAACTCAATTATAAAAAGGAAATAAACCAATCTTTATTAATAAAGATAAATTATATAAAAACATTCCTATAATATTAATATATATATTATTAAATAAAAAAGTTAAAGAAAGTAAAAATAAAGAAGATCTAAATACTTGAATTAAAAAATATGAACTAATTGATATAAACCTTTGATTTACATTATTTAACACGTTGACGCCGGCGCGGATATTCGGGGCCCGTTCCGTGCGGCGGCGCTTCAACTAGCGGTCCGTCCCATGGGGCGGCGCGGCACCAAATTATACTGTTCAGTGATCGCGCCCTAATAACTAGCTGATTCGAATAGATAAATTTCCAAAATTATCACGTGGCCCGCGCGTGGTCTGGCCTGCCGATAGGACCCACGGTGGCCAGTCGCATGAATTGATAATTCTTTTTTTATGGCCATAAGCCCGTCACCAAGTAATGAGGGACCATTATCGAAACGACGTAATTTTTACTGATTTAGAGTTGAAAGATAGAAAGAGTAATGTTAGTGTGCAAGTATTCTGTGTGAAGTGTCTGTGAGGTGCGATCAATAGAGTTCTGACATAACGAATTATCTGGGCACACATTTCTTCCGGTAAGTGTAACGGTAATAAAAATTCCTTTCCTTCTAAAAAGGCAGTTAGCATTTTTTATTTTTAATTTTTACCGATCTAAATATTAGATACAATGGATATGGAATTCAGTGATTCGTCTGATGAATTAATCATGCGAAAGAGTCGAAGAAATAGAATACTTTCATCATCATCGTCGGACACGGCAACTGATAGAAATACCACGGAGGAAGAAGTTTGGGAGTTTGATGAGGAACAAGATGATGATGCGGAATGGCGGAAAATTGCAGAAAAATCTGCATCAGAGGAAGAGTATTCGGAAGAAGAAGAACTACTGATGAAAGAGACGGACTGTGACGATCCTGTTGCCTTATATAAATTATTCTTCACGGACGAGATATTAGAGATCATCGTTGAAGAGACTAACAGATACGCTGTAAAGTGCATAGTGAATGCGGCATATGGCAGGAGACAACATCAACAACCATGGAACCCCGTTACAAAAAGTGAATTTAATACCTTTATGGGTATCTCATTATGGGTGTAGTGCAGGTACCCGAACTTCGATTATATTGGTCTAAAAAGGCGATGTATGCAAATGCGCTCAATAAAAGAACATATATTTGCGGTACAGTCAAAATTAATAGAAAATTCCTACCGCCGCAGGGAAAACAAAAACAGAAACAGGGCGATATTATATCTCTTGAAAATCGGAGCGGCGTGAAATTTTTGAAGTGGACAGACAAAAGACCCCTGTGCATGTTAACCACTTCGAGATCTCACAATTGCGCCATTATACGTGGCAAAGATGATAAATTAAAACCAGATACCGTTTTTTCTTACAATAGTGCGAAAAAAGGCGTTGACATATGTGACCAAATGTGTTCGTATTATAAATACTTACGGAAAACGGTAAAATGGTATCGTAAAGTTGTCATGGAGCTATTATAACCTCTTTAGTAAATGCGTGGTACATCCACAAGAAGTGGGGAACTAAACGTTACAAAATTTTTAAATTTAGAGAAAAAATTATTGATTACCTATTGAAGAGAGTTGAGAATAATGAAGAACTAATAGTAAGTAGAGGGAAAAAACATTTTTTAAGTTCATACCAAGGATCCGCGAGGAAGACGAGGAAAAGATGTAAAGAGTGTTACAAACGCTTAACAAACTTAAAAGGTACACAGTACGCCACGAACAAAACAAAAAAAGTAATGACCTTTTGTAACAGTTGTCCGGATAAGCCGGCACTTTGTTTAAAATGTTTTAAAATATTGCATCGGTAATATGAGTAGTTATATTTTGTTATATTCAATGTATTGATTAAATTATAAGTATGTATTCTGTGTTAAATGCTTTACTATAAGGTAGAAATGTTAATGTATAATGTTAAATCAATAAAATAACATTTTGTACTATGTATTTTTTTGTATACAAACGTGGCCCATCGGTGATGCATGCCGCCCCATGGAACAATCTAACCGGTGGGTCATGCCGCCGCACGGAACAGACAAGCATGGGCCACCGGTGGGTCAGGCCGGCGTCAACGTGTTAAACAAATTAAACTTAAAAAAATTAAAGTTGAACATTCTATTAACATCCAACAAAAAATAAATCTTGGACTTATTATAAATAATAAAATAATTAATAATATAAAAAAATAACAAATAATTATAACAATTATATAATATTTTATAGATTAATTAAAAATTAAAAAATTTATTATATTTCAGTGTTAGAGCACAAAAAACTTTGATATTTTAAGAAATAGTTACAAACTATTAAATATAACAATAATATTATAAATAATATATTATTTATCCTATCAAGATAACCCTTTTAATCAGGCATATTGTTAATATACAGAATAATTATATATTCTATGGTCAGGGTATGAACCTAATAACTTAAAATTAGTTTATCTGTATATAAAATTTAATAAACATAAATATAAATGTAATAAGAAATTTTTCAAATTAATTAAAATAATAAAAATTAAAATTAGATAAAATTTTTTTGATTATAGATATTTAATTAAATAAATTCTAAATAATAGTAAATAATTATTAAAATAATAACTTAAATAGAGATCAAAAGTATCATTTATAGTTAAAATTATTAATTCAAGTTAGAATTATATATAGAATAGAAATTATTGATAAATAAGGTGCCAGCAATCGCGGTTAAATTTTATATGAAATCTAATTAATACTAGATTAAAGCTAAGTCATAAATAATTAAACTAATAGAAATAATTAAACTTTAGTGGAATATTAAAAACAAATATTTAAATGAATAATTTAGAACTAAGCTAATAAAGACCTAAAAAGACCAGGATTAGATACACTGTTATTAAATTAAAAAATATGAATCTAAAAAAGTAAATGAAATAACATTAAAATTAAATAATTTGGCTGTAATTAATCAAATTAGAGGAACCTGTATATTAATTCGATAGTCCACGGTAAGAAATACTTATTTAAATACTTATGTACTGCCGTTTAAAAGATTATTTAATTGAATAGTTAATTATAAACTCAATATATAAAGTAACAATTCAGGTAAAAGTGTAGAATATATAAGTTATTATGGGTTACATCATAATAAAATTATTTAATTATTTTTTTAAAATAATAATTAAAAAGAATTTAAAAGTAAATTTATTAAATTAATTAAATTGAATTCCTAGCCCTTAATTAAGTACAAATCGCCCGTTATTTCTAAAACCCAATTTAGAAAAAGTCGTAACAAAGTAAGTCTACCGGAAGGTGTACTTAGATAATATAAAAGTTCTAGTTTGAAAAATGTAAGAAAACGCTTCAATTACAGTGAAAAAACCATAATTAGTATGAAAATACGTGTGGAACTTTATAATTTAAATTACTAATAAAAATTATATAAAAAATAATATAATAATAAAAATAAAATAAATAAAAATAATTAATCAAAGTATAATAAAGAAATGATATCAAAATAAAATTACAAGTAGGGGAAAACAAAAATCAAAAAATAAAAGAAAATTTAATTTATCGTACCTTTTGCATCATGGATTTACAAATAAAAATATAAAATAAATGTTTTCTCGAAATTAAATGAGCTATTATTATAATAAAATTAATATAACAATATTATTTTAAATATACATATAGAAATGAAAAGTTATTCAAATTTAACAATATCTAGTTTTTTAATAAATAAATTCAATTTAAGCTAATTATTTAAATTTATAAAAATATAAAATTTTATAAATAATTAATTAGAAAAGAATATATGGGATAAACTATATATTTAATATTAAAAGAAATAAAATAAAACAAAAATGTAGAATTTTTATTATTCACCATTAAAGAAAATGTAACGATTCATCAAAGATAAAAAATAAAATTAAAATTTTAAACTTTAATAATTTAATTAAAAAAATAATTTAAACTAATAAAATTATAATATAATGTAAATACAAGTAAAAAAAATATTTAAAAAATAATAAAAAAATAAAAAATATTAATTTAAGGAATTAGGCAAAATAAATAATTTTCAAATGTTTAACAAAAACATTGCTTCTAGAAAAAAATTTGAAGTAGGTTCTGCTCACTGAAAAGAAATTTTAAAGAGCTGCAGTAATTTAACTGTACTAAAGTAGCATAATAAATTGGCTTTTAATTAAAGTTTAGAATGAAAGAAAAAATGAAAAATTAACTGTCTCAGATTAAAATATTGAAACTTAAATTTCAGTCAAAATGCTGAAATAAAATTGTTAGACGATAAGACCCTATAGAATTTTATAATATAATAATATTTATAAAATATAATTTATAATATAATAATTTATATAACTTATAAATGTAATTATATTATTTTATTGGGGAAATACATAGATTTAATAAACTCTAAAAAAAAATAAACATAAATAAATGAATAAATGATAGGATTTAAATTATAAATTATTAAAAGAACAAATTACCTTAGGGATAACAGCGTAATATTAATATAGAGTTCACATTTACCTTAATGTTTGCGACCTCGATGTTGAATTAAAGTTATTATTAAGTGTAGAAACTTAAATAATTAGTCTGTTCGACTATTAAAACTTTACATGATTTGAGTTCAGTTCGGTGCAAACCAGAACGGTTTCTATCTTCAATAAAACAAATACCATATTGTACGAAAGGACTTATAGTATATAATAATTATTAAAAAATGAATAAAAATAATTAACAATTTGTCTTGACAGATTAAGTGCAATAATTTTAGAAATTAAAAATACATTTTCCTTTAATGTAGGCAATATAAAATAAATTAAATATATTTATTCAATTCTAATAAGTATATATAATATATTAATTCTAACAGGTAACTGTGTTTTCTTCTTCTTCTGTATTCTGTAGATAAAATGCAATTGTTTAATATTCTATATATATACATAATAATTAATATGTTTAGTAATTTGCAGCCAGCTTGTTTTTAAACAATTACTCAATTAATATATGTATATATATAATAAATAAATAAATAAATATATATATATTATAAATAAATATGAATTATCCATATTATAATATTAATTACGTATCATTTATTAATAACGATTTATTACTATTTGTTTTTATTGTACATTGTGCTTTGTATTCTAGACTCTGGGGCACTGTATAGTTATTTTATCCTATTTATTATTACAATAAAGTGTAACAGCAGCAAAGGTCTGCACTAATTTTCAGTCAGCTTGTTTTTAAACAATTATTAAATTAATATATACATACACAATTAATAAATAAATAAATAAATATATATATATATTGTTAATATATATTAATTATCCATATTATAATATTAATTATGTATCAATTATTAATAATGATTTATTAATAATTAATTCATTATTATTTAATACATAATAAATAATTTATTAATTAATTGCTAATAAAATTATAATATGGATAATTAATATATACTAATTATTCATATTATAAAATTAATTACGTATCAATTATTAATAATGATTTATTAATAATTAATTCATTATTACTTAATAAACAATAAATAATAATGAATTAATTAATAATTAATTAATAATAATGATTCAATTAATTATTAATAATATTATAATATGGATAATTTTTATATATTAATTATATATATACATGTATTAACTGAATAATTGTTTAAAAACAAGCTCATTGCAAATTACTGCAGACCTTTGCTGCTATTACACTTTATTTTAATAATAAATAGGATCAAATAACTGTACAATGCCCCAGGGTCTAGAATACAAAGCAAAATGTACAATAAAAACAATTTAGATTAGTAATTAACAAAACGTATTATATTCATTTAAATTTCCGCGCTTTTTTAAGAAATTTTTAAGCATCGACATCTTATTAATTTTATAATAAATCTCTCCCTTCATTCTATTAAGACTCCACAGTACTATAATTAATAACAATTGGTTTGGTACACGTAACAGTATCATAATATTAATTTTTAAATAATACGTGTTTAATACAAACAGGCATTTGACTTTGGTATTAGTGGCGCCATCTCTCCGAAATTCCCGCAAACTACTCGTCGGCCATCTTTACACGTAACATCACAACACGTAAAATTTTCGATAAAAAGCCGCTAAAATTTAAATAATTAAACTACCATCATATTCCTGCCACCTCTAAAATATTTTCATTCTTCTGTTACAAAATCCCTGAATTTTCTGATAAAAATTCATATTCCCGAATTCTCATATTCTCCTGTTAAAAAATCCTGGAAATTATCCGGAATAATTCAGGAAATTGTAAAAGTTGTATTCAAACAGAATGCTGAAGTAAATTTTCCACCGAAGAAATTTTCGATACCTTCTGCCACCTCCTGCATACTTATATTCTCCTGTTACAAAGTCTCGAAATTCACGTTAAATTCATCCAGTAAAATTTCGAAAATTTCGAAAATTCCGAAAATTCTGAGATATTGTATCAGGAGAATATGAATACCGAAGAGGTGGCACAAGTTGAAAGAAAATTTTCCGAAAAATTTGAAATATCGTATTAGGAGAATATGAATACTTAAGAGGTGGCATAAGTTGCTCCAAAAATTTTCGGAAAATTTTCAGATATCGTATTAGGAGAATATGAGGACCTAAGAGGTGGCACAAGTTGCTCCAAAATTTTTCGGAAAATTTTCAGATATCGTATTAGGATAATATGAAGACTTAAGAGGTGGCATAACTCAACTCAAATTTTTACAAATTTAGGATTGAGTTTATTGTTTAAACCGAAGATCATTTTGAACTTTCACCAACTTTTTATGCATTTTACCACTGATTTAGCAATACTTACCACTTTTAAGGATCCTTCTGTGGTATTTGTTTAGAAGTCTGCGACATTAAAATTCTTGCCTTCTTCAAACATGGCCTTGCTTTTTTACAGTTCCTCAGTAGCGTTGGATTAATTTTTGAATGTTTTACGACAAAGAATTAATAGCAGCGAGGGATAGTGGATAAATGGAATCTTATAACTAATTGATTAGAGAACGCAGAATTAGATTTAACTCATTTATTTTCTCATAAAATACTGTACAAAAAATTGTTTAATAAAATTTATTCTAACGCTTCCATACTTAGCGTAATGTAAAATTGCATTAGAATATAGTCTAGTATCTCAATAATTTGTAACTAATTGTTCGTAAGTCAGTTGCGTTCCAATCTGGAGTGTCAAACGATGCGTATTTGATGATTTGTTGCTGCGATCTTATGAATGCGAAGCTGCTCAAGTTAAAATGATGGTGCGATGTCCTGGCGCCTGTAATAAAGAAGAAAAATTTATTATTACGCATGAAATATCATAACTTGTATAATAATATAGAGTATACGATAAAAAAAAAATAATAGATGTGTCGCAGAACAGTAATAGAAAGAAATAAGTTACGGAAACATGCAATTAATAAAAAAGAAAAGAAATTCAATCAGATAAGTATGAAAATTGAGTTTTGTATAAAGTAGGGTATCTATATCCAATAAAAATCATGTTTCGGTCCATTAAAAATATTGCGGAGAAGACGTATGGTATATTAAAAAGCAATAATCAGTGTTCGACACTTGATTTTGACGCACTGAGTTAAGGAACCGTAAAACATTATACGTATTCAAAACTACTAATTGCGGAGACTAAACGTGCATTCTATAATTAAAAAATATGTGATTTTATAAGTGAACGCTTTATAATAAATTGTTTTGTGATTACACCTAAAAGAAACAGATATTTTATTCAATTAATTTTCTTGGTTCTTTTTACTCTCGGTATATTCTGCTTTTAATTGTTTGTGTATCGATACACATTATGTTTTTATTACTGCTTTGAGTTCTGAATATAGAACTTACCGAAAATCATATTTCTTTCTAATTACTTCTCCATTCACGTCAAACACTTCAATGGGCTTTTTGCTTTTAATATCAATCGGTTCCAACTGCGTGAATCTTTTACTAAGCAACGGCAGTGGTTTATGTTTATCCGGTTTGATCTTAAGATCAATATTTTTCCCAATTTCCTTGGATAAGTCCAACAGTTCAAAATTCTTCACCTGCGCCCTTTTCGTTTTTGCCTTCTTCTCGACTTTCTTCGGTTGTTCCAGGACTTCATCACTAAAAAATAATTGTTAAACTTAGACCAACAAAATTTTAATGTAAATGCGAATATAGATAGAATACTGTACTCACACATTGTGTATAAATGACTGACTCAATGTAACAGCTTTATCTGAAAGCTCGTCCACTCTTTTGCTATAAGCAACCACAGAATTTTGCACGACCAAAGCAGCTTCTCCAAAATTGACTTGGCAAGGTTCTTCCAATAACGCAAAGTATTCCTCCAGTACCTAAAACAAATTGTGCCTTACGTAAGTTTACAACCTTTTGAATCAGTATATAAAAATTTGTGTAAATTCTTACTTGGGCCAACGGAAAGTCCCAGGTGACAAGTTCCTTCAGTGGCCGCATGAGTTTCATACTAACGTCTTGCAACGTTCCCATCCTGTATCATGCTGTTAAAAAAAAATAGTCATAATTAACATCAGAATATTTGGCTATTGTAACCAAATTTCGACGATCTTATAATCGTTTTGTTCCCAAGCTCCGAATACTGGAAAACAAAATTTATGGCTTAGTCTTATAAATTAACATTAGAATATTTGACTATTGTAATCAAACTTTGACGATCTTATAATCGTTTCGTTCCCAAACTTCAAATACTGAAATACAAAATTTATCGCTTAGTTTTATAAACTGCATCAATAATATTGTCAGTCTTGCATGTTTGTGCTTACGAAAATAGCACCTTTTTTTATTTAGTCGAAACTGTGTAAACTGTAGGCTTTTATATATTATATATTAACTCTGCGCTCAACGCGCTTTTCTCTCGGGCTGACCAGCAACTCGACAGTAATCCGCCGCGCGCGCGCCTATTTCATGAGTTCGTTTCTGTTAACTTAAAATAATTTTAAGCACAATGGGACACTTTAAACTCGTATATTTTAACATTACATACATTTATTTAACTTAATGAAGGATATTTATTAAGGATTACGTTCTATAATTTTTCTTCTTGTGGTATTTTGTAAAACAATCTCCAATGTGCATTCTTGGCTTGTCGGGGCATGTTTCACAATAGTACACAGTTTGTCGTCTTTGGCTGGACTTTCGTTGGGAACAAACTTTGCAATCCTTTTTTTGTCCCATCAAAATAACATGCAGCTTCCCATTGAGTCGGATCATTTCAGAAGTGCTCTGTGAAGTTGAAGCTGTGCTGCGTTGATTTTGCCGGAAGTCTCTGGTCATTTGAACAAGTAAAATTTTCAAATATTGCAGGTGTGTAAGTGGCCGTTCGTTTCTCTGCTTCTTTACTGACTTATAAAGGATATAGGAATTGATGAAGCAGATCTCCAAACCCCAAAAAAATAATTTTCGCCACCATTTTACAGATTTTCTTAGAAAACAATATGTCGAAGCCATTTGGTCAGCCCGATCAACACCGTTCATAAATTTCATGTAATTTACAATAACATTGGGCTTTTTTACAACGACTTCAATACCGCCTCGTAAAGTCCTTTTTACGGGAGTTATTCCCGCATTATTCCAAGTCGTCAAAGCCGTTACAATCCTCTTGTCCTTCCACGCAAGAACCAAAGTATTGCCTTTGCGATATGCATATGTGGATTGATTCTCAAATTTTGGCTTTCGTATTTCACATGGCAGGTGCTTTCTATTTGGCATGATCGTCCCAGTTAAGTGGCACTTTTGTTTTTGTAATTCTTCCGCCAATATGTAACTGGTATAATAACGGTCTGTGAACATGTGGTGCCCCTGAGCACTGGGAATTTTATCCAGTATCATTTTGTATAGATGCAGCGGTACTCTGGTTGATACCGGTAGATCGGGTCTTATCAAAGTTGCTGTTGTTAGAGATCCATAATATGGCAAAATACCACAAATAAAGTCAGTATTTGAATCTGCGAGCGTATAAACCCGAATACCCCATTTTGTAGGTTTCATTGGACTGTACGTAATGAATGATATTCGACCTTTGAATTTGACAGTCGACTTGTCCACACAAATCTGCTCTCCGGGTACAAAATAATTCAAAAATCTTTCATTTATATACTCGAGGAAACCAGATACTAACTGCAAACGGGTTCTAGGGTTTGTATTTTGTGAGGGTATTGTCTTGAGGTGAAGTCTCCAAAATATTTGACAAAAGCGGTCTCTCGGAAACGTGTCTGAGTAAAACGGAATATAACTAATATTATTTTTCGACCAGTATTCTTGTATGTTTGCCAACGGCATTGTCCCCATATTTATAATTACTCCAATAAACGCCCAGAATTCGGTAACTGTTACATCGTACCATAATCGCCATATAGAACGGGATGATATGGTCTTCCCTTCTACCTTCCTTGCAGCGTTATTGTTAGTTTCCTGCACTATGTCAGTAACTAATTCCTCGGTGAAAAATAATTTGAAAAAATCTATAGGTTCTTTTATGTGTGCCAGTACGTGCGGTCCTACTTGTCTTTCACCGCGTACTGGCGGTACGCATTCGATTGTGTTCTGAATTATTAGATTAGTAAACCCTGAGAATTAACATAATGAAAATTTAACGTTTATTCAATAAAAACATTTATTTTTAATAATAATTATAATCAATAATTTATCAGAAACATAAGTTTTGTTTAATAACATAAACACAATATTATACAAAGTATTATATATAGTAGTAGTATATATTAATACAATTTAACATTATTGACATTCTGTTTGGAGTAGCAACTTTGATATTAAGCGTAACTGAAAAGTCCTGAGATAAAACTTATTTCTCCGCTGGTGTATAATGTATATAAATTTTATTCGAATATAATGTATATGTATGGTGTATAAAATATATAAATTTTATTGGTATGTAATGTTTGTGTTTTGTCAATGTATAATACTTGTTGTGTTGCTCCTCCGATGGACTGTGTCAATTTATTTGGTTTTAAAAAAATCATTTGGAGTGATTAATAGTAGTGTAGTTACACGTCTCAAAAGACAAATAGAATGTAATGAAAATTAAGGCAAGATAGCTTAAGGGCACTATTATATAGAAACTTATTTAACATTTCAGAAAAAGTGAAATACGCAGCAGCAGAAAAGGGAGCACTAAGGACACTACAAACAAAAAGGTTTTTTTCATAACACATTCAAGAAGCACAAGGTTGCAACATTGTGCGGTAGGTGTATATGAGAATTGATTCAGGAAAAAGTAAATACGTATATGTAGATTGACTGAAAAAAATGTATTGTTAGAGTATTCGAAGAAGGGCAATAGATTATGATTATTATATCTTATTGTACAAGTGCATAGTAGTGCATAACATAATATTTAATCAATGTGTTGTTTTATGTCATCATATTATCCTATACAAATTATAAGTAATGATATCCAGAGATAACTAAAACTTGCAACAGAGGAATGTTAACAACTTCAATACTCGGTCAAAAATACATGAAAAGAATTCAAAATAACCTCAAAGTAATGTTGAAGCAATAAAAATGTTAATTAACTTGCTCTTTTAGAAGATAACATATCGTAACCATACTGAGGAATTCACAGAACTTATGGGGAAAAAAGGACATATCATCAGGATTAACTTATGAACACTGTACTTTTGCATCAGTGCGTAATCCCTATAAACGTTGCAAATCATTTTTCAAAATTGAACAGTTTGACACGATCTGCTGAAGAAGCAACACATGCATGGAAGATTATATTGTTACAAAAAATGTCAATAAGACTAAATGCTTTTTAATTTGATGCCACAATTTCGAAGTTTTACGGTAGACTTGTTTCACTTGCTATACAAGTTAACATCGACAGTACTAGCTTTTGCAATGCATAAGTCGCCATCTGCTGAGCGTCTCAATTGAAACTTAACGGAACCATGATTCACGACCTTCTACTTTGGGAGGCATTGTACCATAGAAACAATGGACTATTGACCGAAGCAACGGATTCCGTATAACCTTAGCGATATTCATTTTTTTGGCCTAATTTGCAGTCTATTGTCCGCTCTAGAATTTATAAACATTTGTTTCATTACTCCATTTGCAGACTCTCCGATCACTGCTAAGAAACTTGGTTAGCTATGTCATCTATTGCCGCATAAGTAATACGGTAAGGACTGGACGATCAATTGGAGTGTGATACGCGACGGTTGCATAACCTTTTAGCGTATGTATATTAATTGATGCCGCTAGGTTGCATCGTACAGTGACGTAGCACGGAATCCCCACACTAGGGATATCGAGCATATACGTTACTATAACCTATTGTTTTAAATACTATCTTGCAGAGGACTGTTAACCTCTTCACGAGTACGACGTTTTTGAACTTTGCTCTGTTTAGTTACCTCAGAAAAGTTAGACGCAAACTTGTCATGACATTTTTGTTACGAGCCTGTGTGATCATAAGGATTAATCAATCTTTTAAAGATGTTCATTGTGGTTTCCGGCCTCTTCTGCATTTTTCGAAACACTTTGGCACCAACAGTAAGGTTAGAATGACTTCTTAAATATATCTTTTAAACGCTCAGCTGTATCATAAACCTGTAAATCCTTCATTTTTGTCTAAAGTGTAACAAAATCTCACAGCCAGATACTCTCACTCATGACACATTCTTTAAAATTTTCTTTCTTAGGGACGCCATGGAGTCGTGTCATTCAGATTCCGCTCTACCCAACAGACAGACAGTTCGCGAATGCTCGTACCTATATACTGCGGCTCCCTTACCAATAAAGTTCGCAAGATAAAAATGTTTACCCTCAGTACTTCCTTCATTAGTATACTTATGCAACCGTTTATTTATTTGAAAGCAATGGAGAGTGGAAATCCTGTTCCGTATTTTGTTACTTTTGCTGTCGCTTCCATTTTTTCATTGGGTACACCACCGCTTATTCACTTTGTTACTAAAAAATATATCACGGATGTGTGCTATGATACCAAAAATGACAAATACGTTGCAACTACGTACAGCCTACTCATGCGTAAGAAACAGGTATTTGTCGGTTGATTATTCCATAGCCCTGTTTGCACATTTGATATGCTTTTTATCAATTTCTTAGGTCGAGTTCACACCAAATGATGTAGTAGTACCAACTCTCACTGGAATGTTTACGTCAATTCGCATAAAGGGAAAACCGTATTTTCTAGATGAATGTGAATTTCAAGACATTGATCATTATAAGAGAATAATGGGATTCGATAAACCAATAGACTTTTCACTGCAACATAATGGTAAAATTAGAACATCAATGTGTGAAAACAAGATCGAGAATAAAAGTTAGATTAGTAAAGTAAAACATGTTTTAATTAAACTACATTTTGCCCTTTACATATTCGGACAATACTTTATACAGAATGGAACAGTACATGTCGTGCTGGTTACAAAGTATATACATGTTTATATATCACAATACACTGTATTATTCTTTACACCCGGATGAAAGAATGATCGCGAAAGAAACCCGACCGTCGCTCACCTGTTTCCAATATATATATATATATATATATATTTTTTTTTACGTAACTGTTCACATAATGCGGTGAATGACACGTTGATTTAACAGATATTGCAAGTAAAGAACATTGTGTACTCCATAATGACATGGGTACGCGCACAGTGATTCTTACAACGTTTGCATATTGTTTACATAACCGAACATGACAGGTGACTCAGAACGGTTCCTCCTTTACTACACTTTCTTTTATTACTCGCATCGTAAGATTAACGAATAAATCTTTGATGCATCATTATATTTGTCCACCTTGCGTATTATGTTGTGTAGTTGCAAGTTAGCTGCTACAGTTTACGTACCATTGACATCGGATCTCGGTCCAAACACCTGTAAGTAACGCGCGCGCGCGTGCACACGTTGAGAGAGATCACAGATGAAAGAGTACTTTCCTTGAAAGATGCCCTCGAAAATAACGGTAGAGTTGTATTAATACGAATATTTGACATTACACTTTAAGCTGGTAACAAGTCAAAATCGTCAGAAACGTGCACCATTGGCACGTGGATATCTTCTATTTGTGGCGTTGCCTTAAATTCGCAAAGACCAAGTTCCTTTAGCTTCCATTCCCAGTCCATTCTTTGAACTGCGTGCAAAGATTCGGCTTCGTTATGATGCCTAAGCAGCATTGCCTCCTATGCCAAACAAAGTATGTCATTTATAGATTATATTGTTAACAGACAATGCCAGTGTTTAAACACTTTCGACGTTTCTGTATCGCGCATTTTTCTCAAGTACTTCTTCTTGTCACAAATTACGAGGTCGTAGAGCATTACAAATATTCATCGTGCCTTTCCACTGATACAGAATACGCGTCATTACAAGATTACTATCACGCGTGTTCTTCTTTTACCTTTATTTTTTCCCATTTGTCGTCAACGTCTTGTAACCAACTCAAAAATAATCGGCCGTTGTATCTGCTTCTTGCGTTTCTGTCCTTCTCCTCTTGTTCCGGTGTGATGACATTGTAAACCTCCTCATCCTTCAAAATGGTACAAACAGAAAATGGCAGTGACTGATTTGCCAACGCTCTTGCCGCTCTACCGTGAACCCTCAAGATCTCTTGTTCAACAGATAGAACCAGTTTTTCTTTCTCCACTACGTGTTGCATCCTCAACCGGTATCTTTCTTTCTCTTGTTCGACATAAAGATCCTTCATTGCACCTTGCAAGGCAACCGGAGGATTCACATTCGGTTCTTTATTTGCATTCCCAGCTAAGACATATGTACATCGGTTCATTAGATAATCTTTAAATCCTTGGGGTGGTTTTGGTTGTACAGGAAATAGGCCCTTTCTTCTGCGTTCGATCTACATCAAATTACATTGCCAGATGTTAAGTAACCCTAAAAATAACTGGCACGCACGTTCCTGCCCGGAAGGCAGAATTACCTGTTTTCTAATGTTGAGGAAAAGTTGATAACAGTTTGTGATTGGCTGATCATGAGGATGAACTTCCTGTCCGGTATTCGTAGCTTCACCACCCTCGTTAGCTGCCGCGGATGCTGCAGCTTGCTGTGCCTCCTTACTAGGTTTCATTTTTCGTTTTCTAGGATGCAGTTCAACTGTTGACACGGTTGACGATGTCGTACTTGAATTAGCGGGATTAGCACTCGTAATCGGATTATCTGAATTCTCCACTGGTCCATCCTTCTGGTTCTTTACGTTATTACCGCCGCCGCCTCCGCCGGTAATCTCGTTGGTGCTATTTTTCTCGGTTTTTTCGTTTGAAACGTTTGATGATTTGGATACGTTCACACTGTTTGACGATTCTGTTGATGGCGCCGCAGCGACGATCCCTGCTGCCGCCGTGGGCTTGCCAGCGTCAGTTCCACTGCCGCTGATTGATTCTGGCGTCGGCGAATGGTGTCTTTGCTGAGGTGATGAGTTATTGGAACGGTCGGCGACGGATGTAGTCCCTGACACCGGGGAGGTATTCGAGTAACTACCATTACTAGTTGCCGACGCAGGGCAAGCAGTATCCTTCGTTAACATCACCGAACTATTATTTCCGTTGCATACGTTATTCATTGCAGCCGTGTTACATGTATTATTGTTACTCGCGATACTGGCCCCGTTTACATGGTTATTGCTTGTGCTACTCGAACCAGTTGTACTAGTACCCGTACCGGTTCCACATCCGCTAGCAATAACATTAGAGCCGGTGATGTTGCCAGTTCCGTTTCCGGTTCTGTGAAAATAATATTCATTACTATGAATGACCATTATGTTATACGAAAAGACGTAGAACAAAGCAACGACGTCCCGCTTGAAATTGGTAACCGTACAGACAAATGTGCTACTGAAACACATAAGTAGTAAAAGCATTCAGGATGTACCTATGTGAACTGCGTAGAACTCTTTGATGATGAGTCGATCTTTCTTCTCCGTGCAACGCACTGCCGCTAACGGCAATACAGTCTTTCCTATCTTCGGTTCTCGCAGTTGATCCGCTTTCGATAGGACTGGTAAATACACCAGTCATTCCACACGGCCCCCCGTTGCCTTGATCCTTGTCCGCTGACTCGTTATTATTAGAACTACTAGGGACAACATAGGGTAGTTGATGAGTTCTATTCGATGTGCTCTTCCCATTTCGATTTCCTTGCTCCTGTTCAGATGCGGTGCTCTGAGGAATGACAATTTTCAAAGGAGGAACTTTCGGTGCGGTATTACCGGCTTCCGAACATTTCGATCGTTCCTCCTCCTCATCAGAATCTTGGCCAGTCACTGTCACTGCTGCCGCTACTGGGGTCGTCGTTGTTGCTGCTGTCGCTGCCGTCGCGACGGCAGCTGTTGTCGTTACAACTGTCGTCGTTGCTGTTGTGGTTGTCATTACTGGCGCTATAGTCGCAACTGTTACGACAGCTACCGCTGCTGCTCCCGATGACGATTTTGTGTTTATTGACGATCCCGTTGCGTTCAAAGCTTTTGGGCTGTTACTAGCAGCAGATGATGTATTTGGGCTTTTTCTGTCAACAGAGCTTGCTGTTCCCGGACTTTGATTTCCTTTCCCACTAGTTGTACTGGACCCTTGCTTCCCAGACTTGGCACACTACAGCAGTAGCATACAGAATTAGTTTTCCGCCCCGCAAATTTGCATTAATAACCACTTGTGTACTGAAATGCATAGGTTGTTACGGTATACCTTATCAATGCCACCGGTAGAATTCCTTCCTGTGCTCTGTCGCCCAGTCGGTGTACTTTTAAGATTGTCTTTCGTTCCTTCGGAATCTTTTCTCTTCTTTCGCCTATTCTCTTCGTCCTGTTCATCGCTGGTATCTCCTTCAAAAGCTCTTTTTGATGAAGGGGACGCGGTGGCAACTGTTCCGCTCAGATTCGTACTAGGAATCGGGGTCCCTGCACCGTTACCACCGTTAGCAACGTTAGACGCACCTCCAGACGTAGCAGCAACGCCATTGACAGACTCGTCGTTATTAAGTGTGATAATTTCGTTGGTACTGGAATTGCTGCTTGCCCCTCCCGATTGATTCGAGGAAACACAAGTTTTACCCGCTACACAACCACCGCTGCCAATACCACCACCAGCGTCACCAGCACCGCCACCGCCGCAGCCAACACCTCCCCCATTACCAGTACCAATACTGGTACCAGTACCACCGCCAGTACCAGTGCCAGTGCCAGTGCCGGTGCCAGTACCAGCAGCATTGCCAGTACCGGTACCAGTGCCGGTACCAGTACCAATACCAGTTCCGGTGCCAATGCCAGTACCAGTACTAGTGCCAGTGGTAGGGCCATTACCAATGGCAGTACTAGCACCAGGGTTAGTACCGATACTAGTACCACTGCCAGCTACGGTACCAATAACGGTACCACTGCCGCTACCATCTTTATCCTTTTCTGGATTTGGGTTAGGCGATGTGCTGGATCCTCGAATAGGTGTCGGTTCTTTCGAGCTTTTAAATTCGTACACATCTCCGTTGTCTGCAACCGAAGTCGACAGTGAAGACGAAGATGACGACGACGAGGACGACGAGGACGACGACGACGACGATGATGACGAGGACGAGGACGACGACGACGACGATGACGACGATATTGATGACGAGCAGGACACAGCCGATGATGAAGATGAGGAAGTAGACGAGGCGGAGGAGGACAGAGAGGATCCGGCAGTGGTGGTCGTTGTAGCGCCAACTGTATTACTAGTAGAATTACCCGCAGTTTTCGACGTATTGTCCATTTGTCCTTGGCTCTGTAATTGAATAAGAACAGGGGGTGTATCTTGTTTGCCATTATTTATGTACTTTTTGATATATTGAATATTGTGTGAAATCGTGGTACACACCGCTAAAAATTATAGCGAACCGATGTGCTTTCCAATTTTAGTCCTCCAGACATTCGCGCTAAATGACAATTTGGACCAACATTTCAACTGAGTAAGATAATATATAGTACATCTGTACCAGACATTCAGAAATATTGTGATTATGGTCGTAACTCGAGAGATGTAAATGATGTAGTCAAAGATATGAAACGATTACATTAACCAAACCGGACACATAGAAAAAGTCGTACTTGGCGGTGCAGTCGGAAACGTGTAATTTATATGAAGCAAAAAAAAGAGGGTCGTAATAGTGAAACAGTTATTTTCTGTGTACGCCTGTATAAGGCTTCATATGGAGAAAGTGTACTTTAAACATTCGCCTAACTCGTACGCATTTAAATCTCTTACTGATTCTTAGACGACATGCTTCGACACAAGAAGATATTCATTATTACATTTCAGGCGGCGTCACTTTTTATCCCTGTGCTTTAATAGCACATGTACAAAAAAATGGCTTACCATCACTGGGGCCATTAATTAATTGACCTTCGACATATCATTCCAAAATTCCTTCTTCGCGCCGAACATAGTGTAATGAACTTGGTCTTTCAAACTACCGTAACATCCAAATGTTTGAAATTATTGGATTTGTCAACACTATGTTGTGTATCTAATGTATTACCTGTGCGCTCATACCGCCGTGACGGGAATTGGACAACGCACCCCCTCCTTTCTTCTCATCCCTAGCTCCGCGCACTTGGTTGATTCGGAGCGTCACCCTCGGTGAGCTTCCAGATTGCCCGGATCCCGATCTGTCAACTATCAACACAAAACGGATTCTGATTCAGTGGAATGAATAAATGTGCCGGTCAGTTGTTTCGCGACGATGTAAAACACTTAAGTAAGTTATACGACTGTGTTTATGTTGTTTTCTATTCTGTCCTTTAGAGACACGTACGACTGGAACTGTAATGTAAAGAGGAAAGAGACGGGAAGGTCGGTTAGGTATGAGAGTGCGCCTCAGTCGCAATGGTCCGAAGCACGGCCGTTAATCACAAAGCTGGAGAACGAGTTTCTCCTGATAAAGAGTGGGGAGAGGTACCCAGCCCTCGAGTCTGATATCCGACAATTCGCAATCGATTCCTTAATAGTCTAGCGGAGAATAGGACCTTAACCCGTGTACGCATAGTAATTTTTTAAAGTGGAAAGCTATTTTAAAAGCTAAATGACATCGGCATTTATAATTTAATATGCAGCTCAATTGGCTGGAGCGATTTGTCGTTGCTACCGAATTAGCCCTCCAAATTCCATAACAGCTGCGTCGATCGCAAGGTTCTTCTGTATAAGTGTCAATGAACCATAGTATATAGCATAGGGGACTATCTCTAATGCCATCTTTGTTGTTGTTGAGAAACCTATTCTAGAATAAAATTTTAACCACGTTACGGTACTGTTCATGAGTGCTATTGTTGCCATCCGTTCACATTTGACTTTGACATTAAGTTATCCTTTTTTTACTTCACTTGCAGAATGTTTGTTGTGCCGTTTGATGCTACAGTATCGCTTGAACACTTCGAGGAAAGTACAGGTTACGTGATAAAACAAATTATTTTCAACGTCGACTGACTAGTTACAAGAATGCATCACAGGTCATTCGCGGCAATGATCTATGTTCTCCAAATCGATCGCATGAAAAGAGAAGAATACGTTTCTTAAAATATACCATAACGCGTCAGCCCTTTGCGATGCCACCTGCCTTTCGATTCACATATCTCAGGGAGAAACAGTTTTGCATTGAAGTCACGTGATCCATTAGTCGCAATGACAAAACTTATCACACCATATTAATTCTTCGAAAATAACAAATTGAAGTTACCGCTCACTCGCCCGGTATTCCATAGGTTGCTAAAGTACAGCACTTTTTTTATTGGAAAATGATCCAACACTTATGAAGATACAGTTGTCATTGGCGCGTGAACACTTTGATCGTACATACAACGTAGATATTATTGCACATGTAATAATATGTACAGCAGATTAAAGTTAAGAAAAGAATTTGCACGACAGACCTGTTGATAGTTAGATCGCTTTTCGAGGTGCGATCATCACCCTACTGGTGTCGATGGACGCAAGTAAACGTGTCCCACGTACTTGCCAGTCAGCATACTCCCCCCTCTATTCTCCTTCCTTTTCTTCGTCTTCTGTTTCGTCTTCTTCCCTTTCGCTCTTTCTATTCGAGCCGCGGCTTTGTGCCCTCTCTCCTTCTGGAGAAAACTAAGCGACGGTGCGTCGTTCCAAGGCTTTTTCAAGCACGCTTTGCTTACATTTATTGCTCGGTACTCACTCTACTATTGATCAACTCTGGTTCAAACAGTCCCTGATTACCGTGTAAAATATGAAAAATGTCAACAGCTAACGCACTCTTTAAGCTCCGTACGTGGCGTAAATGCGCGCAACACGCGGGCTTGCGAATCTAGCACATTTTAAAATCAAAGTTTTCCGGTGTATGTGTATATCAGTACACGTGTTAGTCATTTGTTTGTATTTCATCTCGATTATGAGGTTTCATACATGCAGAAACATTTACTGCATTTCACGACGACAGACGCTGATGTGCGCGTTGGGCTAGCAGGTAAAACTTAACCTAGAATTTATTATAAAAAACGTGCCGGTATGAATGAAATAATCGTTGGACGGAAATGGCTGTCGGAATGGAATATATGTATGTATATATATATATATATATATATATATATATATACATACGTATACATATATATATATATATATATATATACATATGTATATATATATCCCCATTTCCCAATTGGGATATATATATACATATATATATATCCCAATTGGGAAATGCATGCATTTTCTGCGCAACTTGCGATCCCTCCGTAATGTGCCCAGCAAAACAATCGAGCTATTTGACAGCTTGACGACACAGGGACCTCTATCGTTCCTTTCGGAAGAGGAAAATCATCGTTGCATAGCCATAATCATTATTTATGGTTGTACACGGATGGGCGCAAAGATGACAGCATTTCTAAATCCCATTTGCAACATATACGGTGGTAGACAAAAGAATGTAAACTGACCTTTATTTTGCGGTGGTGTCCTCCGCATTTCACAAGGGGCTCCACTCTCCTCGGGAGCGACGTGGGACACAGCAGCGGGCGCACTTCCGGTTGCACGTTGCTGCTGTTGTAGCTGTTGCAGCTGTTGATGATGCTGCTGATGCCCGTGCTCGTATTGGGATTGTTGTTGGTGTTGGTAGGGCTGTTCCGATTCGCTCGAGGATGCCACAAGAGGCGCTGTCGTGTTTCTTTCAGGAGACTGTGGACTGTTGGGAGTTGCCTGATTCGACGAATCTTCCGTTGTCGCTGATATCGCTGTGCCTGAAATTTCTTTCGAGAAGAAAACCAAGGAAAAAGAAATGTCAGCTTTCGTCACGGTTCGATGGGTACTTAGCTTGTGGTTAACGCAAACTGCGATTGTTTAACGATTATTGCTTTCCCGAAGAAGTCACGAGTGCGAATTAAACGTTGCGACAATGACAGATATTTTATAATATTTTAAGTTCTACATGAACGAAATACGAGAATGGTCGAACTCGCTCTCGTAAACAGATATCAGACTTTCGGATCTGTGGCAAGGCAAAAAAAAAGTATGTAAAGTTCATTATACCGTTTAACATATTTAATTATGAGTATTGAATGCGGAAGATTCGGAATTACGCGCTCATTACTGCAGCTTAATGCAGTGTAGTGACGCGCAGAAGATTACGACGTACAGCGAGATGTTGCAACTGTGATGATTTGAGGTTAGAAATGCAGGGTCTTCATGACTACTACTGCTCTGATTCAATTACGCGTACAGGGCGTATAACGTTTCTAACCTTACGATGTTGTAACACTTGCCCAGTGTACTCTGTTAACTCTAGTAACAGACTCGACCAATCTGTTCAATCTCTATTTGTAACGAATAAACACCCGTTGATACACTTTTAATGAACGAATACGAACTGAGTAAAGAACCCTTTTCCGACAACGGTGACCGCTGATTATTTCAACGAATAAAGCGAACCCGAAGGAATGTCTGCATTGGTCGACGATAAACTAGGGAGACGGTATGTGGTTTAATTCTTTTTTGATGCTCAAATTTCAAGAAACAAATCGTGAGACAGATCTTTGGTTTTTCAAAGTCTGTCTGGCTCCATCTAGCGGCTCACCAGGATAAATTTTGTACGTAAGTATACTCGACCCGCACGGAACACAGCTCTTTGCCAACTAGTGGCCATATTGTGTCGCTACATCGGCATCGACAGACGTCTTCCCCCACCTAGAGCCCCTTGCGGCTCCTGTTTGGTGGAGCAACGCCACGACTTTTCACCAATCGCGATGGACTTACGCCTGCTATGTATATGATCGCTATACGTTGCTGCATCATTGCATGCCGCTTGCTACTATCATTAGGTGGAGTTGTATATTTGGCTTCTCTGCGTTACCACCGCGCAGCATAAAAGATGAACTCTGCCGTAATTGACAACATAGGAAATGTGCTTTGCTGAGGCAAGGGAAGAAAAAGCGATGAAAGTGTTTTTGGAACGTTGTACCTTTTGGAAGCGTGTATAAACATTCTGTTTCGCTGAAATATCACTCGGGAGAGCTTGCAAAACTCGGCTTTGTGTGAGTTCATTCTTTTCACGATTATCTTCCACAAAGTACCTACTGCTTAATGTCTTGAGATATCAAATTAAGTCTAATTTGAAATAATGGTCGGCAGATAAATTATTTGCAAAATGTAAAAGCTCATACATAAAAAACAGTGAATAATTTCTGACCAACTCAGATTTTATTGGTCACTGTGAAAAACTGAACGCCACAGGTCCACTTCCTTCATTTTCAGATTCTTCACAACGCAAAAAAAGCAGGTTTCCTCACTTTAAAGAAGATAGGCTGAAAGCTGTGTAGCCTTGAAAGCCGCATTTGAAATTATAAGTTTAATATTCTACTGAAGAATATGCACCGGTAAGAAATAGGTCTGTTTGTATGAACTGAATTTAATTGAATTTTTTTACGTTTTTTACGAAATTACGTTTACCTGTAAGCTATGAATATAACATAAAGTCAATATAAGCGAAGTAGCCTAAATATTCGTGACTGATTGTTTGCCTGATATAATAACTAAGGCTCGTGATGTCACCTAAGGTTCATCAAAGACGCTACCTGCTTTAAATTTTCGCCCGCGACGGATTTAGTGCATTCTTCATTTTCTCTTTTTTATAATTTCCTTCGCTTACATGATTTCCACATAAATCTAGTGTGCCTACCTGACATTTCATCCGTTTTTGATGCTGTGACTTCGCAAATTTACCAAGATATCGAATGGCATCGTAAAATTCGTACATTCGATTTAAAAGAACTTTTTTTTCGATAAACCATATTGAAAAATTGATCTTCTCAATGAATTTCGAAAAACACCAAACATAATTCCATGTAAAGTAGTGAACGTCGAAGTACAAATTAGTATAGGTAGCGACCTGTTCCACGTTACGAAGATGCAGGCGCCCGTTTTATCCGGAGCATACAAAATAACTGCAGGAATATCATTTGTGTATTTCCATTTGATGATTATGTTATTGTTATTTGTTCTATTACTATACTATATACTATGTAGATATACATAATATATAGTATATACATTTAACTTTGAAAAATGAAAATATCATTTTGAATCTCGTATTTATATTTTTCGTTCCAAGAAGTAAAGCTGTTTTGCGATAAAATTTGCATTTCTGCCACTTTCTTGCAATGGAGCCGAACGTTGAAGTGTTAATTCAACACGATCGAACGATATTTTAGTGTTCTCTCGCGGGTGTGGTGGTTTCTCGACATAAGTAAAAGACAATCATTATTTCAGATTCGTTCAGCATTATCAAATGGATTGTGGGTAATTTACCGTACAAATCACTTATCGAATTATTGTTGATGGTAGACGCAACTACTTTCACTCACTGTCTTCGGAACTAATGAGAAAAAAAAATCTCGATTTCCGAATGCAGTTGACTTTCTGATTAAAAATACAAGACACTTACCAATTTCCTGAGCATTAAGATCGTAACCATTCACAAGCATCTGTCGCACGCGGAAATCGTCCTTGCGATTGACCGCCACTTGTACCGAAGTAGATTCGCCATTCTTACTACTGATCCAACGACCTTTCGAGCCACGCTGTTGTTGCAAAGCTGACGATCTAGAGGCATTTGTGCCCGATGAACTCGGTATGTTTGATGAACTCGAACTTTCTTGACGACTGTTACCTGAAAATGTTTATTGTACGGTATATTAGATTACACCAGATATTGATCTCCATAGAAAGAGGGTTAAAGCGTATGTGCCAAACATCATGCAATTGAATCGTTTTATTTTACAAGGCGTAGGAAAAGATTATGTCACACAGACAGCTAGTGTAGCTACAAACTTTCTTTCTTTGTAAGATAAAAAAAAATTGTTATCGACTATCGGTCTTTCGGCAAAATATTTAATAAAATATTCTTATCTCCTTCGGCAACCCGTCATTATCAATTTTATTGAGACAGCATACGTCTAAAAAACTTGGGCACTGATATTTTCAACTAATTTACTGAAGAAAAATGAATGATAATCGAAAATCTATGTCTTTTGCCATTCTATGCATGTACTCTTGCATCATTTCATGATCCCTTTTTTTATTAAGTCACTTATTAGATCTTGTATTTCCTTGTTTTGGTACGAATATATCGTAACGATCTGTCCCTTTAATAATGCTCATACGTCTTTGTGAATATTGACTTTCTTCTTACATTTTTTCTTAAGAAATTCTGTTTCTCCAAAACTACGATTGTCTGCCTTAAGTATATGGTGGCAACCATGCGCACGTGTACATATAAATGAGAAATATCATTCGCGATAAGGACATGTAAAGCTTCTGAAGAAGAAAACCTATTTTGCAAATATATAACATTTGTTTCTCACCTGACGCTACCTGCATTTCCTGGGACGTAATTTGAAGAAGAAGTGCAAGTTGTTGTCTTTCGGACATCCGCGCTGGGTAACCGCGAAAACGACTGTTACCGCCTGCGGGCATTCCGCCTTCATAACTCATGTAACTCGAAGGCACCGAAAATGCACGTGAACGAACGAACGAATGAATGAAAGAAAAAACGAATGAACGAACGAACGAACGCACGCAGAGTAAGTAAAGGAACGAAGACACTAGTTCCTAGATAGCGATAGCGACGTTGACGATGACGACGATGGAGCTATGAGCGAGCATAAGGACAGAGGCAGTATCGGCGAATAGTAGATGTGTTGTTGGCGGCGTTAATGAGCCTCGGCACTGTTACGTCGTGGTGGCGGTGGCAGTGGCAGCCGCGATTTTTTGTCTTTCGTGTTCTTACGAAATCGCCGATTACTTGAAGCGGGCAATTCGAAGGAAATTTCAGTTCGTGATTTGTCGTTGAGGAACGATCTGTGCACCAATCATTCTTGTTCAGCGACGAGAGTGAACCGCCACGAGAGAAGATAACCTAAAAGGCCCGCGCGTTCAGTTCACGCCATTTTGACCTATTGGGTCCGCACGGATAACGTCAGCCTTCGTGCACTCACCTACACACGCGCTCACGTCACACAGGAACGTAAAACACAAGCTTGTACAAAGCACATCGTCGAAGATTGCATCAGTTACTTCAGTAGAGGAATTTTTCACGAAACTGAATACGATCGCACATTTGTTTTTGACAATGCGCGGCTTTTCGGGATTCGCGCGTGGGTTTGTTGGTACGCGAGAATACAGGTTTTGCGACACGACCTCCCTCTCCCAACGGCGATGCGCAATATGACGCAATAGTAGAAGGTAACAAACTCTTCAAGTTGGCAATACTGTCGACAAAAGAGCGGGAAATATTAAATCGGAGAAACGCTACATTAATCCCACGGCAAGCATTAACGCGTCGTCTATCCGACTGTTACTTCAAACTGTGCAATGACTATTTCTTCTTCTTATATATATTTTTACATGTTCGTCGTCGAAGGAGTGATATCTGCATCCATTGCATTTCAAAAGCTGTAGTGTTTTCAAACTGGTAGGATTTTAACTCAAACGTTTTCATAATTGGTTTTAATAAACAAAGTGGATGTACACAGGTTGTTCCTCGCTTCATTTTAAACCGTAAATCTTACGCCGTCGATGATTGACAGTCACGCACACTTGGTGAAAGTGAAAGATACGCCACTTGATAGGGGATCGTGACTAGAAACGTCTGTTTTTAAACGCTATTTCCGGTGATACGTGTTCTACGAATCGTAGTAGGCCATTTACATATTTCCTCAGACTGGCCAGTCTGAAAGCGACAAATTTCGTAAAAATCACCTATTCGTTTCTATTGTACCGTTACCTATCCGTCGCTTTATAATTCTGCGGTGTTGTTACCGCTACCATCATTGTCATAGTTTGCAGTCCCCTGCAGTGGTAGTTACTGTGCGAAACCGTGTTCTTCATCCACGAAAAGCACGTACACGAACATCAATTCGCGTTTGTTTATGCGGTTCCTCGCAACGACATTACATTTCATTTTGTGAGTAATGATAAGAACATATCGTTTAATTGCATCTGACGCAGTTCATTTACGAGCAATATTACATAAAATACGCAATCACTCTCTTGCCAGTGAACAGACCCGGTTGCGTGCACTTACGGATCGGTTTTGCTGTTGCTCGTCTATCCATATTTAACTTTTTCCTTTAATTCATTTGTCTACTATTCGAATTGATGCAGCGTGAATTTGTTCAATTGAAATGAAAGCGCAACAATCTATACTTTTACTGCCGATACTTTGTAAAATGCATGTTATGCCGTTCGGTGTATGTGGCAAAGTTGCACCATATTCGATCCGTAAGATAACGCTCAAGAAGATTCGTGAAACACGCTTGAAAGAAAATCTATAACTTGAGTATCGTTTAAGATCTAAAGAGCATGACCTTTGGTCAGTTTAATTCGAAAATTAAGAGGTTTTATTTAACAGTATAAATCGATAGTGCTAAATTAGTGTCATTCTACACCGAATAGACACTTGCATGTGCGAATATTTTCAACCACAGTCATTGGCATTATCGATATTAAATTAGTGGTGTGAACACCACAATTCATCGGCAATCAGCGTATGATGAAATACCTTTTCCATCGTACTTTTTCAAAGAATGCCGATCGCTCAATGTTTACAAGTGTTTCAATATCATTCAATTGATAAGAACGATTCTTGCTGATTCAACTACTCCAGGATCTTCTCCGGGATCTTAATCCGGAAAAATATGTATTATCGTCACATTAGGAAATTAATCCAACTATTGAATGACTTACTGTTATAGACAAAATGAAAGATAGATTACCGCAGTTTCCATCCCTTATACGTGTTGGGGCAATTTATGTATGAACCACTGGTTATGTTAAAATAAAAATATGTACGATGACCGATCCGTCGGTCGAGTGCAGCCGTCTCATAAGAATTTCACTCGCACATGCACGCAAATATACAATGACATAATAATTGACGAGGTGTTATACTCGCAAATGTCTTACATTACTTCTTTTAACAACGGGCTAATATTAAATGGTATTTAATACGTTCTTCACAACGCCAGTTTACGAGAATTAAGTTTAGGGACAGGTAGTTTCATGCATATCTTTTACATCCATTTTTTATTTTTTCTTTCCCTTCATCGGATTAAAGTGATGTCCCATGAAACTGGAAAAAGCCTTTACAGGATAATAAATAATACGTATACTTATTGATACGTAGCGTAAGTTCTTCGAATTGTTGTGCTTTGGCAAAGTGGATTTGCATACTGACGATAACTGTAACAGTGTTAGTATTGGTCTTAAGTGACGGTGGTGTTGATGGTGCTAGTTCTAGCAGCATCTAGTAGTAGTAGCAGTAGTAGTGGTAGTGGTAGTGGTAGTGGTAATGGTACTAGCAGTAGTAATGATAATAGTAGTGATAGTATTACTGATAACAGTAGCAGCTATTGTGAATTGTGGGTGGGTAGTAGAGAACGGAGTACGCAATAGTGCGAGTATAATAGTAGTGACGATACTATTATTACTAACTTTTATGTTTCTTCAAGCATTGGTCAAGCAAATTACTTATTCGTAAAATTCATTAGAAGGAAAGTTACATAGATTATTTATTAGAGAACGTAGATTCATCAGAACGATAGTTACAATTTTAGTCCCATTTTCATTGGTCTGATTGTAATAATAGTGAACAATTTTTGATTTCATAAAAATATCAAAGTTGGATACATGGACACTGTAAATCTTTTCCTGGCTGCGATCTTACCCTTTTGAATTTCAGTGTATAAGATTCTTAATGCGACTGTGAAATGGTACAAATAGCACTTTGCGATGGTGTACGTTTTTTGAAGCAAAGTACATTGACAGTCATGAAATTCATATATATTATTTATTCAAATCACCATTCATTTTAATGCGCACTCGCCTTCTGCGGCCTCCTACATGAAAAGTATATCTGTGTAATCACTAACGTAGTGAATAATCAACATCGGTTATTTGTCACTACCTAAATTTCTACAAACTTATTCTTTTTTTGGCGCAAGAATATATATACGACGAATTCTTATAATTCGTCGATATTCTGTTTGATTTCTATCGATTACAGTTTCGATCAAATTTATTTATTGTTACCTAATATATTTAATCAATCCCGAGAATCTCCGTTCTCAAACATAGCTGCCGTGCCGTAAAATTATAACAACTGTACTTATCATGAATGAATAAACATATTAATTAAATTTAATTGTTAATACTGCTGTCTAATTGTTCACCTGTATCTCTATATAATAGGTCTCCTTTTATGGAATGGTTATTCAATCTTTCCTCTTTCCCGTTCCTTTTTCACTATGAGAAATTTGTTTATCGTTGTTATAGATAACATTAGTAACGATTGTTTATTATTCGCCATCTATACAAACATAACCGCATTTGAAATCTTTCTTAAATATTGGTAACACTGCTCAATGAATATGTCGATTACGTATTATCTACAACTGAACTAAAACCGTATATTTGTACTAACGCAGTTAAACCTACTTAAAGCAGCACCCGAGTTTTGTCGACCTGTGCGTGTATGATGCCGGTTTTGCCACATGTATATATATAATGTTTATATAGCCTGCCTTAAAAGCTTTTACAGTATTAGATCGTTATTCTCAATTCTGATATACATAGACACAAAACTGAACTTTAGAAAACGCAGAAGAAAACTTTTAATGAGGTTACTGATCTTTCTATTTATTCTTTCACGCTCAGGGTAGTTACTGGCATAAATGTTTGAACAAGAAAAACGCATCTACAGCGGCAATAACAACAACAACGACGTTAACAACAACAACAACAACAACAATAGTAATGATAATAATGATAATAATAATAATAGTAATAAATAATAATAATAATAATAATAATCGTAATAATGATGACGACAAGCATGATCATGATGATGATGATAATGATGATGACATTGACAATAATATTAATAAAGACGAAGATAATAAATAAACATTAAGAGCAAGTTTTTTCTGGAAGAATGACACTACCACGTAAATTAAAAATGATTAACTTACACCTCGCACATACTTCCATAACATGCATGAACGTTTGTTCTTAGAGTTGTATGCTTCTTCTATCTCTGCGTATCTGCATATTAGTACGTTACTTGCAGAGAGGACTGTAGAACTAGCATTCTCCTTATCAATTCCTTCTCATGTTACGCTTATCATGTGGACCTGTACCAATGTAGTTAAATACGATATTAGGATTATTCATCTTATCTACATGATGATCAATACTATAATTATTACTGTCATTACATAGTTCCTTCCGACATTATGTGAATCTGTGATCATGTGACAAGGGGCTTGACCAGGTCATGTGTTCTTCTATTCTTATCTTAATACTTTTTTATATATGGTTACAGTTTTGAATATTTTTAATGTTTATACCAACTCGTGTGGATATACTTTTAGTATTTTAAGATGATTGAGAAAATTTTTTGTTGCAATGCCTCTTATAGGTATGACAATAGGTACCATTCTTTTACTTTTTTATTTCGAGCACTCCTATCATTCTATTGTCAAAGGTATGTATTTTGCAATTTTCAGTAAATCAAGAGAATTTTATTTGCTCTGTTGCACATAAGCGTGTTGTCTGGCCAGTGGTCATCATATGCTACATGAAACTATTTTGTATGTGTATAATGTTCTCCTCCAAGTGGCAGATATATTCACAAGTTTTGATTATATGTTTCAGTGTGTATTTATAGAATAGTATATTTGTTATTTATAAGAGTTGAAGTCCAAGTATAAATTCTTAGTGTACAATATTTGCTGCCATGTTATGTTCATTTGTATTATTTGTCTTAGCAAATAGTTTCTATGATCATGTTGTGTGCTTTAGCAATTCTTAGCATTGGTGTCATTTTATGGGTGTATTTGTGCTTATAGTCTGTTCAAAAACATGCTCCATGTCAGTTTCTGTAGTTTCTACATTGTCCTATATTGCTAAAAGAAGCCATATTTTCTGTAGTTTCGCGTAGCTGCAACTTGGTTCATACTTTTCCTTCCGTCAGCCACATTTATGATGAATTTTATATATACGTGATTCTTGAAGTATGGCAGAGTACAATGTTTCGTAACCATGGCCGATGTTTTTGTATGGCTGCAGTTTTAGTGTGTGTCTTGTTATAATGGCTCATTTATTATAAGTCACATGTACCTTTTGTGCCTCAAATTATTGCATGAGGTAATGCACACTTCTATTCATTGTGGAAATATAATTTAAGGACTGTAATTTGCTTAGCATGCAGTTTAGTGATATCCAGTAAACTCCTTCCTCTCCGTTGTCAGGTAAGCCTGTTCATACTAAGAAGAATTTCCAATGTTTCATTGTTTATTTTTTGTGCTTAGTTCCAGTTGTTCTGATCATACCATCTAGGTCTGAATTACTCGACTAAGTTACGACCATAATGTTTATTTGCAGTGTAATTGTGTATACATTGATGGCATTAGCTATGCGTTCGGCTTCAGTATTGTTTCCAATGCAGATTTTGTAAAGTTTCTTTTTGTTATAGCAATTGCATCATCATCTGTTTACAATCAAATCCCGCGTTCGTTTGGAATCTTTGCTATGTGTAGGTTTCGTGCCTCGCCACTACAGTTACAAGTTTACTATTTATTGTCCGTATTGCTTTCTTTGTAAGCAATTTTCCCTTTCCATTTTTTGTGTTTCACGTTCTTACTATTACTACTTTCACTCGTAATTGTTATTACAATTATTATTGTTAATAATTTGTTGTTGTTGTCATTACTTTCTGAAATGGTTTTAATTTAATGCAGATTTGTTTATAAACGTGGTCTATGCATTTTGAGAGTTGTGCTTCCTTAGTTATGAATTAATATAATACGTTTGTCAGCCCGTGTCTGGAGTATAGTTTTTACGTCTGGATAAGTTTATATTATCACGTGAGATTTGGCTGTATTATGCTTCATAATTAACTATGTATTTGCAAAATTGATTGGCATAATTAATGGAATTGTGAGAGAAGCTTCGAATCTGCTGCTGTATATTATAGAATTTGCCAAATTTTGTGATAAGATCAACACGTATCGTTTGTAATGGCTGATATTATTTTTTCGGTTTGTAAGCCACTGTAATATATTAGCTATAGCTACGCGTTATCGATCTTCTACTAGTGATTCTTCTTGGGTCCCGTACTACTGTTTTTATGTAGGTATTGTACCTGTAGGCATGATTGAAAATTTTGTTTGTTGGTATGTCTGCAGCGAATGTGTACACGTATGATATGTTTTGGCTTTTTTTTTAACAATGTTTCGCGAGTATTTAATTTACTAGCGCGTGGACAATATTGCTTTGCCTTTGACACAGTGGGTAGAAAATTGTTAGCAGCTTTACTTCGTTTGGGTGCTTTAAAATGAAAAATAATGGTTGTTCACGTTTATGTTTGAAATCGATTTAAGTTCAAATCACGTACACTCTGCCAGTGATTGGGTGATAATTGTTGGTATATTCTGAAACTTTATATTATGTTAAGAATAGTAATAATAAGCATTTGCAATACGTTGTATTGAGTCATGCTAAATTGTTGGAGAATTCAAATGTGTTGGTTACACATTCGTGTTCTATAAAATTGATCTATTGAACGCTCATATCTTCTTACATAGTTTACCCTAACGATCTCATTATTATTATTATTACTACTATTACTATTATTATTATTATTATTATTATTATTATTATTATCATAACTGTCATTAATAGTACTGTTATCGAGTTTATATTACTTTTAATGTTGTAACTTTTAATTTGCTTCCGTTATTATCGTTATTATTATTTGGTTGTAACCATCATTCCTAACAATATTACTAACGTTATCAATGTGGAGTCTTAAAATATTTTTTCCAGCCAATGGCAGAGCAGGTCTTCTTATGGGATGACTGTGTATCAATATTAATTCGACGCATATCAGTAAATATAAAGAGCAAAACGTACGGGCGTACTGGGTGACCAAGCGAGAGTAATATTAAGGAGGCCGACTATACGGCGAACAATGTGAGAGGACGTAGGCGTCGCAAACGTTATCCTGCCAATGGCGACCGGCTACCCATTCTACACGTATGAGGTCCTTAATGGAGGTGCAACGCACATCTAAATTATATAGAACGTGTACGTTGAAGGCGTCGGAAGGGAAATTAGGAGTATAGTGGAAGAAACAGGACCGACGATTTGAGATGAGACCTAGTCTGATTCTCGCTTGGTCGACGATCTGTACACGCGCACAGGAAACCCTGATTTCCAAGTCAACAGTTCGCATTTCGCCTAACGCGATGGATACTGTAGAAACGACGACGATGTCGGCATTCAAAATACTGTTGGTACAGTTGTGCACTATTAACGTAAACATTTGCAAAGAAGGGAGAAGAGTTGTTTTAATCGGACGACATGCTTATACACTTACTTAAATCCGATGCAAAGTTGCAATTGAAAGGCTACATATATCGATGACCTGCTCAACTCCAATGGTGATCAGTTCTAGATGCAGACTATGCACGGTACGAATCGTGCGACGAATTACAAAGACGACTAAAGCGTCGTTCACTTAATACTTGGGGCGAAGAGTTTATTGCATGCGGTGCGAACGTCAGCGGTCCAACGTTGAACGTTGGGGCGATCGGCGACGGTACATCAAGTTCCGCGAAGATGCCTTGATCGTTATTTATTATAGTCTCCACAAGCTCGATCGCCGGACTCCCAACATCGGTTGCCCTACCGCAGAAAGAAAAAAGGAAAAACGGATTAACTCCCTTAAAATCCGTGGTGACGATTTAGCTTTTGTCTACGAACCAACGTGTGTGATTGCGACCATCTCAATGGGCAATGAGCCTCTTCTTTTGATAATGGGATCTGGAAGAGAATCCCTCTTCCATTTGAGCCAGGTTCCGCCGGCACCACCGGTTGGACAACTACCGCTGCCACCGCTACTGGCGTCATCCTCACCACCGTTACTACCGTCACCGACTACATCACCACATTCACTAGTGTCATTCGCACCAAAACCGGAACATACGACGGAGAACATCTCGGGTCCACCGCTACTCCGTCGCATCAGTACCTTCTTCCTGTTTCTCGACTTGCCGTTTACACTGGCCCGACTGGAGAAATCTCGTCGCAATTCGGAAATATCCGCTGGAACAGATCCTCGTCGAGGTGAGAGCATTCCTGAAACCGGAACCGGTAAAGACTCGTCGAATGAGCGAAGCCCGTTGTTGTTGTTGTTGCTGGCGTTGGTATTGTTGTTATTGTTGATATTAGCAGTGCTATGTACCGTGTAATTTTCTTGCTCGACTGGAAAGAACATCGCGTGTTTAGACATTAAACGCATACGGCAGCACACACACACTAATCAATCCGAAGCATGCGTTTATCCGCGAGGTAAATAGTAGATGTAATCACATTCATACTTTTTCTTTTACATACATAGAACGGCAAGCTTTAAATTAAGAAAATCACTTGCGATCATTTGCAGCCTAATGAGGCCGACACACATGATTTCTAGCATTTTATTTTGCTCATGCATCAGTTCCTTATCTATCCTTAACCGTAGGCAATAGTGCAAACACGCCTATGTAGATGGGTGAGTGGCCTGTAAATGTTTACGTTTGTAATGTCGTACGCACTGTTCACAGATAATACGTTGCCGAGAAGGTTTCTCAGGGTGGCTTCATGTGGAAGACTCGCTCGTCTCGGAGTTGAAAAGTTTTCGTCTCGTGTTCCTAGAGCTAATCGAACAGAGGGTCCCCCGCCTGAGTAAAATCAAGGAAAGGGACAGGTGAATCATTCGCGGCACGATTATTTCGAGATGTCTCGCATTACCTTGGTGTGCATTAATATCAGTCGGCACGGATCCTCGCCTTGAATGGCGATCGGCTCCCGACGGTGGTACGGAGGCAGTGATCAAGGAAAAGTCGTCGATCCTCGATAGAAGACCAACAGGTGCAGAGCCGCGTCTTCTAGCCCAGCCCTGGCAGGGAACAGTCAGAATGAATATACCGTAGAGATAATCGCATTTTTTCTTTGGTATCGGCGCCATTGGAAGCTTTACGAAGAGGGAAAGTCTTACCTGGCTTCCTTTTCTAATAAGTGTACTCTTGCCAAATTCTTCGCCTCTCGGATCCACGTTCTCCTTCATGTAACTGTCAGGACAAATCTTGGCCACTTTATTAACTCCCTTTTCTCTGACGCATTCCACCGAGTCTTTCTTCTTTCCGATGGAACCGATATCACTGGAGCCGGTACCACTAACGATGTAATTACCAGTATTAACAACAGCACCGTTATTAGCGACACAATCACTACTACCAACGCCACCATCTGCCCCGATAGATCCCCTTTTTTCGTTACCACTACCATCAATCGAAGAAGACGTACTTTGAGTACGAGGAGGCGAATCGGGAGGACTTCCAATGAAAAACACTTTGTGATTACTTATTTCAGAAGAGACGGGAATAGTTGCGAATCTTCTAGCACCATGCGTTTCATTAAAACAAGTCCTATTTTCAGTCGTGGGGGTTGAAAGTCTCTTCGATTCATCTTCCTGACCAGACTGAGGAGCAGCGATTTGAGCGTTGCTACCGTTTCCGTGATTGCAGCTATTACCGCTAGCGTTGCTGTTGACACCGTAACCGTTACCAATATTTCGCGGGGCTGTTGTAAGAGCACAAAATATCCTCGCAGGCTCCGATTCTTGCGCTGAAGAGGGTCTCTTCAGTTTGCTTTTTAACATGTTAGAACCGCAGATGTAATCGTCATGACGAACATTTTGTACAGAGTGTCTCCGTTGATCAATGATAAACTCAGTTTTTTGTCTGACGTGGTCGTTAAACAACGAACCTCTTCTTTTGTACATTTGTAATTCAACAGGAGCCAGGACCTCTCTAGATTTACTTTTTCTAGAAGAATCTACGTCAGGCGTGCCGCAACGTCCTCCGCCAGAACACAGTTTCTCTTTAGCAGGACTACCGGATGAATTCGAAGAACAACTGTCAGCAGCTTCCGTGAGTGTTTCCGCCACGTAGCATTGCGACATTTCAGCGGTCGTTGACATGTATCTCATTCGCGCATACGGCTGCAGTGGAGGGAACGTTTGTTGCCTGGTTAACTGCTTCGTCGGAGCTGCGCTATTGCCAGCGATAGCACTGTCATCGCCACTGCTGCTTCCGACACAACCTGGTTGGTTTTGGTTTTGCAGGAGACTGTTTAATCTGGACGCTTCAGCGCTATTCGTTATGCTCGTTATACTAGTATCTGGCAACAGGTTTTCTGCGCTAACCGGTCTCTCTCCAGTGGTGGTCGTGTTACTTATGTTCGTTAGTGATTGAAGAACACTGCTTCTTGACGAAAGCGGAGAGAGTTTATCGTCCAGTCTGATGGAATGATGATCAGTCTTAGATTTAACATGACGCTCGCTGGGAAGGCTTTCTCGTCTACCGGTTTCGTTTCTAGCCATCATCGACGACGTCGGTAACGAAGACGGCTTGGTCATACTAATCGGTACTGAATGGCGTCTACCGACCAATCTCATTCCAATCACTTTTTCCGGCAAACCAATCATTTTTCCTTGTTGTTGTTGCTGCTGTTGTTGTTGATGTTGATGATGAAGACAACCGAAGGGGATGAGAAGGTCACCACTTCGGGTGTCATCGTCATCGCATTCACTCTCGTCAGACGAGATTGCACTCTTAATGTCATTGACGGCCTCGTCGAGCTCCGATATCTCTGTCTCAGTTTCCTCGGCGGTCTCCTCAACTACAAGTGCTTCCCATTTGCTTTGATTGGCCCGTAGATGTTGCATCAATGAGACACTCAGCCCGTCACCCAAAAACCGATGCCACTCCTCGTACAACGGTGTCACCACAAACTTAAAAAAACCAGCTTGAATCTTCGGGATGCTCGTCGTATGGCGGTCGCACAGTGGTGTAACCGGCAAGTTCAATCGGCGCTCGTAATCGCCCTGACGGAAGAATTCCTCGCACACCTTGTACGACCATTTCCGGGAAATGTCCCATGGACGACACGGATTTGATATATCGGCACATTTCAGAGCAATTTGAAGGATGAAGTGGCGATCCTCCGGGCGTTGCATGTCCAATAAGTTATCATCCAAGTAACGCTGCACTCGGCGCAATAGGTTATTATTCATTTGAGTAAGAATGATAATGCATTAAATGGAAACCGTCGAGTAAACGATCGGTTCTCAGGTTTCTCTTTACCTTGAATCGCGTAAGAAATTCTTGTTGTCTTGTAATATCCGTCGCTAAAATGAGTGAACTAATATGTCGTTGCAATTCTGGCCTAACGTCCGGTGCGAGCTGTTCGGAGACTCCGCTATCTAAGAGGCAACCGATAGCAGACCTCCAGTGATGGTTTTCCAGAACAGAGGTGTTCTGTAAGTACAAGCGATAGCTAAGTAAATCGGCGCTGTACCACACCCGTTCTGATATATTTCAGCGGACGACAATAATTATAGTAACAAATGCAATATAGATGCCTCTAATAATTAATCCTACCTGATAGAGTGCCGCTAAATGATTACTCGTCGCAACCAAAAAGGGCTGATTAACGCCTGGATGATCTAGATCGTGGGTCACTGCAGCGATGAGGGATGCCATGATTTCGAGACTAGTCAGGTGTGTTCTAATCTGAAGGGTCATCGTTATATGACCGAATTAATCGGCATACATTAATCGTGCAGTCCAATTAATTCCTGTATGGCGAAAACTTACTTTCTCTTCTTGAAGAAAACAGTGCATCGCTTGCGTGACATCGGTAGCGTGTACGCTATTATGATAAGGATTTGTACTGTGGTAGCCATCCTCAATGAAAGCTAAAAATGGGCAATAATTTAGTGTTATTGATCCCTTTTTCATCACGAAAATAAGCAACCGGTGTGACAGTGATTGCACTTACTGAATAATTTCCACACAGTAACAACGTCCAGATTAAAGTGCTGAAATAGTCCGTACCAATGAAAGAGATGGACACATAGTACAGGCAAGGATCGACCTGAAAGTTCGATTCGTAATCACTTCAGTCTATGCGTGGGTAACGTAAAACAGTTAACGCGCGTAGATAGATAGAGAGAAACAGAGAGTGAGAGAGAGACCGAAAAGAGAAAAATACATCGCGCGTGGCTTCGAAAGAACGCATAAAAGGATTAGGAAACTGGATAATTGAAGCTGAAAGTTAGACATTTCAGACTGGAGAAATGATACGGGACTTCAATTGAATGCGAAACAGGGATGAAGAGGTTTCCACGAAATATACAACGGGATTGACGTTGAGTAAACGAAATATCGTACGCATTACATACATATGTCGCGTGCGGTGCAATAACATTTGTTTCATTGATGCATCCTCGAGAAAAATGTGTCATTTGTGCTTCACGTAATGTATTGGAAAATGTAAATCTTTATGCAATGTTCATGGATCTTTAGTAGGACAGGTAACATAACTCACCTCCCGTCACTGTTTCCAATGTGAAAGCATTGAACCGCCAGTTTCCGGCCTTTTGCAGGACGCACTATAACAGATTAATGAGAAATCGATCGTATGGTTAATATGAAGAGAAACAGAATAGATTAGTAGATCCGGCGATCCGACTTGCCGTCATTCATCAGTCTGAGAGGACTTCTTTTCTCTTTTTCAGACTTGATAAAATTCGTATACACATCACTGGTGAAAAGATGGAGAAAATATATGATCACCGAAAAATATCCAATTAAAGGTGCAAAGAAATAAGAAAGAAAAGCGGAATGAGGGTCTTACCCACCTGAACGAGACCGTGAAAGATGTCATCTAAAATTGCTTGCTCCTGACTCAGAGATCTCGTAGTAAGTTTCTTTCGACGGCGTTTGTGCATCGTGAGAAACCGGCCAGTATGCCTGGACCTGGATCGGCCAACATCTAAACTGTCTAGGAGAATCTTGTCCCCATTTGAGATTCTACTAGATAGATCTTCCAACGGTAGGAATTCGTTTTCAACTTGAAGTAGAGCTGGCGAAGTTGTGCCGGACGTTGTCAATACGGCATCTTCTGGGGAATGAAAGAGAAGCGGTCGTAGTCCTTGGCCTTTACCGATCGTTCGTTTTTGGCTCTGCGTAATGCGCGTGCGTAATCCTATTCCGGCGATCGTAGAACGATAAAAAGCAGCAACAGTCACATTAATCTCGCGCTTCAGCCGTGATTTATCACCATAACACTGAAGAATCCGACAACTGTTTCACGAAAAGTACTTCATAACCCTTGACGGACAGAACGGTGCGAGATCGAACCGCCACTTGTGCGGGGTCGCTGCCACTATAGTCATTAGAAATTGTCATCAAACACATACATAGATATGTAGAGTACAGAAGTGTTATTATTCCGTTCAGTTTCTATACCTATTCAGTATACCTGTGAGAAATTGTTTGTCTGTATTTTCCAGTCATTTTCACCTACTTTTGACCCCACGCTGAAAATGTGGAAGTTCCTTTTCGCTGGTTTCTGATTACTGACTTTCAGCAGACTATGGAGGAATAGGTATTACTTCTGCAATGTTATCATAGTATCTGACTCGCACTATTCTTAGATCTAAAATAAAACTCCTATAAGAATGGACTTATCAATACACATCGTCTACGATGTACAGCTATTCGCGGAAATGTAATATTTTGTGGGTGCCGGTTGTTTTCATCGGTCGTGGATATGAATCTATTCGGTACGCTAATGGTTTAGACGCATATAAGCGTGAATCTTTTGCAAGAGGATAAAAATGATGTTCCGATTTACAGGCAAAAACGGAAATGATCGTTGTCATACGGAGATGCAATGCGAAGAAAACTGTTGCTACTACGGGAGCGATCAATGCTCATGGGACATTTGCTTTGATGTCCGAACGAACAGAACAGGAACGGGTCTGAAGATCACTCTGTCGGAATGTAAATTTATTGATATTATTTCAGGTTTCGTAATAAGCTGACATTTAGCACATTGACGAAGAGCATATAAAACTATCGTTTTTGAACTTGGATTACCATGTCATCACATTAAGCCGATAAAAAAGAAAGTAGATTTTCGATGAGTGGTCAAGAAATAGTAAGTAAAATAGTTCAATATCTTTTTTGTTCTGGAAGTTGCTCTGCCATTGCCGAGAACGGGCATAGTTTGCACTGCAAGTAAACTACTATTCATCCATTCAACTCTTAGCAGTTTAGGAGGAATAGCAATTTTTATGCGTCAAATATACCTACATACTAGCATAGGACACCGAGATATCCAAACTGTCAGTCATAAGAAGATGATAGGTGCAGTCAGTCAATCTGTTAAACGAAATAAAAAATGGCAATGGCGCATATGCACTCACGTTCTATGCTGTGCAATGGAAATTGACCCCTGATATAATCTAAGCACGTCTGCTCCACTGACGTTAGAAGTTTGCCAAGGATGCGGTTACGTTCGCTACCTGTTTATTTAGTAGACTAGGTGTATTGCATCGTTGTTTCCTACTTAATTGCAATGCGCCGCTAGACATCGAACAATTTGTGCCTTTTCGTATTGTCGAGGTGTTACGCAACTCCGTTGCCTTTCTCTACAGCGACTCTTCTATTTCTCCTTTTCTAGCGCGAGGACATATGGATGCCAATTAGAATACGACGTTCAATGTAAGCGATGAATACGAAGAATTGGGCCGCGACTCTACGGTCCCCCATCAGTTAGGTTAATTAGCGCGATATTTTGCAGCACACAGCGTTTAATACCATTTGTGACTGCATCGCAATGTCTGCGTTCCTTACAAAGGCACGTGAATTCTCTCCTATCGGATAGTCTGAAGGAAGTTTACTTGGCGATCAGATTAATTGAGGATACAAATGATTTAAGAATAGAAAAAGGAAGATGAATGAGTAAAGACGCTTTTCTATAGAGATTGTAATCGACTGGACATCTTTTCACCTTGCCCGTTTATCTCGTACCGTCGTCGATATCCCACGCTCTCACGGTGAGGCGCTATCACAGATCTCCTGACTTTTCGACTCCGCTCATGCGACCTTTTACACATATACACAGACCTTGTTGGTGTCATATATACTCACCGGAAATTCGTATGAATACGGCGTTCCGTTCATTGCTGTCCACCGTTACTTCCGCACTTCTTCTCTGCAAACAAAACGTACGAGCGATATTTGAAATGACGATGCTTGTTGCCGTAAGACCCCTCATCCCTTCTGTTATATATATATATATATATATATTTTTTTTTTAGATCAAAAAGTGAAGAAGACAATGAAGTCCGAGGAGAGTGACGACAGATACTAAGATAGGGAGAAGTGGGATAGAGCAGAACGAACGCCAAACGATCCAGTAAAGAGACAAATTCTTACCGTTATTGCGAAATAGAAAAAGTCGATCAGTTTTCTGGATTTCCTTGCAGTGTTCATATGAATTACCTGACTTATAACCAAGCGCTATTGAATTAAGTGCGGCGGCAGATTGGACGTTGCTGCGCAAGGATTGCTGTCTGTTATTAACGCGCACGCACTTGCATCGTGCGACATTATTACAATTTGACCGCAATAACAGTCTGTGGAAAAGTAATATCTCCCGGCAGAACGGACGGTTTCAACGTGAAAGGGATCTTAAAGGCTCACTAGTAAGTAGCGGAAAATCAATGTGGCATGAACGATACAGATGAGAAGTGTCAACAAAGTTACCAGCGATTAAGTTTAGTTGCATGATCGTTCGATATCGGTGAATAGCGCGAAGCCTATTGTTGCCAGAAAGCTACAAAGAGGAGGAGTCAAGGACGCCAATTTGACATTTTGCCATGACAAGTTTTGGAAAGAATCAGAAGTGTTCGGGGTGACATGTCTAACGTCTGTGACGCGACGTGTAGCGAGACGCTCGATTGGAAAAAGCGATTGTTCCTCGCTGGCCTTCGCCGTGGGCCGTGAAGGATATGCACACTGTAATAACGATGAACGCTATGCAGAGTGCACATACAGGTATGTTAACTGAGTACGCGGATTCAATGTTTCTCCTTACAGTGGCCCCCGCTTACGTCTGTCCACCCTCGTGCTGCACCTGTGAAACGGCTCTTCCCCTAAAGTAACAGATAGCATAGCCAGAGGTCGAGAAATCCTTTTTATCCGGCATTAAAAAGCGAAGAGTGTAGATCGCTCTGCGATGTTTAAAGTAACGGGGCTGCAGCGACACGGTTAACAATAGACAGGAGTATATAAGTAGTTTCTTTCACTTGCCTTTTGTCCCATGACACCCGCTGGACGGAGTAAAATCAGTTGTTCACAAGCGCAAATGCAAACGACCAAGATTAACCACGCTTACGAAACCGGAAAAGCGGCGATTTAAGATAGATCGCCGATCGGCAGAAACTGCTGCTGGTGCTAAAAACGAGCAATCGCATTCACGCTGCATCCTTCCGTTAAAACGTAAACTCGAAGAAGCATAAACGACAAACTGGTGCGGATACTCGTAAGTCATAAATCAGTGGGTTGGTCAAACGGTAAATGGTCGTTTGTTCTCCGAAAGTTTTCCAGACATGCACTCCCACCGATTTGAAGTGAAATTCATTCACACGTGCTCTTATGAGCTCGACTATCGATCGCAACAATTGGCGAATAAATGTTAGGACGAATATGGGAAGGGATATCTCTGCAGGCTTAGCCCGATTTCACCGCGAAAGATAGTGCGTAACCTTGGTAATGCGAAGTGATTAGCGTCGTTAGTCGGAAGGATGAAAGTCATGGCTAGAGGGAGGCAATCGATGTAATTTGAGACTCTTCGCCTGAATAATCCTATGAAATGGCAACCATGAATGGTATTGTGTCGAGTACGACGGCGACGGCGGCAGCGGCGGTGGCGGCGCGACGGCGACGGCAAGTCGAAATCCTATCGGGCACATATAACGGTCTACACCTAAATTCGGGTGTCGACATCGTAGTTAGCGGAATCGTTCACTGAAACGCGATACCATCACGCTCACACGACATGTAGATTTATATGCCAAGCTATAAATGTAAACATTAGTGTACGTCGTTGTACGTGGCATGACGATAAGTGACAAGTAAGTTGGCACATTGGCTAATCGAGACGACTATAACAGGAAGTGCAGTTATAGATGCAGACGCATTAAAAGCTTGCCAAGAGAAGAGCTGACGTCAAACGTTAATGAGGGTAAACGGGGGAGAGTGCGGTCGTGCACGATTGTCCGCGGTCGCAGGAGTCTGTCGGTTTGTTTGTGTCCCTCTCTCATCCCTTTTTATGTTTTCGTTTTGTTCTCCCCTCGTTGCCGCGTTCTTTGTCCCCGAATGCTTCAGGAGACGATAGAAAGGTGAAGAAGGAGGCCAGACCCGCGCGATGACGTCACGCGCTCTCTGGTCACGTGTTGGAATTCAGGTCGACTCACCCTCCTTCGATTCATTTCCTCTCGCCGCCCCTCCCAACTGCCTCTTTGTCTCTCTGTAAAGCAAGCGTGCAACCATATTCTCTTCGTCGTCAGTCAACCCTTCTGAGCGGAAACAGCGAAGCGTAGGTAACGCGTACGCACGAATAGAGAGATAACGCTTTATCTAATATATTACCGTTCGTCGTTGTTGTCGCCGCCACCGTCGCCGCCGCCACCATCATCCAACGCCGTGACAACAATCGCCAAAACCACCGCCACAACCACTGCCAGAGCCACCGCCACAACCATCGCCACAACACCGCTACAACCACCGCAGCAGGCACTTATATCAACTGCCCAACGGAACGCGTTCACGCAAGATATTCAGAGGCCACGGTGACTTCATTTCAATTCAACGTACAAGCAGACGGTTGCGTGATACTCGCGACTTCGTAACGCCCAGTCAAGCAACGTGCAATTTCCAATCAAGCTTTGTCGATCATATTATTATGTCAATGACCACGGATACAATCCTTTTTACCGCCCTAAAAAAGTTCATCAACATCAAATCAAAATTCACACCGCATTTTAATTCTTTGATACTTCACGCCTATAACCCAAGAATTGCTTCCTCTCCTCTCTCGCTTTGCGCTTCCGTTCTATCTATTGAGAACTCAGTAAACTCTGATAAGTTGTTATTACGTTTGAACACGCAGCCGGTACTATCGATTATATTCCATTTCGGTAAATTAATAGGTGGTAATGGACGTATATATCACTCTTTTAATGCAGTTTTACGGAGTGAAATGTACACCGTGCGAATTTAGATCTGAACACGCATTCTTACATCACACCAGCTTCAAGTCAAGAGCACACAGCGAGTTGCAATACATGGACAACAACGGCCATTACGACGACCACTAAGCCGACGATAATTGTCGCGATACGATGCCAAAATAACAGAACATTTGTACACGCACAATCCTTGCGCAAAAACATTGCGAAGTAAAGGTTGGCACGATGCAAGAAACTTAATCGGGCGGTGACATTGCGGAGGATCTATATGCCTTCAAGTAGGACGAAAGAAACTCGTCCGTGTATTCTTCGCTAAATTACAAATAGCCTAACGAGCAGCCAACGGGAACGTTTATGAACCGCAACAAAATGACTTGGATGTACGTTTTGTAGTTGTCCGCATTACCGCGGAGTGCTGCAAAGTTAACCGAACATTTAATCGAATAAGAGTCGCCGCATGCCAAAGGACAAACATAAGAGATAGCATATTATGAGGTTCGGTGAGACGCGCTCGCGTGCATAATGTGATGCTTGCGTTGAGTGCCAGAAAAAAAATGTTGATGCAATCGATGCATATATGCGATATATCGAACAATATCGGATAGTCGCTCCGGCTCTTTGAATAACGAACTGCAGATAATATAAACGAAATCTAAAGTATGCGAAATCTGGATACTTTTGCCGAATTAATTTTCTTTCCTGCTTTTTCTTCGTTTTCTCTTATAAAGTTGAATATGTTCAAAAAGGAAATCCAAGATTGGACCAAGCAAATATTGTAAGGCAATTCCTCCTACCGCTCCGAAACGACACTTTATCGTAAAACGCGGAAAAGAATGTGTTTTTAAGCGGTCGAAGATGCAGTGCGTTATAAGTACCGAACGTCCACGTAGAAACGTTAAAGGCATTCTAACTCCTGGAGTCGGTCGGAGTCTCCGATCGTATGTATACGTCCGTTCCACTCGATACTTGCAGCAAATAGATGAAGTATTTGTGAGAAGCGTGGCCCTAGATAAGGAATTTGAGCGTGTCTTATGAAGCGATTACCATACAATAGGAAAAATGAGATCACTTGGCCTGAACGAATTAACGAGAAACTTTCGTGTTGGTATTAGATTCGTCGAATCTCCTGTCATTCTGAAAAGAAGCATCTGTCCGCTTATAGAGCGGCGCGCATCCATTTGGCATTTGACCTGGCGGAAGGAGAGAATGTCTCTGATGACGGGATATCGGGAGGGTCGCACACGATTATACTAGCGCTGCTCTCGAAGGTAGGTCAGGCACACGCAGCAGGTCCGATCGCGATAACCGCATTATCATTCGCATCGCACGCACAGATGTGAGAAATACGTAACGAAGAGATTAGTGTTTTTGATAAAGGTATCGTGATACGGCACGGAATGCAGAAGCACCGCGCGTAATTGCCAAATTGGACCTTCCGACGACGATGGGTTTCTTTTCATTTTTCCATCAGCATCGCTCACCTCTGATAGTAATGCTGGTACCGGCAATGTTGCGGTCGCCGTAATTGCTGTCGTCGTCGTCGTCGTCGTCGTCGTCGTCGTAGTCGGCGTTGCTGCGTTTGGTAGGCTACTCGCCGCCGCAGCACCCTCTATTGCCGCCCCGTCGTTCTTGTTAGAGGCTCGTCTCGCGTCGGTAGCCAATTCCTGATAATCTTGATAACAGGATTCTCCGGATCCTCTTCTACTGCCCGCGATGCACATCGCTCTCCGAAATAATCCGGCGACGATTGCGCATAGCCCACACTGCATGCCAGTCGCGCTTCCGCGACTGGACAGAGAACCACCGTTGCCCCGCCGACGGCTGCGGAGCCCACGGCTGGAACCCGAGCGACGCGTCTTCGACGCCAGGGTTACTTCAGATTTTCCACTTACTCTTACTCCTTTATCCTTCTTTTCTTCTTCTTTCTACTACCCTTCTCCGCCCTCTTCTCCTTCCTTCCTTCCTTCCTTCCTTCCACTAGTCCCCTTTCCACTCCTTTTCCACTTCCTCACCACTCCCGTTTCTACTCTCCACCAGCTCCCTTCGCCCCTTTTCTTCCCTTTTCCCTTCTTTCTGCCGCGATCCTTTCATTTACTTTACCCTCGCGAAACACTCTCTCCTCTTCTTCCTTCTTCTCTTTCTTCGCCGTCGCTGTCGCCCTCGCCCCCGCCCCCGCCCTCGCTTTGTCTACCCTCTTACGAAGCCTCCACCTCCCCCTCCCCCTCCTCCCCCTCCTCCTCTTCCTCCTTCTCCACCTTTTCCTTCTCCTTCTTTCTCTTCGGCGGCCGCTGCTCTATCGTCCGAGCCAACGATCGATTTTCGGGTATTCACGGAGGCTCGCTCGTTCTCATCGTTGACCCCTTCGGACCGACGAGAGGCGGCGATCCAAACGTCTCATTTGAAATTCTACAGCGATGTTGAAAATGGAACATCGTCCATCGTAAAACACTGAGCAGTACTGGCGTTGCACTACCGCGATCATTTTCGATATTATTTCGTACTTCTCATAATAACCTTTCCATCTCTTTTACTATACCGCTTAGCATTATTTTCATCGCCTTCGCATCCGTCGGTCCATACTCTGCCATTGAAGCAACGTTCGACAATCACGGAACGACAGTTTCTCGTACCTCACTTTTCTATCTGCAGAAATGCTCTTCTTGTTCGGTCAGTGATGACGAGATGAGTTTGCCCATGCCTCACGTAGTAGAACTTCCCGAATCAAGTTATTCCGATGTTTTTGTTAATTTCAATCGTTATTTAACACAGTTCATCTTACGTGTGTATGCGCGCCTTTTTAATTGTCGTATTATATTCAGAGTCAATTATATTCAGAGTACCTGAAAACTAGGTCCCTGTTTAATTCTGTTTGTCAAGTAGCATTTAAATGAAGTAACGTATTTTCAAGGTCTTAGGTGAAACACGCTATGATTCCGGTTCCTTTTTCACGAAATACGAGTAAGGGAGGTTTTCAGAAGGAGGAGAAGGGGGGGGGGCGGAAGGAGAAGTAGAGGAAGGAAATGTTACTCAGAGGATCATATCTACGAATGAACAATGTCTTAAATAGACTATCGAGCGTACACTAGTACTTCTCAAGTGCACGGCATGAACGCAAATACAAGTAAATGCCCAACCGATTTTTACCTTCCTTAGATAACTATTTCATATGTCATGGGCATTTAAGAAACAGGGTGGAGTATGTTTCACGTGATTATGTAACTTTAAACACAACCTGTTATCGTCAAGATGCAGTTTACGATTTCGATCGTGAAGCAGGACGGTCTGAATATACGATGATCATTTCCACTACTCTTCTGTGATTCTATTCCTCTTTCTCTTGTAAAGAGCAAAGGTTTGCCTGCTATCAAATTCCCGGGAAATATATAAAGTCATTACGAATGATGCTTTTATTATTTCAATAACACTTTCCTGTAATAAAGCGTGTCAGTCTTTACGTTGAATATACGTATTTTTTCGCACAACAAAGCAAAGATGTTCAACTACACGCTATGGCAACAAATCATACGCGATGGCTGCTGTCACTGTTGTTGTTGTGTGCATACAGGCGTGCGTGTGAGCTCACACATGCACAATGGTAATATAGGCAGTAATGCGTACACAATTATCGTTTCCGATGATAACGATGACGACGACATGGCGAAGAATCGAAAGGACGGGAGCATTTCTTGCCGTGTAGCCCGTTCCTGTGCATTTCTTCTGATAGCGCTATAATCTTTGACGCGAGTCGCCTTGCCAAGTTGTAATAACGCGAGGGCCCCGGGCAGCAGCGGCGCCGCCTCGAGGGCACCTCTGATACGCACGTTTCCTTCTAGGCTCCTTCTCGCGACTGAGCGAACTATCACACGATACAGAAACGCGTGCACGCCGGCCGGCCGCTGGGCACGCACTGAGCACAGCTACGATCGCGGTATACCGAATAAACCCGATCGAAGCCGAGCTAGCACGAGGAACCTGGGCTACGCGATTCCCGGCGAAGTAGATTTATCCCCACTTCCCAGAATATTCTTACGCCCTTCGAGACATTCCCCTCCACGCACAATCAATTTCAACGTAATCGCTATCAGCATTCCGTGCGTATCATCTTCGTTTGTCTTCTGTCATTTCAAAACTGCCCTCATTTTTCACTTTTCCTTTCATTGCCACGCCTATAAGTGGAACAAGATCCTTAATGTAGATGACCGCCGAGTCGTTAAACTGGTGCAAGTATATTGCTACTGCAGCTCTCTCTCTCTCTCTTTTTCTCTCGCTGCATCATTCATTACCTGTTATGACCATTCAGTTTTATCAGTACACTGCGAACAAATACGGAGGAAAGGACGATCAAATCCAGTGTGTAACTAATTGCTAGTATTTAGTAGTCTAAGAAGAGAATCTGTGTGTGTGAGCGAGAGAGAGAGAGAGAGAGAGTTTATAAAAAGTGGCCCTCAGATAAAGATGAGAGGGTAGAATGAATGAAATAGTTAAACTTTTCGATTAATGAGAACCACTGTAGTCTCCTACCTTGAGTAGAACGAAGCGACTCCTCGGTCATTGATCTCACGACTGCAACTAACCCTTCTGACCCCTTCCCTTTCTATTTCATATGCGTACATACTCCCGTTTGCGCCATGACACTCCCCGCTCGACAGAGTAAGCGTAATAGAACGATTTTATCTGCTTCTGTTTTTTCACTTGTCAAATCTTTGTTTTGTCATCACTAGACTTCCGACAATTTGAAGGAAATAATACTTCGCTCATTGCGAAAGACAATTTTCCCTATCGACAGAAAAAAGTGAGCCGTCCTATTCTCGCCTGTAAGCATTGAACAGCGAATAAAACACAGTTTGGGAAACGTCTCAGCGATGTGGAAATGACGCATCGATTTGTGCGCATTATCATCTTAATTTGCAGATATTTAAGTAGAAAGAATTAACCGTACGAGCGCGTACGTTGCCATTGGCAAAGCAGACGAAAGAAAACAATAAATTGAACGTCAATTTTGTATACTAAGCTTTGTATATTAAGTAGGTGAAACCGGGAGCGTAAAAAAATAAGAGGTAGAAGAAAGTACCTCATGCGATTTTAAGGGTTGCGCACGCGAAAAGGCTTATATCGGCTCTGACGATTGGTTGTCCGGGATTCATTGACCCTCTTAGTCCTTTCTAAATCTCCGTACGACATTGTGTCTGCGTCCTATACTACTAATACCTATCGCTAAACAGCATAAAGTCTATTTGACATTAATTTACAACTCTCTTCTTACATATTTTCGACATAATAATACTTTTTGCCCGTAAGTTCTTATACTTCTCCCAATGACAAGGAATTGTCTACTGTAACGGGATCTACATAGAGAAGATTAACAATCAAGTTTTCGAATCGAATCAATGTCGTTTCGGTTTAAGCTAACAAAGCGACATCGATGGAGCCTTGCCCCGGTGTTATTTCCATTACGTTTCCTCCAAAAACGCATACATCTTTGCATACATAACTGGTCATTACATCGATAATACCTGGGTTTTTAATTCGTTTAGCCGTTTATTTGTCTGACTTTACCGGTTATACAAAATAACATTCACCCTACAATCGTGCATGTAAAAAAAACAGGATTTTTCTTTCTGTGTGTTGAGATTACCGTTGCGACCAACTGATTGTTATGGCACATTAAATTGCAAAGAACTTTAAAGATAGAGTACGTACATGAGTGAACGAGAAGGAGAGAGTATGAAAAACGGAGACAGGAAAAGAGAGAGAGAGAACGATGGGGGGGGGGGGGATAGGCAAGCGGAAGGTACAGGAAATTTTATCGGAGAAGCTGATAATCAGATATGCCTGCCTAGTAGCGCAACTATGGTTCTCCGAGAGATATAAAATAGTTGACTAATTTCAAATTTAGTTCACTTTCATTCGTACGAATTAATGAGGCCTTTTGGAAAGTATTTTTAGTCATGAATATTACGATCATAATAAAATCATTCAATTAATCGGAAATAATTAGTCGCCTTCAATGATAAATTACTGTCATCCGAATAGAAATGATTGTAACATTGATTTTGAACATTAACTTGTTAGGAAAAACTCGAAGGAGGCTTTTTAAAGGTGAACTCTTGAATTGATAAGTACGGTGAAAATTTGACTGAGAGAAAAGGTATTTATTGGAAGCGTTTATATAATAAAGGCATATAAATTTGAATTGAATGGGGCGAGGAAGACAGGAGGGCTAATTCTATAATCGAAATAATAATTGAAATACGCGTATGTATTGCATTATAGTAAAAATGTGGAGAGTGAGAAATGTATCGCCGCAACGTTACGGAGTTCGATATATAGAAGGATGATGAAGGAGGCATTTGAGGAAAGCCGTAAAGACGTATCGTACAACCCTCTTTATATTTTCTCCTTCTGATCCGCCCCCGCCCCCTAGCCAGCACCTCCCTCGCTCACTACTTCTATCTCTCTCCCCCTAGATATCGCGCGGTCTTTCGCGGCCCTGCCTGGCCGTGCGTGCTCGTGCGTACTCGTGCAGACTCACCGGGTAGGGAGAGAGTTCGTCATGAAGAATCACCCATCTACGTGCCTCGCGACGACCCCTGAAACTCAAGCACGTGGAGTAAGGAATCATGGAGGAGCCGTCTCTTCCGTCGCTGACTGCTCGCAGCTGCTGATTCACGTGTCTGTCACAGTTTGTGACGATTAATTCACCGTCTCACAAAATTTCGACGAAGAAAAGAGTGCGCAAGGAATGACCGGCTACGTCCACGAGACTCGAACTCTGAAAATCGAGCGAGCTGATTGGTTGACGGTAGCGCCACCGCTTGCGACGGCTAGTGAGCGCAACCGCGAATGGGGATCAATGAGGACGGGTGGTATGGCCGACGACGAGGACGGCTACGAGAATGGCTACGAGGACGGATGGTAGGAGGACGGCTACGAGGAGGGCTGTTACGAGAGCGGCTGGGAGAACGGCTAGGAGAACGGCCACGAGAACGGCTACGAGAACGGCCGCGAGAACGGCCGCGAGGACCGCACGACTATCACCGGAAGTGCACGACACGTGAGTGGAGAAAGTGGCCGGTTGCTAGAGGGCGCTCAACAGAGATTTCTCAAAAGAGGGCGGCGGGCAGAGAGGGTCGTTGCTACAGGTGAGCGCTAACAAACCGATAAACCAATAGGCAGGCCGACTTCTCTCATCTTTCGAGTCAATTTGACAATTTCGAAACGTTAAAAGCTGCAGCTCGGTATCGTCTTGCAGAAGCATAGAGTCGAGGTCAATGTTACATTTCGTCATTGGGAACGGCACGGACCGTTATGCAACGAGTGTACAGTTTCATTAACATACCTGCGTCGTCGATTCATTGCAAAGATTATCATAACGAAGAATGGAAGATTGACTTCTCTTTCTGAAAACGTTCTTACGCTGCAGCATTCTTCGCGACGAATGCACGCTGAACTAGCGAGAAAATAAAATGGAAGCTTTCATTTTACCGACATACAGATCACTTTCATTTTGTGCTTTTAATTACGCGTACGCGTTTACATTTTTATGCGTATACATTAGAAAGGATGACGGGGGTGGGCGTCTAACATGAAGGTAAGGTTCCACGAGAAAATTGACCTCGAAGGTGAGTGAAGGAAAGGAGGGAGCGATGCAGCCCCGTTATTTAATTTTAGCACGAACGCGTGCAACCAATGGTTCGTAGGGGCATGTTGCGGCTCAGGGAATAGCTCGCAATATCGATCTGTAACTTCACGCACCTGAAGCGCGACTTTCCTCTCCTCTGTGAAAATAAACTGTCTGCACTAATCTTCCTATCCTTATCAACCCCATCAGCTAAAAGCTTGTCGAGGTGTTGTGCGTGCACATGCTCTGTGACCATTCGTTGCGCATCCGAACGGACAAACGGATCATTGCCAATGTCATCATAATTATCTAAATTCAAAATGATTATTTGCTGTTGTCGAAAATATCAATACGCGCTCTCCGAACAATAGATCGTAACGGCAAATGATCGTACAGTCACATTCTATCGCTAACACATTATTTCTCTGATTACCATAGTCGGGTGACTCTTCTCGTCTTCACGGTGGCCGATCAGTTTTCCCGCTACACCGCTTCGTACAGAGAAATTAGCTGTGCTCGGGCACACCCTTGATTTAATAATTAATAGCATGTAGTAGAGTACCGATGGCCATGAGTCGACCTGCGGGCGCCGCAAACTGCCATTGAGCTATCATCACCTTTCTACTCTTTTGTTTCGTCATTTCGCGTCCTTGTCCCCGTTAACATTTTAAGCCATCACAACCCCCGTTACATGCTATCTAACATAGCTTGCGATAAGGAAGTGAGATCTGCAAAAGTACTTACGCAAACATTAACAACAGGCCGGCGTTGAATGATAGCCGACTATGGGTTGCATAGATTAGCGGAAATTCAAATGTAGCTCTCGTGTCTTGTACCGGAAGGTATGCTCTCATTTTTATATCTTCATCATTATAAGAAAAAATAAATATTTTTTCTCTCTTTGGCCCGTTGCTGGGATTTGCAAAATAATTTCATTAATACAGTTGCTGCAGTAGAAAAATCGATTATTCGCCCTTCCGACATTGACAAGTTAGTTTGTGCATACCATCATGAGAGTCGTCAAAGTCTACTTCTTAGGTCATACAAAATTTCTTGCGTACTTGTTACAATTTGCTAGTGACTCTCCCCCAGATTGACAGTGTAAATATCAGTAAACGAATAAAAGTATAAGTATCAAAGAATTCAGGCAGAGAATAATCTTTTAATACTTGGCCTTCTATTAATAAGCATTCCGGTGCATTTCTAAATATTCAATAGCATACGTCTGTAACCTGACCAATTCGGTGTAGAAAGTAGTAGTAATGCAACTGCCGATTAGCTTTCATATGTAGTACAGTATCGTGAATGAGGTGTAGGAGTAGACTTATCGTGTTATGAAATATTCTTTTTTATCAACTGAAATACTGACGTCGACTAAAATGAAGCGTAATCGAGTGAATCCTACGTCTGAGAATGGTGCAAGTCAAAATTGGCACATACATCAGAGAGAGAGATTCGATCTATCATACACCATATATATAATATCGATCTATCATCGTATTTTGTTTTGTATCATCGGCAATTGGGATGAATACTGTATTGTTAAAGAAGAATGCTAATAAACCAGTTGCTATATTTAATGTAGTATATCTGTAACGTATAAACCCAGTCATCGCCAAGAGCTTCTTAATTAAATGTCACGTTTCACAAGGATACTGATAACATCTTCCATATCACCAGGTATGATCTCTGTTATGAATTCCAATTTAGTGACAGCGTAGGAAGGCGCTTTCCGGCGAGTAGGTCCTGCATTCAGAGTGACCTTTAAATATTAACTTCTACGTCTAAAAACATTTCTCGAAAAACAAGTCATTCAAGACTAATAATACCTATTTCTAGATCAATTTAAGACATTTTCATAGTAATTTCATTAAATAAAATAACTCGTGTAGAATCTATGGTTTCTGTGTGGGCATGTTTTAATTTGATTTTTAAGCCTGTTAACTGCTTTGTACTGGGAATATTCAGAATAGGTTCGATACGTAGTTAGCCAATCGCGCGAAAATTGTTTTGCAAAAAATGCCAATCCTCTAAGTCTCAGCGTAAACAGAATTGTGATCTGATACTGTACCCAAACAAGTTTGGATCTGACACGATAATGGTAATGGGATGTTAGTGCCCTAAAGTCTTGAAGCGAAAAAATCCATTGACTGATTACTCTCTTATATACTTTGTCTGTGTTATTACCATGTATTTGGCCCGTTTTCATTTCAACAGAATTCTAAAGACGGAGTTGCAACAGGGCGTGCAACGGGCTCGCTAAGTCCTGATAAAAGACCTTAGTTAATTGATCCTTAATATCCGCATAAAGTCGTTGCACAGTTAAAAAGAATTTGTTTATTGCTATGACATAGTATCCGTTTAATATAGTTCTTGTGAGAATCTTGAGATTAACAATACTTGCTTCCGTACGGAAGATAAGGCGTGTTGTTACTATCTGTCGAACGTTTACACACATACGTACATACTTTGCTTATTTTATATTTACAGGAGTCGATTGCACGATGTTCTGTACATCCACAACGGCGGCTCGTCCACGATGTTCGTTGACGCATAGTTAAATGTGAAACGATACGACATGCTATTGAGTTTAAGCACTTTATCATTTCTTTCAGTGACTAGATCATCTTCCTACACGCAATTGTCAATAGTATTCCGAGATAAGTCTTAACTGGTGGTATGAATATAGTAAAACAGTTGTGAACTAATACTGATACTTCTATTCAAGACGTTTATTCTACTTAGTAAGAATATTCCTTTGACAGAATTGCGTGTTGTGTCTTTGTTCAACAATAACTTTATTTTCGATTGAACGATTGAAGCTTCGTGTATAAAACAGATCCATGAATTTGTAATAATATTAAAAGTCATGTTCCGTCTACGTACAATTTTTAATAAGACGACATAAATTTCAAACATTGCATTAAAAACTTGCATTTTTTGATTACACTCGTCGGAAAAGTATCACAACGTGTATAAACCGCAAGTGGAAAAAAAATCTTACTTTTATCATACGACCGCATCTCTGCAGGTTGAATGCCAGTGTTACACGATTTAATCTTCGTCTGTACACTAGTCCATAGTCCATTTTTACACTAAACCATAGTTTTTCTCTTAAAAATATGCTCAATCGCGTGTTCGTAGAGTCAGTTCCTCGCAATTTTTGGCAGGCAAACCCTAGAGTAGCCACAACTTGAGCGACGGCACCGCAGTACAGCATCTTCTATGGCAGTAGCTACGCAACGGATAATGCTGCTTACCAGGACACAATTAACAAAGCTTTGCCTGAATGGAGAGAACCAGCTTTGCCACATTGCTGACATTTTTATTGTGATGAAAGTTTTATTCGTGCAAAGTTAGTCTGTATCAATGTACAATAAAGTACTCCTATTACTTTCATTCCCATCTAAAATGAAATCAATCAATAACAACCCGGTAACGAGATGTTTAGCGTGAATCTAACCATACAAGGTTTCGTTGTCGAAATACTGAAGAAAGGGTCAAGGCGAAAAGCTTTGTTTCTATTGTTTCTTCGAAATGTGACATCAAGATGAGCAACGTGAGTGTTATTACATGCAAATGTGTCTCTGTTTTATTGTTTCTATCGATTCTTCAGATAAATCAAACATTTGATTTAAAATTGCTTATATATCCATCTTAATCGAGTAAAGACAAAATAAATGTTCTGAGAACCCGTAAAAAAATTCTATGCTTAAGTAAGAGTTTGCACTATCACTCTATAAACGATGGTTTATGTACGTACGACGTGTATTCACGCTGTTGTGTCATAAAGTACCTTTATTACCGTTATACGTCCGACTAATTTCTTTGACGCTATATCAACGATAAAAGAAACAATCAAAATAAGGCGAAGAAACCTCGACTGATGTATCTTCTCAATACAATCAATGCGATGTCTTATAATGCATTCATGCGGTTATCTAACAAATTGTTAACGGGCGTTCATAAATTTCTCTCTCTCTCTCTCTCTCTCTCGCTCTCTATTTATCTATCTATCTCCCGTGAAACCTTACATTAATTCAAAAAGATTCGTTTATCGTTATTGTTGACGAATTTCGGCTGTCCGGCGATTGCATTGTAAAATATCGTTTTCGTAATATTTCCTGCAAATCATTACATGGACTGTTCTCTCGTTTCGTTCGCAGTGGACGGCCTCCGGGGGATCTGCACGCATTATTTATTCGATTATATTAGCCCATTAGCAAGCAAGCCCAATTCAGCTGTCTTTGTCCTTACCTGACAATGGGTTTCAATTTTATCTCATCTAAGTCTCTGAGCATATCACCCATTGACTTCTGTGGTGCAAGCAGTTTCTTCTTACGATCTTCCACTTTATGATCCTGTAAACTCGCCCGTCTTGCAATGTGTGGTGTAGTCGGTGGTGGTAGTGGAGGTGGAGGTGGCGGCGATGGCTGAGTCATTGCATATTCCTTACCATTCGGCAAAGACACCGCAGATGCATCTGCAATTTGGAAGTGTCAAAAATTTACCAATTTCCAAGCAAATACTTTACCTGATAATCGAAAGACGTACGTTTTGAATTTTTGTTGCTCTTTACAATAGCTGAAATTTGCTCTCTAAGCTCTTGAAGTTCTTGTTCCAAAGCTAGCAGACGAATTTCAGATCCAAAGCTGATTGGTTCTAAAAGATCAGGTCTGCTTCCTGAAAGTCGTACGCTAAATGGAAATGGAATGATCAATTACCACTGCACAATAATGAAGGCTGTCATTTGGGTAGTTGCGTTACATATTTACGCAGGCAATACATCTTCTCTTGATTTTCTTCCATTAGAGGTTATCTTGTTTGTAATTAACATTTCTACAAACTTGAGAACCTTAGTACTTAGGTATGTTTCTATTTTACCGCTTAGTCCAAATGATATTAAACAACGTCAGACAAGCAGTATTTTTCAAGTAAAAACTATTAAGTGTGGGAATAAAATGAACTGTATTATTAACCTTCCTGGACAACAGCTTTTGTTATCGGTAGAATCGCTAGTACTTTCTTCATTGATCATTGAGCTTGTCATTGAGTGAAGAGGTGTTACGCTAACATATATTTTTGGTGGCGGCTTTAGTGGTAGAAAGGAGCCAATCCTTCGTACGATACTGCGCCTCTTTCCGTAATATTTGGGTGCCTCGCCCATCTGGAAAATATAAATGAGTAAGAAACGCGCTCAACAGTATCCTGCCGTTGGTTAACCAAACGAAATTTTTTCGGTTTCCATACCGTGTATTGTTTGTTCGAAGACGATGGTTCCCGCCACCCTGGAGATTATGTAAAACGCAGGCACGATCGAGTGCGTCCGAATACGCGATCGAGTACATTAGGGTCGTACGATATTCGAAACAAAAATAGTCGCATTAGCATTGACTCACAGCCAGCTGATCGCCGCAGCACGTTGCCTCAAACTGGTATATATATAGTAAACATGAAGCGTGGCTTAGGACGCGCGGCTGAAGAAACGTCCTAAGTCGTGATTGCCTTATTCGAAAAACAACGCATAGGCAGGCGCACGCGCGTTCTGTAATTTCGGTCCAAATTTCATGCTCCGTGTAAGAGACAAAAGTGTGTATTTCGAGAAGAAAGTGTAAATGCTTTGGAACACTTTTGGGGGGCGTCGGCATTTATAGTGACATAAACGACCTGTGGGATAGATCTATCATTCAATGAATTTTTATGTCCCATTATGTCGCAGCGCTAAAGTTTCCTTACCATTTCCGTATCAAATCCAATGTTATCGACCGCATGTGGTATGAGATCGAAATGCGACTTACGACCTAAGAGTCCTTTCTTCTGCCGATTTTCTGTGGTCTACCAGAGACGAGGTATACCACAACGGATTAGGTAGAGACTCCTAAAAGTCTTACTACCCCCGAAGAGCGAGACAAAAAAAAGACGCCATTAGATAATAAATCTATCCGTGCGACGTCTGCATATTTTTGCGTACATATTAACATATGAGTAGCAAAAGAATTCTCTCACTTAAAGGATTTTAGGTGAAGCCGGTATTTTTGTTTGCGGGATGCAAACTCCGATAAGACGATAGCAGAGACTATTCGCGATACCTTATATTTCTGTTAACATGTCAGGCGTGTCCTATTTCCTGCAAGTCTTTTACTGACAAGCAATCACTGACATCACCCGCACACTGATTCATTATCACCTTTCTGTGCGTTGGAATCAGTTAGGTTAATGCAACCCCAACAGTGATTGGACTAAACAGAGAGGTTAGATGAATAATTTTGAAGAAGAGGCAACGAGCAAGATGAAAAAGAGCGATCGTGACAATGTGCCAGAAACGGTGAAGAATGCAGTCTTGATACACAGTGTTCCTCTCCCATCTGATACACCGACAGTACAAGGTATATACTCTTGACACATTGAATAATATTCCTGGATCGTTTCACATGGCCACTCGATTGTAATCGTGTGGTTTAGGTTACGACTGGAACTTGGGAATCGATTATCAGGCTGTGTTTCAATCGTATAAACGTTCCGGTTTCCAAGCAACGAATTTTGGTCAAGCTGTTGATGAGATTGAAAAAATGTTGAGAACTAGAGACATGCCACTTGAAGACGACCAAGTTGACACTCTGGAAGATGATGAGTATATTAAACGAAAAACCGCCTGTACGATATTTTTAGGGTACACATCCAACATGGCTTCGTGCGGAGTTAGAGAAACAATTAGATTTCTTGTTCAGCATAAGATGGTACAGATCGCATCTCTAAGGTCAATGGCCGTTTCAATGCATAACGCGGATATTTGGCATATAATGGAATGATGCTTCAGGTTGACTGTATCGTAACTACTGCAGGTGGCGTAGAGGAGGATTTGATAAAGTGCCTAGCGCCGACTTTTCTTGGGGACTTTCACTTAGACGGTAGGCAACTTAGGGATATCGGCGTGAACAGAATAGGAAATTTATTGGTACCGAATGATAATTATTGTGCCTTTGAAGACTGGATTATGCCTAGATTGGATGCCATGTTAAACGAACAGAAAGAGAAGGTAGTATAAAGTTTCTATGGGTAATGTTAATTTTAAGTCTGTTTATTCGATTGATTTTATTCTTTTATTTTAAGGGTGTACTTTGGACTCCGTCTAAAATAATAGCAAGACTCGGGGAAGAGATTGACAACTCAGAATCTATTTATTATTGGGCAGCGAAGAATAAAATTCCTGTTTTCAGCCCTGCGTTAACCGACGGAAGTTTGGGAGATATGATGTACTTTCATTCGTTTAGAAATCCTGGGCTTATTGTGGATATCGTTTCAGGTCTGTTCGCCTACGAATAGCTTGTTAATGTTGAATGATTGGCAGACGAATGGCACATATGCTTGCAGATCTCAGGCGATTGAACACAATGGCTATGAAGGCGGTAAACAGTGGTATGATCGTTGTCGGCGGTGGACTTGTTAAACATCATATTTGTAATGCGAATCTTATGGTAGTGAATCTTCTCCATGCCTTTTGCAGTGCAGCTTATGCCGATCGGCAGCTAAGATAAATGTAAGATAAGGTGAAAGGCATGTTATTGGACTGATTTCAGAGAAACGGAGCCGACTTTGCAGTGTTTGTTAACACTGCTTCAGAATTTGATGGGAGCGACAGCGGAGCTCGTCCCGACGAAGCTGTTTCATGGGGTAAAATTCGGAAAAACGCCACGCCGATTAAAGTAAGTTTTAACAGCTTTTCTTTTTCTCGCTTCCTGCAAGTACCCATAGCGGAATATCGATAGCAACATGCAATACGCTACAGCAGGAGACCCGACGGGGATATAATGAAGTAACATATTATCAGCATAATCGCGTATAGACTAATGTTAAATTATGCCAACAGGTTTACGCTGAAGCTTCGTTGGTTTTTCCATTGTTGGTTGGTGAAACGTTCGCTCGTCGTTATCATTCGACCGGGGAGAAGTCAGTATCTGATGTTTAATAATAAAGTGAGCGTTATAACTGATGCCGACGCATGTTGACATTTCTTTCCCCTTTCGAGCATGTCCCGAAAACGATGTGAATTGATTTAAGCGCACTTCATTTAATTCAGGCGATTGATTTGCTGCGATGGGTAAAAAGGCATTGATGCATTGGTAAACGAGATTTTGTTCGTCCCGCACGGCGAAAGAAATTGAGAGAAGAAAAGGAATAGAGGATGGTTGGCTGACGGAGAAATATGAGAAAGCGCCTGCGTTGTTTGCAACCGTAAATTCACGGCAGACTCCTGCGGCGCATGTTCGCAGGCGTTCGAAGGCGTTCGAAGTGATGCGCAGAGTGCGACGGTGGGGGTATTATCGCTTGTCAGTTGTTACCCGTAAGCCCGCGTTCGCGGACGGGCGTATAAACTAACCCCCTACCCTTTTTCAATCCTGTCACGGGCCGCTTAGACCTGTTCGTTAACTGGTTTCAGCCGTTAAAGCTAATTTCCTTCAACGTTCTTTTCCAATCATTTCGGCATACTCGTCATCATCGTCGGCGTCATCGTCGGCGTCATCGTCATCGTTGTCGCCGTCGTTGTCGTCATCATCGTCATCATCGTCATCATCTTTTATCATCGTCATCGTCGTGACTCTCGTTGATCTCGTCGCCGTCGTCCCGAGTTTTTCGAAGTTTATCGGGACCGAGGTTCTTTCTCGTTCGACATGCACTATGATGGACGTGGAGGAGAACAATACCGCCTCCACCGCGAGTTCCTCACCGAGACCGTCCAGTCCAGCGGCAGACTCCACATTTATCAGGTGAATGGAGTTTAATGTGTTAATCGTTTGACAAATCGAATCTGACGATTTGCCATCTGATCATTCGGGAAGCGTTTGGCAAATTTTTCGAATTAATTTTTCTATTTCGATGGCACGATCGAGGCTGCGGAATTCTTTTTATTTACTGTCACGGCGAATAATGTCGCATGCGCGTACGTACACGAGCACACATGCGCTTTCCTGTATGGATAGCTAGACGCGTGCGCGGCTTTCTATAGAACGTATCAGAATAAATATCTGTGTGAGATATCCGCGCGGCTCCGATTCATCGATATCGTGGGTGCACCCATTGCCAATAAATGCACGTATTTTCGTCTATTTACTTGTCGTTTCTTTTTTTTCTGCAATTAGACAACTCTTCGACGAACTGAACGTACAGATATAAAAACGTTTCATTGCAATTATCAGTTTACATCGATTAACAATCCTATGCCTCGTCAAACCATTGTTCTGTCATTCTGAAGTTTTCACAGTTGAGTCTGATGTTATTTATTTTGAATTTTTATCCGTTCATAGAATATCATGGTTTAGTAAAGAATTGTTGAACAACACGCCTTGATTCGTAATATTCACATATAAAGTGGAGGAAACTATTAGCTGATGGCACTATTAATTAAGTTTCACTATTAAACAGTTAAACAGTACTCGAAAGAAACGGTATTTGAAAGAATTCCCCTTCACTGCGGATTATCCCCGTGACAGAGAACATGATGTGTTACTGGCGAATGGTTGAATCTTTAATAATAGAAGCTATATGTGCATCGCGTCTCTCACCGATGTCGAGCTTTTTTCACTACTCTACTAATTTAACAATTAAAGTAACCACATAATACGAATGCGACCGGAAACACCGATCTTTTGTGGTTTGTATCTACTTTAAAGGCTTTTTCGTTTGAACGATCGCATCCCGCAATGACTTGCATACAAAATTTAGATTATATTTTTTCCTCTGTCGATGTATCAATATTTGCAGGGCCCAAAATCAGTATTTTTCGGAGTTATCATTTTGCATCCTCTCCTAACTGCAAAAGGAAACGGAGAAAAAAGAATGTAGTTCAGAAAGTCTTTATACGGGTACGAATAAACTATTCGTTCTAGATTGTAAATTATATGAAACTTGCTCAATGAGGTTTTTCGGACGGAGAAGAAAAGACAGTTTCAGCACGCGTAAGAAAAGATAATAAGCTGTGTAGGTAAGGAAGAATTTTGATGGTCAGGCAATGGTCTGATTAGAGCGCAACTTGTCCTCTATCGAACATGACAGAGGTGGGGAAGTAGAAAGAATTTTGACGTTTATCGGCTGTACGCCCATTTCTGGAATCACTGCCTCAAGAATAAATCGCTTCTGTGACGATACTAACTTGATTCCATTGTGTTACTACTTCTAATATTGTATAGGGTAATTATTTTTGATCGTGATTCTGTTTGTTAGGGATTCCTATTGTCATCGCGTTTACTTAAATTCGCTTGAGCCTGCAATGGGCTCTCGTCGAATGGGCGGTGGAGAAAGGCTTGATATCGAAGTGTGACGAGAGCCGAAAAGCTATTCCATGAAGAAAACCGTGAAAATTCGCTTTGCGCACAAACTTGGACTACTTCTTACGTCCATTACCTTCTCGAAATGCATAATGAATGTTTTCATTTCAGCGTGAAGAGGGAGCGCAACGCAGAGGAACCGAGCAGCCCTTTAGAGGCCACCAGTCCTGGATCCATTCTGCGCAACAACGCCGGTGAGTTTTTCGATGACAACCCCGCTCTCAAAATGCGTAGAAATGATCCAAGTACCGTTCTTAGCGTACAACAACTTTCCGTATGCTACTGTATCGAAGCGTGACCGACGAACAAGCGCACAAAAGGAAGGTGCCTGAACGAAATATGTACTCGCTTTGAGGCAAATCGGTTCAGCTGAACTTTTCGGACGTACGGATAGCGCTGCTGATTGGATTGATCAGATTCACAGATTATTTTCGCGCCGTTAATCTCAAGATTCAACCGGTCTCCTCTCGTGCGACCGTACCCCTTTCGAACGAATGACACAAGATGAGAGAAAGGGTGTGAGAGGGAGAGAGTGATGATTGTGTGCAGCTGCTTTGCCGAAACAGAGAGGACAGTGGCAAGTGTGTTCACTTTTCTTCATGTGAATTTGTTCGCTGATGAGCACCGCTGCTACCAACCCTCCCGCCCTCTGTTAGTCCATTCCGTGCCATTCGCGAAGTGGGATGAGGGCTCCAGCTGTAGTCGGATCGATTCAAAAGCGGTAGCGAAGCGCCCCACCCCAGTAACATGTACTTTCTTCCGATATACCTGATTCTCATGTAAGAATCCGGAAAACGGCAAGTAAACGGAGTAGTAGGGGAAAGTAGTTGAATCATTTTTCGATCAAACGCACATGCATCGTTTTCGTTGACTAGGGCCTAATGTAAGCGTACGCACGTACCACTGTATTTTCGTTCCCGTACTCTTGTATCGTTTATCAATGCTGATGTGAATTTTTTTTCGATAGAAATCTTTGTATTTTCCCACACATGGTCAATAGTATCTGGTTGAATTACACAGTCGCACTCTTGCAACATAATGTAACAGTATATTCTGTCACTCTCTATCCCCCCCCCCCCCTTCCCTCCTCACGATCTCTCCTTCTCCCCCTCTTTCTGTTGCCCGTTTTTCCGTATTTGATCGTGCACATATGCGAGCGCGCGCACCGTCATACAGCCGGAGCACACACGCGCAAACACACACTCACGTAACCGGTTTCCCAGGTTCATTACACCGCGCGCGCGCATCTCCTTTCCTCGGCAAGTGTGGTCACCGGGCTCACAAGAGAAACGACGAAGGCGAAGAAACAACGAGAGGAGAATATGAAAAGTAGAAATGGACTAGTGCATGTGAAGATGAAGGGACATCACCTGTGACGAGTGAATGCGAAATGCTAGATACGAGATGAATGTACCGAAGATATTTAGAAGGAGAGTGTACCGCAGATGATGTTGAGGTAAAAGATTAACAGAGTGTCGGGCAAAAGTAGCGTGTTTCGAGACTTCGATCTTTTGGCTTTCCCCAGTTCATCCCGTTTGACTTTAACACCGTTGTGACGTATAAGCGTCCGCGATGACCGCCGAAGATAATTGTCCGTGTGCGCTTCAGGAATCGGAATACGCGTAAAGTGTCGGTGCAAATTCTGTTTTAGTAGCGGGTCGAAGACGGTCGCTGGCTCTCCGGGTGCCTGTTGGGTCAATGAACTCGCCGGTTACTGGCGAACCTAGTTGGTCCACTCGCCTCTCCCACCTTTTCTCTCTTTCGAGTGGTAAAGTGGAATGAGGAGGGGGATTACCAGCTCAACTGACATGACTTCCCCTTTTTCCCTCTTTCCCTCTTGCCCCTCTTCGAATCGTCGCTCCGTTCCTATGTTCTCCCGCGCGAGCGATCACTCCTTTACTTTCTTCCTAGTTTTCCTACTTTCTGTGCACTCCTTGTTTCTTAATGAACTCTTCTTTGCGCTGAAACTCCTTCTACGCGTTGCATTCCATTTCCGTGCGGATCCTCCTTTCCGTTCGTTCTTTTCTTTCCTGATTTTCACACTCTTACCGTTGCGTCATCTCTAGAATTTACCACTGTGATCCGTTTGCTCATTTCTCTTTCCCTATTTCAGTATCGTTACTGTCACCCTCACGATGAACGTCACACCACTACCATCGTTACCTGTATCACTTACTCCGGTACCACCACCACCACCACCACCAATACCGTCATTGCTTCCCCCAATGCTCCCCACCCACCATTCTTTGCGCCCCTTCCTGCGAACTCCATGCCGCAACATGAACGCCGGTTTTACTTACCTCACAGGTAAGCTCTTTTGTTAGGGAGAAAGAGAGAGAGCAACGGGAAAGAGAAGAGTGAAAAAGAGGGAGCAACAGGGAGGTGGTAGTAAATGGGAGAAAGAGCAGGAGAGAGCGAGACGCGGGGTAGGGGGGGGCGAGAGAGGGGGGCGGGTCTACGAAGACGAAGGAGGAACACAGAGGGAAGCCGCTCTCGCCAGAGCTGGAAGTATACACTACCGTGATTCGCGACAGGCGCACGTGATCAACGGTGCGCTTCTTAATTCTGCTCTTCGTCTGATCAGTCGACAATTACATATCGCTCTTCAGTCTTTATCAAAGTCTCAGTCCTTTTCGTGGAAGTGCGCTCTTACTCCTTCCAGTCTTTCATTACGTCCCGTATGCAAGTATTTTACGAAGATGGAGAGAAGAATTTGGAACGAGATAAGCTGTTGATCAAGACGTAGGGATGTGCAATGTGCACCGTGGCAAGATCAATCGAAGGAATACTTTTCTACCGAGAACCGTGCGAACGTGCCATTTTTCACATATCCGTCAATTCGCAAGACCATTAGTTTGAGAAAGAATTTTGTGTAGAAATTCATAATCGGCAAAAGATCGCTTGATCTGTGATTCATGTGTTGCAAGTGAGGCGGTACTGTGAATGCTTTGTAAACCTAGTGAACATTTTAAGACATTTTCTATGCGATTATTCGAGTACAATATTTACTTTTGGATTTGTTTTCGCTCAAGAAAATTACCAGGACATAGGCAGTGACAGGGAGGGAGAGGGAGCGGGGAGAGAGAGAGAGAGAGAGAGGGGGGAAGGGGGAAGAATCAGAGAGCGTGAGTGAAAGGGGCAGGAGGGTGGAGAGACGTGTAGAGAGAAGCAGAAAGAAAATGGTGGGGACGAAAGGATTTATTGGTTTATCACCGAAGACGGAACACCGAAAGAAATCGCGATGTTAATTGGGCTCGAAGGTGTGCAAATTCCTCTCTTATTTCTTGAGGGTGCCCTTATTCAGGTAACGCATTTAACGCAGATTCTGATTTCAGCCATAATGTTTCAGGAGTTTTTATTTTTTTTTCTACTGAAAATACGATGACAGCAGTAATGATTAACATACGGCACTCCGACAACTTATTTCAAATTGTTCATTTTGCTATCGGCAGAGCGAAAATCTTTCATAGTAGTTCCAACTGTGTAGATTAATTGTGTTAGCTTCTTGGCTGACAAATATTAGAAATTGAATTATCTACACGATCAGTTGTGACTGTTTTTGCTTAAGGAAACCCTTTTTTGTTCAAGAAAAATTGATGTTATATATATGTACATATATTATGTACATTAATATGCGATTATGGCAACAGGTTTATCCCTCCAAATGCGTTTTATACTTACACGTCAACATATCAATGCTCTATCGATACTTGGTGATTTGAACACCAATAGGTTGAGTCCACAATTTTGACTTACCTTTGATGGCATTATTACATTCTCCATCCACTTGAAAATATTCGATTTGGATAAATACGACTATGGGCACTTGGGTTGGCAAAGTACCGGGAACACGTGCTTATACGCGTAAAAGAAACGGTAAAGAAAGGGACTGATCATAGAATGAATAGTGTAAAGAGCAATGCACAGAGCAACAGAGGAAAATGCGAGAGGAGGAGCGAACTCTTGTTGGATTGCGATTTTGATAACTCGAGGCACAAGGTGAACGCACTGACTTGTGACGCAGATGGAACGCGGAACAGAGCAGGCGTTGCATGAGACAAATGACCGTTTGCGAGCCTGTGAAACCGCCATTCGGATGAGCCTCTCTTAAGGCGCGTATTGCATGCTCCGTTCGAGAGAATGAGGTTCAGCGAGAAAAGTAAAGACTTGAAAGTGAGAGAAAGAGAGAGAGGGGGGGGGGGGTATTACTTGTTATCGATAAATTAGGTTTTTCGACATTGCCCTATATATCTTAACGGCAAAATTGTTTACTTTATCGTCTTGATAATCAAAGTTTGAAAATGACTCTCGTATTCAGTTTTTATGTTTTATGGCGTATTGTTGTTCGCTCGTCCTATCACTTCCGTTTTTGTTGGAATTCCATGTACATAACAAGTATTGTCGTTAGAATAGAGAAGTAGCGAAAAATTGTACGAATTGGATATAATTAAAAGATTTTACTATTTACTCGAATAGGATTAATCTCATAGGGGTGTTAGCGAAGAATTGCGTGATAAGTGTTAATATGTCTGTACACACGCGCATGTGCATACGCTCGTCAATGTGTATGTATACGTACGCTGCAATTAAATGAAGAGTCAATGGAAATGGATGTGATAAAAAGAGAAAATGGAGAGGGCAAGGAAAAGATGGAGAGTGAGAGAAGGAGAGACAGAGCGAGACAGAGGAAGAGAGTAATGTGCACAGGTGAGAGGGAGGGGAGTAGTGTTTAATGGAGGGGATTTGCGAGAGAAGGAAAGAAGGGGATCGAGCCAGAAGGAAGTCAACGTCCGAAGATTACGGCAATGACATTCGCTTTTTCTCACTCTCCTCCTCGTGCTCCTCTTCTCAGTTTTCCATGACTCTTACTGTCACTTGAAATTGCTAATTTTTTTACACTTTTCATTTTATGTTTTATCCCTTTTTTTCTTCTGGAGCTCTTATACTAATAAAAAGATAATCGTACGATAACTAAATAGAATACAGTGTCAAAGACGACAATGAGGAGAAAAGAAAAACTGTTAAATTACGTGATCCATGTCGCGTAGAGAACTCAGGAAGATAAAAATTGATCAATCGGTCAATGACCCTTATTTAGTGCATTATGCAACACCATTAACTTTTTCTTCCGTGGCATTCACCTCTACTGGAAAATATTAAAATACTTTCGAAAGGAGGAATCAATATGTCACTTAAGGTGTTTCCCACTACATTAAATATTTTGTCTTTTGCCGCCGTTTGTCTTTAGTTTCTGACTTTTTTTTGTTTTGGTTTTTCTTTCAGCGATGATGGATTGCGTGATAATGCTGCCAGCTACAAGTTCAGGAAAATTTGGCGATAAGTTTGCTGGAGTGAAACTTGCACCGTAGATAGTTAGGAAGTAAGAGGATCTTTAGAGGACTGATTAGAAAGTTGGGGGAAAAGAGAAGAGGAGAAGTAATTTGCAGAGGAGAAGTAGGAAAAGAAACCAGCTTCTACGCTGAGTGAGAATAATGGGTTGAATTTGGTGAATCAATGGAAAGACGACAATTCATATTAAGGAATGAATCGAGCAATGTTGCCACAAAAGGATCGTCCAGTACTGTTCGATGTAAAGCCGATCCGCGTTACTATTTACCAGGTATATGCTGAATTTCTATGTTTCGGATTATTTTAATTTCACCCTGAGAGTTGCGTGTGTCTGAAAAAGGAAGAGAGAGAGAGAGAGAGAGAGAGAGAGAGAGAGAGAGAGAGAGAGAGAGAGAGAGAGAGAGAGAGAGAGAGAGAGAGAGAGAGAGAGAGAGAGAGAGAGAGAGAGAGAGAGAGAGAGAGAGAGAGAGAGAGAGAGAGAGAGAGTAAGGCAGGTAGAAAGACAACAGTTAAGGGAAAGAAAGATTTGATTTAAAAAAGAGCATGGTTACTTTTTTCAATCGCATCGCATGAAGTAAAGGACTAAAGAAGGATTATCCTAGATACGTGTGATGTCCTTCAGTAAATGTTCATAGAAAACGATTTTTTTTTTCCAGGAATAAAGAATCGTACTACTCTTTTGAGTAGGGCGAAAGAATCGGACAGGCATACTTTTCACAGTGTATTTTACGAAAAATTCTTTCAAAGTTTTTGGTGGTGTTCTGGTTGTGCATAAAAGACGCGCGTACAAGATAAAGTTGAAACGAAGAGCGGTGACGAGCGTGAGCCAAAGACGCACGGTTCAAGGACCTCGGGAGTATCGCGAATCCTCGGCGAATCGCGAATCTTCGGCGAACGACGCAAAGTGGCCACTTTCGCGTGAGAGGGAGTTACAGCGTACGTATGTCGATGAACTCGATAGATGCTACCCTCGGAAAAACGATTTTAGCGACCGAGATAGTGAGAAAGTATTCGCGAATGACAAAAATGACGGCATTATCGAGCAAGCAGGAACGCTAGCTGTGAGCTGCTGTGGACGAAAACGAACTCGACGGTAAATTAAATAAAAGGAGAAAAGGACAGTCAAGATTTTGACGATAAGCCGAATAGACTTGGAAGTTTGTTGAAACAGACCTTTTATCAATCTGTGTAGAACAAGGTGACAGTGCGAAATCTCTATCGCGATCAAAATCGCGAACAAATTCGCGAATTAAATCGCGATCTGAACTTCCGAATGGCCCTGAACGGACGGATTGTTCGAGCCTACTGCAGCGAAGAAATAGTTTGTCCAAAGCGCGCGTCCGCTGATTCGAGGGTATCCGAGATCTTCGTCGATCGAGGTAACGATCGATCGAGATCGCCGATAAATGCTGACTTCCGTATCGGTATTCGTTACGGCTTTCGGCGTCATTACCGTGGTCGCTGCCGTCTTGAACATCGTCATCAGCACCATCGTCGTCGTTGCCGCCGGCGTTGTTGTTGTCAGCAGCCGCAGCCGCAGCCGCAGCAGCAACAGCAGGAGCACCAACAGCGGTGCCATTCTACTCATCAAGACGGTCGTGAAGGTGATCGTGAAATATGGACGTTTTCAAAATCGACCAGTCGCTGAGCGCGGGATTGGGGAGTGCTCCCGCGCCGGACACTCTTACACCGGAAGTCTCATTTGGCGCTGGAAGCGAATTCAATCTAAGCTTCTTCGACGGGCCAGAAGAGAACAGCACGCAAGGATTCAGCGATCCAGGATCCGTTGGCAGTGCTAGCGCATCGCCACCTCCTGGAACTCCAGCCGGCATCGGGACGCCGGCTGCTGTAAATCCTGGCGGATTACCCGTTGTCCAGGTGCCTGCCGGTATCGTCATTAAGCAAGGTTTGTCTCTCCCGCTTCTTATGTTCCTCTGCAAAAAATCTCTATGTTTCATTAATCGCGCGCGAATCTATTTCTGCGAACCTATTTCTGCGGACCTATTACTGCGCCGATAACGCTTCCTCGCGAATGTTTTTTCGGCTCATTTTTTTTCTCTAACCGATTACTTCCGCATTCGGTTGCCTGTTCAATTCAGTAATTGTTCGGTTGAGGCCACTCGTACGCCCTTATTTCTTGAAATTAGAACTACAATAGGAATGTAAGCTAAAGGAAGAAGCTTATCTAGCTATTATTGCTTTGATTATGGAAACTTTTCGCGGTAACGCAATACTTTTTGCGGCAACAGTATGCCTGTAGAATCCTAAAGAGACTTCGACCTTGTGTCGATGCCCTCGTCAAAGATAACTCAGTCTGATGATAAAAATTAGAGGGAAAATTATTTATTGGTAGTTCTCTGGCGAGTTCCCCGCAGGTGTCACGTAAATCCTCTTCTTAGAACGAAGGCCACGAGAAAGTTCGTGCTGCTCGTTGGTTCAGTGCCACGGTCATGCTACGTGCGCGGCATCCACGAAAGTAAACTAAATTCAACGGATTACGCAATCCTGCTTTAAAAGTCATTTGGCGTCTGTAGATGTCTTACCTTCTTTCCTCTCATCTTATGATATTGTTTATTCTGCTCCACTTCATTTCATTATATGCTTTGTCCTTTTTCACCTTTCTGACCTTCTGAATCTTTTGTTCATTAATTATTATGTCAGAATAGGGATACAACTCGATTTTCCACAGATGTGAGACAATTCATTTAGTCCATTGCTCTTGTTAAAGTAATATTAAGTTGGTAGAAAGCAACGAGAAATTAGTTCGAGTTTTGTTAGGGCGTTCGGCTGACTATTCAAGACACCCTATATACGTTGGTGAACGAATACCGATGAGCAGTGGGTACGCATGTCGCGTGAGTATGTGTTACTATATGACTCATCCAGGTACATTGCACCCGGTACGTGTCCGGTATGAGCTTGGAGAGAACGTTAGGCTTTATGCGTACTGTCACGCCCCTAGAACTTACCGAAATGTTTGACAGAATTTGAATATGCAAACGTTTTTTTTTTCCTTTCTGGAAATTTGTTCCGTTTCCCAGTGATGTTGTTGCTTGATAAGGAAGAGATATTGTTTAAAAGAAGAGAGGAGGAGGAGGGGGGAGGGGGGCACTTTAGCCAAAATCCTGAATAAATTGTCAAGTTTCACATATCCCAAGATGCGTGTAAAATTTCTCTCTAATTCATTTCTGTCGCTCAATCAGGTTTCCTTCCTGCTTCATTCCGTTTCCATTTAACCTCCCTTCCCTTTCTGGCACCTAAAGAGCAATGAACTCTGTGCTATATCATCGACAAAGCGATGCTACTGGCGTACGTGTGTGAATTCGCATGCGTGCACCTACGTAAACGTACAGATATGTACATCTGTGGCTTGATGTGAGAAAATGTTCTACCGCACAACACGCCCCCCCCCCCCCCGGTTTCAATGTTAGCTTCCTTATCTTTCCCTCATCCCTTTGACCGGTAATATAAGCGGTGTTGCATAAGTACGGTGTAGACATCCGAAAGACGAGTACCGTAACGTGGATATTCGTGTGCGAGATATTTGGAAATGATAAGTTGAGAAGCATCGGTTTTGTATTAACATTTTCTAGACATATTTGGACATTCGAATAGGGAGTTTCCAAGCAAAGACTTTTTTTCTTTGGAATGACGATGTTGAATGAGGTACTCGCAATATCAGTCACATGATAAATTGAATGGGACCGGACAGATTGGCAGTGGCACATGGTGTGAGGGAGAAGGAGCGAAGTGAAGAAAAGGAAGAGTGAGGGAAGGACAGTGAACAGGAGCGTCGCAAGTCAGCCGAGCGAGAACGGGGTAGTGATACAACGTTGAAATTAGACGAAATTGATTGCAATCAGTCGGGTGACACGTATGCCGTTACGTGTACACGGGCTGTTCGTACGATAGGTCACCTTTTTAGCTGATATAGAAAAGAAAATTGAATAGAAGTAACTTCTTTTACCCGGTGGGGTATAGCGTACAGCGGTCTGGGCTGTTATAGCGTGGAATCCCTTTGTACAACGACATATTTGGTTTGAAACATTCGTTGGTGGATGAAAAGCAAGGTTGCGGATTATTTATGCAGGCACGAATAGCCGGGCACGCAGCTCACTCTCTACTCTCTGACAAGGACACGATGTTCCTCAGTTTTCTACATACGCACATTGTGCGAGTGATTGAGCACGAATAGTTGAGCACGAATCAACAAACGCTTTATACTTGTGATAGGGTACGCAAGCACATAGCCGATGCTGACAATGAGCGACGATGTCATGACGGTTGACTATACTTATGTAATGGAACATCTCTGTTCACGGTCAAGGCCTACGTAGAGGGGGCGCGCGCGCGTCTCGATAAGTGGTAGAGATACATGTATGGCCTGACACGCAGTAAGAAACGTATATACCTTATACTGAGCGAAGAGACAACTGAAACACGATCTGTTCGTGCACCCCGTGCTGTCCGAATATTCTTTCTATTATCTTGAGAGTATATTATCAACTTATATCTGCTCATGCAGAGATATATGTATTTAAGGAAAAGATTGGAATAGAGGTTGACGCATAGCCAGAAGGAAAGAAGGCAAACGACATTGGAGCAGTCTTCGATTGCTTTCGATTGGGAATCGATTCGTCTCGTAAAGAACGGACATTGACTCCAAGTGACGGACGCGTGACCGTAGTAGTTCGCAAGAACGAACAAGCGTGTTCGAGAAGACGGAGGAGCGACGAGTAGAAAGAAGGAAGGGGACGGCTCATCAAGAAGGCATTGAACCCACGATTCCGTGCGCGAAGGACCACCTTGGAATAAGAACCGTCGGCCGTTGCAGAATGTAGGAGTGACAAGGCGCTGGGCTCTGATAAGCAGTAAAGTGCAAATTCTTTTTAGAAAGTTGACTTCTTCGAAAAGTTGACTGACGGAGTGCCAACGTGATGGGTGAATTTTTTGTTATACAGTAGTTCGTTCCACTCCGCGCATCATTAGAATGATCCTGAATGATGCGCTTCTCCATTACGTTGATCAAGTGATTCGCTGGTTGTCGACACGTTGACACGTCGACACGTTATTCCGTCAATTCCATAGCAATAAGAGTATTTAAGAGTGTGTAAGAGTGCGCGTAAGGTAGACAGAGCGGAGCAAGGAAGGCAAGAGAACGGATGAGGAAGAGAGAAAGTCTTACTCTCGGGTAGACACTTCCGCGTTCGCACAATCTCTTACGGCTGACGCGGCTCATGCGGCTCACGACTCGTCGCGCTCACGGTACGGTTCATGACTTACGGCGGATCGAGAGTAGATCTATGTCTACCAAGTTTGACTCACTTTACAGCAACTAGATTCGATATCGATATGATATTCAACCGATTGTTCTAGCAACACACTTCCAACGACAACGATAGCGTTCGCCTCTTTTCTCTATACTTTGTCGCCTCATTCGACACAACATGCTTTTCTTACGTCTGATGCGGTGACTTCGACATAATGCGATTCGTCACATGCCAGTCCTGCACGCACGTTACTTCTCCGGCATATCGCGATTCGTGAAAGTTGATCCAGGTATGTTGCGCAACGAATTGTCGCTTCTCGAGTAGTTGAAATCTCTCTCTGCTTGCCACAGTCTAGTCATGCGTCTATCTAGAGATGGTAAAACAATTACTAGACCGATTAACCACGTGTATTGACGATATTGTACGAGGATTCAACGATTGGATGTTTCGGAACAATTCTCTTTTCCCTTTACGTACTGCTATCTTTCCACGAGAAAGGTGACAGTAATGTTGAGTGATGCATGGAATTCGATTAACTTCGATCTTCGTTACTATTCAATGCAATTATGGCATTCATATTATGACAAGTCTAGTCAAGTCAAGCCAGAGTTAAGGAACAATTCGCGTATACGTATAGCGAGTGGAAGCTTACGTCCTGATCCATGGCCTGTCCCAACGTATGTTCCGCTAAGGCAAAAGGAAGCCAGGGAAAAAGGAGGGAAAAGGCGAGCAAACATTTTGCTTAACCCAGTGAAGGGGTCTCGGCTACCAGAATAACTTGTTCCGCGTTGCATTATTAGACGGTTATTTCGGACCCTCAAATCTCTCTCTCTCCCTCGCTCTCTCTCCTTCTCCTTCTCTCTGTCTTCTTCTTCTTCATCTTCCTCTCCTCCTTTCTATATCTGCTTCTCTTTCTCTATGGAAGAGATTTCTATTAAAGTGTTAGGTACGGTCAAACTCGTAGAAATGTTCATTCGTGAAGATGCAGTGACGACAAACGAAAGAATAGACGAAAGTTCTAGAATTACATTCGTCATGAAACTATTAATAAATTGATAATTGTGAACGAAATACTCATAGAGACACATACAGACATAGAGAGAAAAAGGAAGAGAGAGAGAGAGAGAGAGAGAGAGAGAGTAGTGAAAAATATTATGTACGTAGACGATGACACAATCTCTTTTTGTTCGCGAGAAGGCTTCTCCAGCTTGTACGATGTAACGCTGCTAACATTAATACGAACGTCGGCCTTAGGTACACGTTGGGTGTGGCCATCGTGAATCTGTGGGAAATGGCAGAGGTAGTTGGGCGATTCTCAGACCATTTGTGTTAGCACGAGATTTTTGCCTACTTCTCACGTAAGTGTGTTCGCGCATTCCTAACTAATCATTGACGAGGTGTTTCCTTTAATTAAAAAATGTACATTCTTAGATGTATTCGTCTCTCGCAGAGTTACTTACTGTTGCTACGATGAGAGAATATTTGTATTATTTCCGCTAGAGTTTCTCCGATCGTATCTCTTTTTCGTTAATTTTCTCCGAATTTTTTTGGCTGATTCCCTTGAAATCGTGAAAAAGACGCGTCTTTTACGGCGACATGTTGCCATTTCTTCGGGCGGCGGCAACTGGCAATCTGGCGGAAAAGTACGTGCAGCAAGCGCGGTTACGGTAGGGAGGAGAGAGCAGTTATAGCTGCGGCTTCCTGGATCAGCGCAGGAGCCGCGACTGGTATGTTATATAGGCTAGCAACCTGCGGAGGGATGCAGAACCAGTCTGTGACGTCACGCGAAGGAGCCTCCGCGAACGCGAGATATCGCGAATCATTTCCGGGTTCGATTCCCGCTGCAGCTGAAGACCGTCGTCAAGACTCTTTTTCTCTCAATTCTCTCTTCATCCTGTCAATTTCTTAAAGAATCAACGTTCTTTGCAAGTTTGAACCGAAATTCTCTGAGTCGTGTTTATGATAACAGAAGCATGCAGGGAGATACCGAAGAATCATCTTTTTTTAAGTCTTGCGAACTGTTTTCCAAACGGTAAGAAAACGATTTGTGATTTAAACTATGAGCTTACCGCCCCCCCCCCCCCGCCCCATTATACTTTTCTCCTTCGGAGGTTGCAGAACGGTGCGAGGGTGTAAAAAGCAGCATACCCAAACCGGTATGGAAAGCAGCATCGAACACAGTTCAATATTCGCGGTGTCGGATGTTATCAACGTAGTTGTATAGGCACGAACGCGAATTATGAGTATAGCTGAACTTTACAAACGAAGAGTAGAAAGTCTGTTCTAGCTTGTCGGAATCGCGATCAATTCTCCCGTGTTTTCGTTCGAGAAAGGTACGTGAATATGGATGTATATGTGCGTGCTCTCTTCCAGCGACCGCTTTTCGGGGCTATCCCCCTGCTGCTTTTTTCACCATGTTTCTCGCCCTGGCTTTCTTTGATGCGTGAAGAAATCTTTATGGGACTCTCTCTAGCCGATGGTTTGTAGCGCGGTACGGAACGTGCATAACGGGAATCCGAAGGTGAATGCTCGGCTAAATCGCGAATTACGATACAGGGCTGTACGCACGGCATAGGGCTGTACGCCCGATGCGCTACGTGGAATACGCCTACGTGCAATACGACTACGTGCAGTACGACTACATGCAATAGGAATATCAACGAATAACCGCGTAACTCGCTAAATCGGCTGGTAAATCACTCGGACACACATGAATTAACAAATAATCGAAATGGAACAAAGATCGACTTCGCACAATACTCGTAGCAATTTCGACTGAACATATCTAATAATTGTAGAAACGGTACAAGACTGAACAATTACGATAACATACAGTTGGAGATTTGGAAAGAGTGTAAGATGTAAAGGCAAATACTAGATTTTGGCAGTTGTCGTATTACTCATCCATCAGCATTATTGTCGAGTCATTTCTTTTAATTGAACCACCAAAATTAAATGAGATGTGCAATAAAAAGCCGACGACGACAGTTAATATCAACGAAGTAGCAGTGACAATGTCAATAACCGCGGCGATAGCGACAGTGGAACAGTTTCTTATTTTCACCGCCCGAGCGTTAAATGAAAAATCCCACCGTTGTTACGAGCAAAGAAAACAATAAACTGTTAAATAATGGCAAGTGGCTACGCATGTTTTCGCGCAAAGAATGTACGTAGTTTGTTAGATACATCCCAGTTCATGTGTTATGGAATATTTATTATTTTGAGCAGTTAAAAACTTAAATAGATTTAATTATATTAGGTAATCTCTAATAATTATATATATATATATATATATATATATATATATACATATGTGTGTGCGTGTGTGTGTGTCTGTGTGAATATTTAAACATTAAAAATGAACAGAAAATTCAAATTTCAGTTTTATCAGAGTAATATTGCTGATATCAGCATTATTGCTGGAACTAGCTTCGACATTGCGAAGTGAAATTTTTCAATCGGTATTGCGTGATTATGTATCAAAAATGATTCCAGCTATACCCAGAAATTTACTCGCTTTATACTGACATTGTTCGCGAACTGCTATATTTGCCTGTGGAGTGACAGCAGAATTGAAATATTTATTATCTCCTTAACCGTTTGAGTCGCAGAGGCAGGTGAGAAAATCTTGTCTAGGTGTACCAAGCGACGCGACAGCGCTTGCTTCAATTTACATCGAAAAAGGCCAAACGGGGCGGCAACGGTTGTGTTTATGGAATACGAGTAACTTCAAATAATAGCAATTAAAGAAGAAATCTATTGCTCATATGATTGACATGAAAGATAGTAACTATGCGGAGGATAATTACCAGAAAATTGAACGCGTGCTGCCAAGAGTGGATCGCGATAAATCTAGTGGGACTCTTCGAGATGAAATCTGAAGAGTGCGATCGCGCTGCATGGAACTGAAACGGTCAAGAAACGATTAGGAATGCATGCCTTGATTAAACTAAAATGTCGTAATTGGTAGAAATCATTGGAAAGGTCGACTGTTCCATGACTTATGAACGAGGGTGTACTTACGCGTTACGATGTATACGAGACAAATAATTTATGATCGCACTTATGTGGACTCGCTTTCCCAATGCACTTTCTACGGCCAATTCGCCGATCGTGCGCGAATCGTGCGCCGATCGTGCGTCGATTCGTGCGCTGATACTTCTCTCCCTTGTCTCCCTCTCTTGTCTTTCTCATCTAGCTTTTTCTTTCTGATGCATCTTGGCTAGTCTGCTGCTATACTACATATATCTCTAACTCCTGCTACCTGCCTTCTGTCCTGCTATCGCTCCCGCCCGTGTTTGCGACACATCACGGTGGTTGCGCCATTTTTCCGACTCATTACACCCGTAGACCTTACTGCCGTACAGGAATTATCAATTCTTTCCTATTAGCAGATCATCTTTCCGAGATTTCTGATCTAAAACATTGACTAAATCGAAAAATCTGCGGTAGCACATAACAGAAGTGTCGCGATTTCATTCGGTGCGAGAAAATGACGATCATTCCAATGGCACTCACATAACGTAGGAGTGCCTGAGATGCACTCGAATCGACAGGATGGGACGAACAGAGAGACGAACAGATGGATCTTTCTTATCGTTGTTAGGGGTAGATATGTGGAGCGTGGCAGAACGTACCTGCTGAGGAGATGCGAGGACGTATCGACTAGTTATGAAAAACTCGTGGCAAAGCTTCCCTCCCATGTCTGAATTGGTGGCATACCTTGACCAGTGTGCTTTTCAGGCTAGGCATACGATTTTCCCTTTTTCAAGTGCGACAGTCAGTGCGTATCAGTCAGTCGATATTCGTTGAGGCTTATAATGGGGTCGCCATTACGATCTTTCCATCATTAGCCGTTCCTCTCAGTCCTACGTTACCAGCTGAATCTCGATATCTTTTGTGTAAGTCTTTCGTCGTTTCTTCGTTTCTATTATCTTCCCTACTCAATTGTCTTTTTATTTCTAATTGGAACTACTGGGGCTTCTATTTCGGTAACCAGAGTATGCACTGTCCGTTAGTCAACGGAGGCGCCGAGAGAATAAATGCACGACGTTTCCCTTATTCTCTGTCGATGGACGACTATTCATTATTTCAGCTATATTCCACTGATCACGGTATGAATGGGAGATCGATCTTGGATTACGTCAACGTCGCTACAGAGAAACGTGAGGTACAACATGGAGAAAATACGACAAGCAATGTAAACGACAGTTCTGTTGAAATGATCGTGATGGCCCAACAACTTTTCCGTTCCTGCCAAGGACCTGCCAGGCTGTTTGACCGTTTTTTTTCTTTTTCCTTAGATCAACATTACGCTGCCGCCGATTCGAACAGCTCGACGCCCGCAAAGAGCTTCGTACCGTGCAAAGTGTGCGGAGACAAGGCGAGTGGTTACCATTACGGCGTCACCAGCTGCGAGGGTTGCAAGGTGAGTAAGCTTTGATTCAGTTCCTTTTCAATCTTTAAAGAGGCAGCGAGGAAGTGCCAACATCATTCCAGGCTTTCCTTTTCATTTTCGCAATAGACCTTTGCGAAAATTTGACTGTTGTGCGCGTTCGATTCACCGTTATTTCTCTTTTCTATTCCATTTAACAAGAAAGCGAGGCTGAGATACCGGGTTAATCAACGCATCGGAGAATTACCTTCTTAATCACCTAAGGTGCGAGCGAGTAATGTGAATGAATTGCAACGTCAATGTAAATATCAAATAATTCCGCTTTTCTCTCGGTGGGCAATAAGGGGAGAAATGCGCGGAAACGGTGCGAAGGAATGGTTGCGAGTGAGCATCATTAAAATTGGTGCGAGTCTCAGGTTTAGCCTGAATATTATGTAAGATAGAATTATTTGGCGCGGTATAATAGTCTCATCTTATAAGAGAGATTTTAACGATAATCGTGGATTAAAGCCTGTAATGGGGAAAAAGCAACAGTACCGTAATCGCAGTATGTGAATTACGTGCACGAAACAGGCGTCTTACCATAGATTTGTACGATTGCGCAGGGCTTCTTCAGAAGGAGCATACAAAAACAAATCGAGTACAGGTGCCTGAGGGACGGCAAGTGCGTTGTCATCAGGCTGAACAGAAACCGCTGTCAGTTCTGCAGGTTCAAAAAGTGCTTAGCTGTCGGTATGTCCAGGGACTGTAAGTAGTAGTGTGATAAGAAATTTCTGCACATATTAAGAGAACGATGAGATCGAAGAAATATGAGAACGGTGTCAATTGAAGAGCTCTTATTTTAGCCGTCAGATACGGCAGGGTGCCGAAGCGTTCCCGCGAGCGAGGCCCGGAAGACGCGATTCCTACGACAGCAACGACAACGGCAACAACTACAACGACGACTGGTGTGCAACAGCAGTTGACTTGTCCGAACGGCATGGCTGCAAACAATAATAATACCAACTCAAACAACAACAACACCAGCGCAAACAATAATAACAACAGTAATAACAATGGAACTTCTGGGAATGGTAACTGTAGCGGTGGTTGCAGTTCTGACGGTAGCGTTATCAATGGAAACAGTCATCATCACCAGCAACAGCAACAGCAGCAGCAGCAGCAGCAGCAGCAGCAACAGCATCATCATCACCATCATCACAACCGTCATCATCATCATCATCATCATCACCATCACCACAGCGGCGGAAGTGGTAACAACAGCAGTGGCGGCAGTGTTACTGGGAGCGGTAATGGTGGTGGTAGTGGCGGCAATGGCGGTGGTGCTAACGGTGGCAGCGGTAGCGGGGGCGGTGGCGGCAGTAGCAGCAACAGTGCTGGTAGTGGTGCCGCGGGCAGTGCTGGTGGTAGTGGCGGTGGCGGTGGTGGTGCTGGTGGTGGTGGTGGTGTTGGTGGTGGTGGTGGTGGTGGTGGTGGTGGTGGCGGCGGCGGTGGTGGAGGTGGTGGTGGTGGTGGTGGTGGTGGTGCCGGTGGTGGTGGTGGTGGCGGCGGTAGCAGTAGCGGTGGTGGTGGTGCTGGTGGCGGTACCGGTGGTGGTGGCGGTGGTGGTGGCGCCGGTAGTGGCGGCGGCAGTGGGAGTAGTGCCGGTGGTGGCGGCGGTAGCGGTAGCGCTGCTGGAGGCGGCGGTGCTACTGGCAGTAGTGGCGGCGGTGGTGTTGGCAGCGGTGTTGGCGGTGGTAACAGTGGTGGCGGCAGTGGCACCGGTACCGCTGCTAATAATGCCGGCGGAAACGGTGGCATCGCTACTGGCGGAGGTGGTCCTAATGGTGCTACTGGTGGTGGAGGGAGCGGTGGCGGCAGTGCTAGCGGCCCTAATTCCGGTCCTAGCAGTACCGGCAATGATAATAATAATGGCAATAACGGTTCTCCGAACAATAACAACAGCAACGGTAATGCTGGAGCCAATAGCACCTGTCACAATAATAACAACAACGGCGGCAGTGCAACTTCGAATAGCAACAGTAGTAACAACAACAATAATGACAATGGCCAACAAAGCAACGCGATCTCTCGAATTTCATCTGGAGCTGTTATCGTCGAGGCTGATCAATCTGATGCGGACGTGAAACAATTAGCGGTATACGATGTTATCCTGCAAGTGTCGCAGGCTCATCATACTCATTGCGTTTTTACCGAAGAATCAACGAAGGGGCTTATCAGGAAGCCAATGATAATACCGGTTTGTATACTTTCTCGTTCATCCGACAGATTTTGAAAGTACCTTTGCCATTTCCTATCTCTTGTCTACATAGCCTACAAGTCCTGAAGACCCGGAAGCGGCTTCCTCAACGGCAGAAACGATCGAGACGCAGAGAATATGGTTATGGCAGCAATTCGCTGCCCGGGTAACCCCATCTGTTCAAAGGGTCGTCGAGTTTGCGAAAAGAGTTCCAGGGTTCTGTGAACTTTCACAAGATGACCAACTGATTCTCATCAAAGTTGGCTTCTTCGAGGTGTGGCTTAGTCACATTTCTCGTATGACAAATGATAATTCAATGACTTTTGAAGACGGGACTTTCATTACCCGACAGCAAATGGAGTTGATGTACGAGGTAAGTGAAGCGACCTTGACAATGTAGATAAAAAGGAAAGGTGAAGAAAGAGAGAAAGATACAATGATATGAATTTGTTCGTGTAGCCGGAGTTCGTGTCAGCCCTGATGCAGTTCACGTCATCATTGAACGCGTACCAGTTGACAGATGCGGAGCTAGGACTCTTCTCAGGTGCCGTTTTGTTAGGGGAACGACCGGGATTGAACGATATGAAGGCAGTTCAGAAGCTACAGGAGCGACTATTGGAGGCTCTTCGCGTACAAGCGTCGCGTAATCATCAGCACCATCAACATCATTCCGCAAGTTCTAGTGAAAGCGGCGGAATCGGTGGAATAGGTGTAATCGGTGGAATCGTTGGAATCGGTGGAATCGGTGGAATCGGTGGAATCGGTGGTGGTTGCTGCGGTCTGACTGGCGTTGTGCAGAGAATACCCGAGCTACGAGCACTTGGAGCGAGGCATGCCAATCTACTCGACTGGTTTAGGAGAAATTGGACAAAACTAAAACTTCCACCACTTTTCGCCGAAATCTTCGACATTCCGAAGTGCGAGGAGGATCTTCAATAAGCGACAGACTACCCGCTTAACAATCTAGCTGGGTAAATGATTTCAAGTTTCTTTCCACTTAACGTCGCTTAATCATTTTTCATATTCGTCATTCAAATTGTTCAGATCCTTTCGTTACAGAGATCGTTGGAGACGAGTATTATGTGAAACTCTTTTCCTTTCGTCAACCAGGATTGCAAGGAATGAAACATTATTATTGTAGCGTGCCGTTGCCGCCAATACTACCGTCGTCATCGTCATCGCCATCGTCATCGTCATCGTCATCATCATCGTCGTCGTCATCGCCAACGTCATCATCATCGTCATCGTCATCATCATCGTTATTATTGTTATCGATGATCGCGCCACGCAACCTATTAAAACGGTCCTGTGTGACACAACTGCACGAAGCATGATTACGAATTTTCCATACGAATTGCAGTAAATGCTAGCAAATTCGAAAGTTTCGCAAGCAATAAACGATTTTCCCTGAAAATATAAATTTGCTCAAATATGAGGTGAGTCAGAATGTTTGCCAAGAGCGTCTTCTAATCTATCGCGAAGAATACCTGGGTCGTTCGTAAGACAGCGATCAACTAAAGGAAACGTGCAGCACGAAACGCAGATTTTTCTTCTTCTTCTTTTCCACATCCACCGTCATATTATATTGCCAATTGTTCACCCAGGCATCACGTCATTACTTCCAAACTAGTTCTGCATAGACGGTATTTACAAAATTAATTGCAATTAATAAGAAAGGAAAAATGGAAGGCGGATTACGACTAAAGGATAAGATGCAAAGAGAAATTGTTAAAAGTTCGAGAAAAATGGATGATTAACAGATAAATAGAAATGTAGGAAGAATTGGTTTTGCTCGATTTTGAAGGTAGGCATCGCGCTCTCTGACATGGATATTTCATGATAAAAAAGTGATGCGGACTCACAATAAGGAATCGCAAACTTCAAGGACGCAACGTTCGATACGAACAGCGTTTGTAAGACGTATTTCTCTGGATACATTCGCCACGAATCTCAATCTATTTAATCTCTATTTTTATTACTCAAAATGTAGAATAGTTGAATTCTCTGTAAGTAGAAAGTGCACTCCGCTCGCTGAGAGGATTGTATCCACAAGTTATGAGACGTTATCGCAGTCGCAATACTCATATAACGTAACGTGACATACTGCAATGGGAAGGACTACTTGCAAGCACAGGGCCTGTTAATCGAACATAGTAAAGAAAAAATCCTCTAGTGAAAGCGATTGACTCTTCGAACTTTAAATGCAGATACCCTTTTGACAATGACTAGAATTTAATGTGTGTCGGTATATAGTTGAAATCGCGTCTGTACGCAATATATGCACGTGCTTAGATGCGGCCACATGCATACACATATATTCAAAGAGACAGGTTCAAACTAAAAAATGAAACAATTTGTTCTTCTACCATTTAATGGGTTTAACGTTTTATCTAAGCGCGATACTGAAACAAACATGTGTTTTAATGGATCAGCAAGACGAAGAAGAAAGTAAAGAAAACGGATATATGAATGATGAAGAATTTTACTTTCATCTTTAGTAGGTGCAAAATGCGCTGACATCAAGTTGTGAATAAACATATCATACTTAATTAATATATTGAGCAAAGAGGAATTATCATCGTTTAATATAATATAAAAATATAAATAAATATATATATATATATATATATATGTATATATATAACGAAGATTATAAATCTACATGCGAGAATGCTAGATAAATATTATTATTATTATTATTATTATTATTATTATTATTATTATTATTATTATTATTGTTATGAATTAATGAATGTGTCCACCGGCAGACAGACGTAGAAAATGTACCGTTGTGTAAAGCGTCATTGACAACCACTGCAATAATTGTACACGATCGTCAACATATCATAAGTAATACGCACATCGTATGTATAGGCATAAAAAATCCATCCTTCGATTTTTTCCTAGACGTCTTCTACTCTTCCTTTGCCTTTTCGAAATTTCTAGTCCCTACTCTGATTCAGAAGCCACTTAATACTCCGTGCACTTTGTTGGAATGTGTAATTGTAACGGCCAAATACTTAATAGCAACCGTAATGATAAGAATGGTAATGATAATAGTAATAATACGAGTGGTAGTAATTATAATTATAATAGTATATTACTCAGAAGAGGAAGAAAAAGAAGGTGAAGAAGAAGAAGGAGAAGAAGAATGAAAAGATAAACGACAACAACAATAACAATACTACTAAGTAAATATATTGATATTGATTATAACGATAGCGATAACGGTAATGTAGCCAACATTATTGCGGTGCACCGTTTAGGCAGACAGAAATAGCTCGTTTGCCGTTTTATGAATCCTGGAACGAATCAAGTAGTAGGGTTTTTTGTCGGGTCTCTTTGATAGATATAGAGATCCGTGGGTCTACCGACGTAAGTACGTGATGGCTAACAAAACAATGGGCCACGCGCATCCATACTTTCGTAAGTTTGTAGTCTATTTCTACATTACGGTATACTTAACTTTACCGCCGGCTCAATTATATCTTGACACGCGTTTCACGAATTTATATGCATCTATGTATTTTCACGCTTATCTGTATATATACGAGTTTCTACGAGATTGTGTAATTCTGTAAATACATTCTCTCAGGCAGACTTTTACGGAAGCATGAATGCGCAAACGTATAATCGTATTCCACGGATCCTCAACGTTTTCACACGTATATTTGCGTTTCTGCGAATTGTCGAGTTAGACATAGGAACTCTCACCTCTTCTCACCTCTTTTTCTGTCTTCTCACACACTTTTCTCCCCTCTTCCCGATTTCTTCTTCTACTCCTTCTTCTTTCCTTCTTTCTATCCTCTCTTCCCTCTTCCCTCCTTCTCTTTCCTTTTCCCCTTATTTCTCTGTACTTCCCAGAGAGTTTGGTCATGGTGCTAATTATATCTGTACGTATACGTCTATGGGAATCGTTGCGTAGTCGATAGATATTCTCATTATTAAAGATTTTTTAAGAATTAGTCGCTGCGAGTCATTAACGAATCTCTGCACTTTATCGACTTTCGTCGACGTCCGTATCGCCGTGTACAAGAAGAACAGGAAAGGCACGTGAAGTCTCGAACGTGCAAGGCGAAAGCGACAAGTGTCGCAAGATAGCCACCTTTAATGAAGATTTTCTCCGATATTCTTTCAATGGGTGCACATCTGTCGAAAGGTTGGGCGCGCATTACGTCGAATGTACGAACGGCAGAACGATTGCATGGTGGATAGTAACGCGTGAGTGGATAATGTTCCGTATGTAAAAGCCGCCATATTAACATTTGAAGAAAGATTTCTTCCTTTCTCGTAATCATTCTTTCGGAGGAAAAAGAAAGACGCGGAAGGAAACGAAGAAGGGAAAAGCAAACGCGGGAGACACATGGCACAGACGTGACATTATGCACTCGCGCAATGACAATTTCTTTCGACGGCAGATGTGGCGTGCCAACACGGATGGACGGATTCTTCTTTAAAATAGAGAAACCTATATACATATAGCTTCTACGTATGGAGGTAATATATAGATTACGATAATGACATTAAAGCTAATAAGTACGACGAAAAAGAACTGCTCTATACTGCTAAAGTACAAATATTTCATTTTAACGTTGTTCTGTAAAGGAAGCATCAATGGTTTAATAGCGGTTACGTTTCTATGCGGTTGGACCTGTGTTCGACTACCTACATGTAGATGTATTTATTTGTTACTTTGTTAACTGCGTTTAATGTAAGAGCACGCACCCACCCACCCCACGCACACGCATACGCACACGCACACGCACACGCATTCGCCATCGAGTCACTCACGCAACAAGAGAACATATCCTGTCACTGAACCTTTGACACATCTACAGGTACAAAGTTTCTGTTGAAAAATCAAATTTTTTACACATTCGCACCCTTGTGTTCAAACGACACGTGTGCTGCTTTCTTCAATTCTTCTTTCAAACTTTGTACCGAACAGGATCATTTTTGCCGTCCAATTTGTGAGAAGAACATAATCAGTCTATAATTTGTAGTGGTTTCTTGATTTGTGGGTGGATAAAGGGTTGATAAATTTAATCGATCCAAAGCTTTATTTCCATGTGGCAACTTGTATTTTCAATTGGCACTGGAGGCGTATTACTGGTGCATTAATTGCACTCATCCTGCACGCTATGTCTTTATGCGTGTTGCGCTGAGACATTATCGTTGGACATAATCCGATGCAAATGAATAAATGAGCCCTTCAAAAGCTGTCTCGAAGAAGTTCCTCTAACGTTGTGTGTCATCATCACTATTGCCCTGCGTCTACGCAATGACTCAGAATCTATGTTGACAATAGATATAAACCCATTTAAGGTTTTCGCTAAGAAACTTGTTGAAGTTGAACTGGTCAAAGAATGAGGGTGAAACTTCGGATCGATCAGCATACGGTGACAACTTCCATTGACAATCATTTGGCCGGGAAAATATATGTTACGTGCAAATAGTTGAACCTGTCCCATTTTATCTATGAGGAAACTTGATCGGTGCCAATTAGTATCACTATATGATGATAAGAGAAACGTAGAAATTTATGATTTCAACGATTAATTGTGTTACTCGTTGATCGTCTCGAGCGCTCACTTTGCTCTTGTGACAAGTTGTTTCTTTATCTGGGGGGAGGGAGAGAGAGAGAGAGAGAGAGAGAGAGAGAGAGAGAGAGAGAGAGAGAGAGAGAGAGAGAGAGAGAGAGAGAGAGAGAGAGAGAGAGAGAGAGAGAGAGAGAGAGAGAGAGAGAGAGAGAGAGAGAGAGAGAGAGAGAGAGAGAGAGAGAGAGAGAGAGAGAGAGAGAGAGAGAGAGAGAGAGAGAGAGAGAGAGAGAGAGCGCGCAATAAGTAAGAGAAAGAAAGGGATGAGAAGCACATATTGTATAATGGGGGAAAAGGAATACGCCCAATGTCAAACGACTTTGTTTTTCTATACTGCTCTCTGCATACTCTTTTCACCCTTTCTTTACCAACTAATTAATCCGTAAGAGCTGTCGAGTCCGCGCGATTGAGTTTAATTAATAACGGGAAAGTGTGACGGTTTGCGCGTAGTTAGCCGAACTTATATAAATGCGCCGAATTATGATTTCGTGCGGACGAATTAATAACCAATAGAAAAACGGACCGAAAAGAATGACTAAAAGGATATTGAACGTTTTCAGTTTTGGCAGAGCAGAAATGTAGATAGTTGAGATTACCGCCCGTCGACCGCTATCCGTCGTTGTCACCACCGGCATATGATCGTCAGTGTATAAACATGTGTATAATCACCTGTTAACGCTGCAGCGGCGAACGGACGTGGTCAGCCTTCTTTCGTTATCATGCAAATCGCCAAACTTTTGCATAATTCGTCGTGAATATATGCGTTGTTTCGTCACAAATACCAATACTATACGACCTATGTCCTCGATGTACCGATTCCCCGTGTACTGCGCTTGTTAGTTAATGACAAGTACCATTTCTGCGCGTCATCTGCGTCTTGTGTCATAGCTAGGTACATCGTAGGTAAGCCATAGGCACGTCATAGGTACATAATGGGTACATCATAAAAAGGGGCCCACAATCCTTAAGCCATTGCACTACACCGTAACAAATTAGCCTTTTAACACATTGAACGCCACGTCACGTTAAAATAGGTGACCCTCATTAATGTTTAGAGGCCACGCGTCCAGCCGAAAATGAATAATGAACATCGAGACGCATAAATTCATTTATCCAATCGATTATACCGTACTGGGTTTATCAGTAAGACAGAAAATCTGAGACTTCAATGAACGTTGGAAATAATGAAGATATTCCTGTTCTGCATCTATCTGGATCATTCACTCCGTAGTTACGCAGAGCTCAGTGGGCATACTCTGGGCCATTTCTAACGCAATCTGTTTCCTATCAACTGCTTTTTTGACATTCTAATATTCCGAAAACTTCACAAAATTTCTCCGCGCCACCACTTCGGGAATTTAGTCCGAAGATGCTATTATCAAGCCTGTATCAGTTATTCCTCAAAATTGTACTTAAACTTATTATGATGGAAATAAATTAATCAGAGCTTCAAGTCTTTTTTTTGTGCTCTCTGACAAAGCATTATTATTCATTTTACGTGGCAGTCAATGTGTTAATTAAGTACTTTCTTTTTTACCGTCTCCTCTACCCTTTCCTTCCCTTTATCCTATCGAACTCGCAGTGTGTACGATTCTCGATCGAGAACAAAAATGTGTTGTACTTTTTCATATAAACGGCATTGCCAAAATAAAAATATGGGATTGGAAGACAACGTTTAGTGCTCTATGACCAGGTCAAACTACTTTCCCTTTCCAAGTCACTTCTAAACGTATACAAAGCCGAAAACACATTTGTTGCACCCATTCTCTCGTTATTTGCGCGCATAGTGTTCCTTTGAATGCGCACAAATTAGATTAGGAGAGTAATACGTACAAACTAGGAATATAATGAAAAAGAAACGCCGCGTTATTATTTAAATTTATTAGAAAATATATTATACCTCGGGATTAAGTACATTCTCAAGTAAATTCCTCCAGCGCAACGTGATTGTCGAGTACGACGTTATAGTAATGTAGTCGACTCGAATTTGCTAAATCGAAACAACAGGCTTTCATTTACGATTTCGTTGTCCGACTTTTATTCCAAATATTTACAACATTAAAGAGCACGGAAGGGATTGACAGTCCTCTCAATAACTCTTTCTTAGCCCCACCGTTTGAAGGAAAACAAAAAAAAAAAAAGATAAGCTCCTCCCAATCCCTTTAAACCAACACTATACAACAGTCGCCGCGACAGACTCCGCGTGTAAGGAACTATCAAGAGACTCTACAAATGCGGAAATATCGATATAACTTGTATGCCTGTTACACGTCTCGCTGCTATTTGCAAATTTGACAATATCACTTCATATAAAACGGCCTAATTTGGGTGATTAACGGTTTCTCTCGTTAGTTAGGAAACAATCTCGTGACAAGCCGTCCTCGCTCATTCACATAGTTTTTCAATATAATCTCTTGACTTTGTTACAAATAGTTGAGCATACAGCGTCCATTTTTCAGCGATAAATAAAAAATCTTCGCTATTTTCGATTATTCGCTCGATACAAAAAAATAACGAGTCCCTTAATAAAATTCCACTTCATATCGAAGAATACGCGTCTACGCGTAAAATGATAACTCGTCTGGATTAATCGCTAAGTGAATATGTACACCTTCCCTTTAAACAAGTACACTGGAAGTAAAAAAGAAAAACGATTGAGGGGAAGGGCGGGAGGCGGCGGCAGGAAAGGGGATATAAGGAAAAAAGAAGAAAACTAGACGAGACGGGACAGGACGGGACGCAACGGAACGGGATAAGAAAAGAAAAAGAAAATGATACAGAGCAGTAGCGAGAGCGTGGAGGCAATATTTGCCGAGCATCGACGATATCGTTGGTCTAGGAATGCGCTGCATTCATACTAGGAGATAAATGCGCCGCATGCTCCCCTCCGCCAACCGGCAAGAATGTAATTCTTCTTTTCTTGGCGTAAGCTACTTTAACTTGATTTGTCGTTTCCGTGAGTAGACTGTCAAGAATTGCTAAAGTAAGACCATTTTTAACAGCCAATTCGTCGTGATGAAATTTCGTCCATTCGTCCTCCTCCGCTTGAGCTTCCCGCGCCAGCAGTTCGTCAACTCTATCCCTTCTCTTCCTACTCCAGCGCATCACCATATTTTCCCTTTGCAGCTTTGTTTTGAAACCAAACAGCGTGGCTACTTCTTTGTTAACGTACTCGCTTAGTTCCTCGACAGTCTTTGGTATTTTTACGGCAGGCTTCGTTTTGACGTTTGGCTGCGTCCAACTTGGTCCGGGATTTTCGTATTCCGCACGATAGAGTTCAACTATCGTTTCCTTGCAAAGATTGAAAAGGAAGGTGTTATAGATTCTTTTATCCTTTTTCGCCGCATCGTTGCGCTCCTTCGTTGGTTCATAAATTTCCGACGGCACCTCAAGATTAACGATATCGATGCCGGACTGTTTTGCATTGAATATCAGTGCCGTCGCCCTATCGGTGAAAGCAGTCAACTCTTCCACATTGGACGGAATAACGGCTGGCGGGGGAGAAGGTGATGCGAGCGTGGTCAAGAGTCGTCCATCGCCTGGGGGGGTATACGGAGGTGGTGGCTTGTTTGGTATCTCTCGCACGTAGTAAGACACTGTTTCCGCTTCCAATTTCTTTATCTACGGATAATCGGATTAGTAGAGCGGACGACGCTAGTGGCATCATCCCCATGATACACTACTGTCAACAGTACATTCCCCTACGCTTACCTCCAATTCAATTTGAAGCTGCTTGATCCGCAGGACTTTCGCTTCGAAATCCGCAACCTCCAGACCGGGCTGATCGAGAGAAGCTAGATCGTGACAACACAAATGTAATGACAACGCAACAATCGTCTTGAACAAACCTCTCAAACGAACAATCGAAAACAGAAGAACTGTGAGCATGCATACCTTTCAGCTTCTCAATCATAGTCTCGATGTCCTTTTCCGATGTTGCAGCGATCGAAGTGGGGTGAAGATCGTTCTTAACATCGATACCGCTCTGTCCTTCCGACACTTTCTTATGCTCACTCAACAGATCATCGTCCAAGGCACTAATATTGAGGCGTGACTCATTCGTATCCCTTGGGGAATCACTTTCAATTTCGGAAACTCCTCTGCTAGGCGTGTCATCTCCTCCGTCACTTCGTCCGTCACTCGAATCTGAAGAATTCTCTTCTTTTCGTAAAGCGCTTTGAATCTGTTGAACCATTATTAATTTGGAAGAAACAACACGTTCCAACGTCGCAGAAGAGGGATCATCATTGTTTCGATCGAACGATAGTTCTATCTTCTCCTGTGACGATGACGATGACGATGATGATGATGATGATGATGATGATGATGACGACGACGACGACGACGATGCTGACGATGACGACGATGATGACGACGACGATGATGATGATGATGATGACGATGAGGTCGACGACGACAACGACGACGAAGTCGATGTCGACGATGACGAACTTTCTGCTGACCTTTTACTCTCTTCTTCATCAATTTGTGATGTTGCTTCGTCTTCTTGCAAAGACCTTTGCGATATTTCATCAAGAATACGAAGTACCTTAACTGATTTTTGACTTTGATACCGAACAGGAAGAGTAGCATGTTTCTGAATAGCAATCGGTTTTGGCAGTTCCGTTTTATCCAAAATCTCCGACACTTCCAAACTCTCCTCCGATATGTCTTCGTACTCAGGATCTTTTACGATATCGAAAGGTTCATCATTCGGCGGATCATTGATTCGCACACTGGCTGAATAATTCGAGTCGAAATTTGTTTCTTTAAAATGATCGCACAAGGATCCTACACTTCTTTCTTTTTGTTCCTGTCGTATTTCTTCTTCTTTTACTTCTATATTCCGCTCTTCTTTCTTCTGTTCTTGCTGGCCTTCCTCTTTATCGTCTTGATCGGGATCGTTGTCGTTGCCATTTTCGTTGTCATAATAGTCGTCGGTGTTAGCGTCACTATGGCCCACGTCGTTATTATTGTTATTATTGTTGTGATCGTAGGCGTAATTGTCAGCATCTTCGTCGTCCACAGCCAGATTCCCGTCGGCTTCCTCCTCTTCCTCGTCCTCCGTCAGATCTCCGATTAAACTGGAATCACGTGATTTGCACGGAACCGTGATCAGCTTCTCAACTATGTCCAATCCGCTTTCAGCAATCTCTACTAAGTTGTCGAGTTGCTCTCCTTCAGAACTGTCCTGTTCTGATATTCGATGATAATCGTAAATTTCGGAACGATTCGTTGTCATCGTCATCGTCATCGTCATCGTTGATATCACTTTTTCGTCATCAGAACTTTTATGGATAAGTTCCTTTCCAACGGATTGAAGCATAGCGCCGATATCTAATTCTGGCAAATGCACGCTGCTCTGTGCCGTCCCAGACTCAAGTTCGCTTATTAGAATATCCCCCGTGGACTGATCAGCAGCGTCAGGGGAGTCCTCTTTACCTTCGTCCTTTGAGCTGAATTCTTTGTCAATGGCTGAAACGCTATCGCCGCCAGAGCTTCTTCGTTTCTCAATTTTATACCCTTCCGACGATATATCCTGCTTCGATGAAAATTCCTGTGCAACTGATTCAGACGTTGAATTGTTAAGATGAAAAATTCCCTTGGATACAATTTCGTTACCACCGTTTATTTCATTCATCTCGAGATTTCTCAGACTAATCTCATCGACTTTAACGTCATAAACTGTTGATTCGCCGCGTGGCACAACCAATGACAAATTTTCCTCTATATCGCTTGCTGTTGCACTCTCAGCGGTTAATTTTTCTACAATACTATCAGTCAACTCTGTTTCTTGTGCAACAGATAGATCGGCAGTATGACTGAACGTTGCAGAATGTTGACGCTTCGTACCTTGACTAACGGCAACACTATTTTCAATATCAGACGGTTGTGACACCGTCACATCGATATTCTTTTGAAGTAGGCTTGCTTCAACATTTGGATATTCCGTTCCTTCCGCCACAGACAGGTCATAATTGATCGAAGAACTCGTTAGTCCATAAAAATCGTCCTTACGCTTGTCGGTGGAAACTCCGTCGAATGTTACTTCGTCAAGAGGATCTTGAAGTGTGTTGATATTAATTTCGTATGGTATTGAGGTAATTACTCCAGGATTCATCGACGTGCTTGCTGTCGACATCGTTGTTGGCATCGTCATTGTACTAGGTTCCTGTTTTTTTACCTGTACGTCGGTGGAGAGTGATTTTCGCCTGTTGTTAACTACTCTTTGGTCATATTCCTCGTGGCTCATTTTCGAATGCGTACTCAAGTCAGTTGATATTTTTCCACCGACAACCATTGACGTTCCTATTGGTTCTTCTAACATTCGTTGCAGCTGCTCACTTTCATTCTTAATTTTCGCTTTTTCCATACTTTCCTGCTTTATCGAGTTTACCGAGACATCCGTAACGAGGCTCTTCGCTTCAATTGCTTCAGGAATTGAATCATTTGACGAATTATTGATCATTTCCGAATGTAAGTGCTCAATGCTACTAGCCTCTACCAGCGTGGCCGAACTTGATCGGCGATTCGGAAGACGATTGTCCGGGGTTCTATTCTGTTCGAAAATAATCGACTTTTCAATTTCGTTTAAGATCTCTTTTCCTCTTAATTCGCAATCAAGCTGGTTACTGTTTTTCGAATGGATGGACGGTACCTCCGTCGTAATAATCGAGAAGATCGACCTTTCGCCGATATCTCCCACACTAACATCATTTTCAGACAATTTCGAGTATTCAAAACTCTTACTCTTTACGCAAGATGATTCAATTCTGGAGAAGCTCTCAGGTACGTCGGCAGATGTATCACTCCCTGTTTCATTATCGCTTGTTACTTTTACCTCGGATTTTTTCCCAAAACGCAAGATTAATTCTTCGAGAACTTTCGAGTCATTTTCAATGAAATTGCGGTTAGAACCTTTTCCATAATCTTTATTTAAATGCAGAGAATCCGGTTCGCCGGATAATATGGGTGATCCGTTGTCAGGCGACTGCGAACTAGCATGATACGATTTCGCTCTATCTAATGAAGACAATCCTTCGTCGACATTTGCTTTTATCGTTTCCACAGGCCTTCCGCTTCCATCGAGCTTTGATATTTTCTTCGACGAAGTAACCGTCTCTAAGTCCCCGTTAAAATTCGATAGTCCCGTCGTGATGGATCCAGATGACCTTTCGCCACACGAATTTGTAACAATTTCCGCGCTCATGCCGTCTTGAATGTCTTCAGAAGTAGGACGGCGCGATGAACAGAGACTCGGTTTCGTTCGCAGGGTTACCTCAGAGTGATAATGAACACCGTGTAGACCATGAACTTCAGAGTAAGCTTCATCGAACGATGAAAGTGACTCGAGTTTTATCTCAGGTAGATCGAAAATCATCGTTGCAATGTTCGCATCGTGATGTAACCGACCATCGTCGTCTTTGTCGATCAACGACGAAGGCGGTAGAATTAGTAGTCGTGGTGGTAGTGGTGGCGGTGGCGGTGGCGGTGGCGGTAGTTGTGGTGCCGCTGGTGGTAGCACCGGTGACGATGGTGACGGTGATGACGGTGAGCAGATAAATCTTCCTATCGATGCATCGTTTTTATCATTTTTCGCTGTCAATAGGTCTGACTCCGACCTTGAGCGCAACAGATCACTACTCTTATAGATATCTTGAATGCGTTTCAATGGAATATCAGGTACTTTGAAGTCCGCCAGGGATTTTGATTCTATGGCAAGTTTATCGCCATTTCTCGTCGTCGTCGTCGTCGTCGTCGTCATTGTCGTTGTTGTCGTTGTTGTTGTTGTTGTTGTTATCGTCGTCGTCGTCGCCGTAGTCGTCGTCGTTGTTGTTGCTCCTCTCTTCGACTCCAATTTCTTGCGCATTTCATGAATCGTTGTGTCGTATCTCTGACAACACAGAAAGTAAAAAAGTAGATATATAATAGAGAAGGTAAAAAAGTTTCAACCAGGAAATATAAGAAATAGAGGAATTACAGTGGAATATAGGACGTTTTCCCTTACTTTGATCTGATTGAGCAAATTAGCTTCCAACGTTCTTAGCTTCTGTTTCGCCTGTTTTCTCACTTCCCTCTTCAACCTTGACATTTCCATTCGACGCTCGGAGAGCTTTTCCGTGAGGAGCTCGATTCTTCCTTCTACATCGCTCGTATCCGACGAATTGGTCGTATCGACAAACGGGCATATTCTTCTCTCTGGACATAAAGACCTATGTTAAAACTGATATCATCGGGCGATTTGGGTAAGAAATGAATATAACAGTGACTCGATGTGTATGTGCGACATACGTAATTGACCTTGCGACAGTGCATTCGACGTCGCGTTGACCAATTTGAAAGCAGCTTCTTCCATTCGTGCGACGCGATCTTCTTCCGCCCGTAACCTGGCATGCCATGCGATCCACTCTTCGACGCAACTTTTCCGGGATGCAAGCGCCGCTTCCCGCGCACTTAAAATTCTGCAGAAAGTTTATACGGTACTTAGCCGCGTGTCGGATGTGATTTACCCTCCTGCCCGCTACCACGTCCCCGATACGCCGCTCGCGTCTTCAAATTTTCGCTGAATAGCGAGGTACGCAGCAGAGACGGTACATGCGAGGATGAACACCGCGGAAAAGCTATTTTAACAACGGTGTGCCTCACGCCGGACTAACATCCGAGCTATTATTAGAACATTTCAGCGTGGCTCTTGATTCGAATAAGAAAAATTGGCCGTGACAACGTAGCTGATAGTAACGCTGTAATAACGCTATACTCACTGTTTAAGCTTCTTCGAGGATTTCACGTTGCTATCTTGAGATCTGACAACTACGGACCTAGTATAGCTATTTTCACTGTCACCGGAACTATGACGCGAAATGGCGACGGTACTGACCCGCGATCTAGTAGACACGTTGCCCAATTTCGTTACTTCATGCTCATTTTGAGAACTCGAAAGATGATCAGCGTCGTCGCATTCCTCGTCGTACGTATCTCCGCCACTTTTCTTCTTTGTCAACACGCTTTCCTCTTTCGTGCTAGCGCATTCGTTATTCTTTTTCATGGCAGTGTAATCTTTCATAGAATTCTCTTCACCTCTAACGTCCGACTGCGCATAATCCCGTTCGATTTTGCTTTTTTTATAGTGGCGTTTAATAAACTCTTCCGATATTTGTGAACTGGTTTTCGATTTAGGTGCTTCTTCGTTTAACAGCGCTATATTAGGCGAGGCTTTCGTTCGTTGAAATTTGGAACTTTTGCGCTTTGAATTGCTCTTAGTGTCCGTCGCGGTATGCTGAAATTTCTTGGGCGGTTGAGACTCTTTCTCACTGTTGAGAGTGAAAGGCATCGACCTGTCTTGTTTCCTAGAATACCTGGCATCGGTTTCATGAAAAGCATTCTCTGAAACCTGGGACGCCTTGGATACCTTCGACGTTATATCTTTCACCATGCTCAACTGTTCCGGTATTGATTCGGCGGAATTATTCACCGAGTTCCATTCTCGTCTGCGTGAAATTGACTCACGACGATGGTGGTTGTGTTGTTGTTGTTCTTGTTGTTGTTGTTGCTGTTGCTGTTGCTGTTGCTGCTGCTGCTGCTGCTGCTGCTGCTGCTGCTGCTGCTGCTGCTGCTGCTGCTGCGGCTGCTGCTGCTGCTGCTGCTGCTGACGATGATGGTGATGGTGATGATGATGATGATGATAAGGCTGTTGCTGACGATAATTATAATCTGCAGAAGACTTGGACTTCTTCGAGAGCTCCTCGACCAAGGTGTCAGATTCCGACTTTACATTGTACTCAGAAACGGAAACGTTCAATTGCTGATACGACGGTGAAGGATTGGCAGCGATATCGACGGTTGCAGCGGTGACTGTTGTAGCGGTCGTGGCGGTAGTTGCACCGGTAGCTGCACTCGTTGTAGCACCGGTAGTTGGACTGATAGTTGCAAGTGTAGCTGTAGTGTTAGTTTCAGTAGTAGCTGCGGTGAAAATCGCGGTTGTTGTCATGGTAGTAGTTTCGACGGTATTTCCGGTAGCGCTAGTAGTACCAATAACGACGGGGCTGAGAGGATTGGTAGGAACACCGGCTGCAGCTGTTGCAATTACATGTTGCTGGGAGACACGATATCCGGTGGTTGCATTTACCGTGGCATGACTTTCCGTCGTTAAGATTGAATCAACGTCGAGCTGCCGCGATTTAAATCGAAAATCGGCTCGGGGCATCTTTTCTTCGAACTTATGGGATTTTCCCTCATACCTTGACTTATCACCGTCGAGGTCTGACTCAAAAATCGTTTCTTCTTCTAAAAGTAACTCGTCGTCCACTCGTTCGTCGGATTTGTCAACCAGTCTGGATAACGACGTATAACAGCCTGTTGACAAATTAGCCAATCGACTCTGCAATACAGATTTTTCCGTTCGGGACTCGCTTTCGGAAACATGCAACTTTGCGTCCATGTGTGATTTATCCTGCTGAGACTTATCAGAATCGAGTAACGAGCTCATCGAACTATTACTCCGTATGTCATAGCCCTTCATCGGACCCGAAAGTCTCCTCGGCGATTGACTATCCGCGCTCCTTTTCAACTTTGTCAAAATATTCTTCGTGGACATTTGTGGATTAAACATGTTTCTCTGCTTCTCTAACATCAGCTTCCGTTCTCGACTTGCGATCTTGTGGAGTTCTTTCAATCTGTTCATTTCGTCCTTTTCTTGCTGTAGCTTCAATAACAATGCCCTCTGCTTCTTCTTTACCGAGCTGATTCGACTGTCCTGACCCGTATCCCGAAGCGCTCGTTTTTGTTCTTCTAACTTTACCAGCTTCTTTGTCCGATCGTTCAAAATTTTTTCTCGCGATTTAAATAACATTTCTATCTTGTCGTATCTTTGCTTCTCATCCTTTATCAGTTGCGCTATCTGTAAAGTGAGAAGGAAGTAGCAGTTATATGATCGGTTTCGATAAAATTACTTAGCGGATAAATGAGTCAAGCAACGAGAAGAATAATAGTATCGCATACGAACCTCTAAGTCCAAATACTTGTTGAACGAGCAAGTTACGTCTCTGGTAGAAATACTAATTTCCGTTCCAGTTTCAGTCTTAATCGATGAAGTTGTTTCGTGCAAGCTTATTTCCGACATCGTTCTAATCTTACTGGGTAAAGAAGTATCCTCCGCTGTCTGATCGACATCCTCGAATTGATCGGCAGATCCTAATGATAGCTGAGGAATCTCGCTCTCTCCCAGGGAATACCTCTCGTAAGCTATTCCACAAATTTCCGAAAATAACTCCGGTACTATGCTGCTACTTCGCTTTGCCAAGCGCGATTCCGTTTGCGTCGCAATATCGTTTACCGTTTGAGTTTGAACTTCGGCTACTTTGACGAGCGACTTCCCGCTTGATTTCTTTCCCGTTATCGTGCCTTTCGTCAAGGGCTCTGCTTCAAATCTCTTTTTTTCGGTGGCATGCTGATTGTAGTACTTTTCTGACTCTGGAATCATCACGCTATTCGCTGTGTCTTTAATTGCGACGGAGGTGACCGCGACAGAAGAAGAATAAGAGGAGGAGCAGGAGGCGGAAGAGGAGGAGGAGGAGGAGGAGGAAGCGGAGGAGGAGGAAGAGGAAGTAGAGGAGGAGGAGGAGCCAGAAGAGGAAGAGGTCGATGTAGTGGAGCAGGACGAGGAAGAGGTGGAAGTGGATGAAGATGATGAGGATGAGCAAGAAACCGAAGTGGAGTCTGAGATAGCGGCAACTCTGGCAGTAGAGGCAGTAACGACAGCGACATTTTCACCGAGAAGGCGGCTTCCTCTTTCCTCGATCACTTTCGACTCGTCGATAACAGGGGCAACCGCCATTTCGTCAGCTCCACGCTTTCTTTGCTTTCCTTCTTCCTCTTCTTCCTGTCGTCTCACACCGTACAAACTTTTTTCAACGTCCATGACCTGCCTAAGAGACTCATTAAAGGAGTCGAGTAAATGTAATTCTGCTTGAAATTGCATGTGCAACGCCGAAGGGTGAATCAGCTGTATTCCCTGCTGTTCGTTGCCAACTTTTACATTCAGATCGTACTTCGAACAACATCTAGTTCTCTCAGCTGCTGCGTCCAAATTCTCGCCAATTGAAGATTGCTTTTTTCTTTTTGTTCTGTGCATCAGATTTATATTCGGCGTAACCAAGTCGTGAAACTCGTCTTGCGATCGGCTGTCTTCCCTAAACGAGATTCTTCGAGGATCAAATAACCTATCGGACAAAGAGGTTTCGTTCGCGTTTGATTCTTCCGAATCCTCGAGTGCTCCACTGACCGACACAGCGGAAGCAATGCCGCTTTGGTGTTCATCGTGTTTCTTAGTATTTCCATTGTGGGCATTAGAATCCTCGATAGTACAGGTCATTAATTTATTTGATTCCTTGTCCTTCGTCGAATCAGTTGTCCAGTTACCTTCGGCCATCTCGAAACTGCTGTAAGAAGTAGGTGGCGCAACAGGATCCTTTCCAACGGAGGAGGCTTTCGATGGTTTGCCGTCTCCTAACAATCTCTTTGGCTGTGATTGACCTAGCTTGTTATGTTGTTGCCTCAGCTGTCTGTCGGACGTAAACTTGCTATAGTCCGTACTCCTGGAACTAGAGGATTTTTCTGAGAACTTTGAACGTTCAAAGAACGAATGATCGTTACCCGTCGGAGCACAGACGCTTTTGCCTCGAAACGATTCTAAGCTATTGTCCCTGGACAATTTTACGGACGGTGAATAGGATATGTTGCAACTGCCGCCGCTACTGCAGCCATTGCCGGATGATCTATGTCTTTTCTCGTTGTCTTTCTTCACGGTAGAGGTGGCAAAATTTTTTGCCTTCGCTAACTTTGTAACGCCAAAGTCGCTCTCTCGCGGAATCTCTACTTGTGACATCTCTGTTGAGACCTTCTGCTCGCTTTTTGTTTTAGCAAGATTTCCGCTTGAAACGTCGCTACTGGCTTCTTTTCTCGTTCCGTGTCTTGGACTCTTTGATCGTTTAAAAAGGCCCTGTAACACTTCTTCGCTTCTTACTCCGTCATCCTTCTTTATTCTCTTTGATCTATTTTCCTTTTCCCTCGAGCATTCTCGCATATGCTCCTTCTTCTTTGATAAGTTCGAAGCTATGGACACATTTGGAATCCTTAGTGGTTCAATATTATCGGAACTGAGAACAGACGGCGGACCGCCGTCAGATTCAGAGAAGTCTAATTTTCTGTGAACTCTTTCAAAATTTTTCACGCTCCTATCTCTCTCTTGGAGATCTTTCATGTCAAACTTAAGCGGGGTAGTCTCCTTCGGATAATTCTCTCTGTTGGAGTATTCTAGCGTCTTTGGGGATATTTTAAGATCCGGTACTTTCAAAGGTTTTACAAAATCCATCTTCTTTGACGTATGATTCAACGAATTTTCTCTCCTTCTTGTCCTTAGTAAAAATTTTCTTTCATCCTGTGACTCTACCTTTACTCTTTCCTTCAAGTTGGATTGACCGGCTAAAGAAAGTTTTCTTTTAACCGCACTGATAAACGTGAATGGATAAGGCTGAACAGGATGATACGAGAGTAAGTTTTCCAAGCTTTTTAGATCAAACTCGATTGACAACTTGGACCGATCGTTTATGTCCGACCCTAGGTGAACCTTTCCTCTGTCTCGCACATTCTACAAATACAAGATCGGTAGCGTTAATAGCGGGCGTGCATCGATAAATATCAATTGGAAGAAGCGGCCGTACTTACAGCCATGGAGTCTTTGGTCCGCTTGACGATGATATCTGGGTCAGAAAAAAAGACATACTTCTGGGTGTCATCCTTGGTGCAGCCGCTCTTCATATTTTCATCGTCAGGATACGTGACGGGCAAGAATGACCGTTAGACAGTGCGCTTATCAGGCAAAAGTCCTACAACTAGCGATCAACGAAATTTATGCGATGCGCCAAATCGCATCTGTTAGCCCACTTTTGCCTTCCTTCGAAAAGTTTTAGAAAAGAAATAAAGAAAGTATAGAAGTAGCGGAATAGCTGAGATTACGTTTAATCGGATGTCGTGAGCTATGAGTGAGGAGTGCGGGCTTAGTAATTGGCAAAGATGAAATCGGAATAGCCCGATCATGCATTCCGATGAGAGGAACAGAGGGAACCGAGTATAGTGAATATTCAGTGGAATGTCAAAAAATACGTTATATATTACTAACCTACATCACGGCGCCATGTTTTTTCGTTCGTCCTCGAAGACTGCATTCAGAAAAACTCTTTTAAACGTCATTGTCACGGTTCGATGTTAGGCATCTCAAGAAAGACGTCACCTTTACGTGTTTTCGTTGAACGGTTATCGCATTCTGATTCCTTTGCACCACTCAACGGTATCGTCACTACACAACGGTCATTTGTAAACGACGGGTCACGTGGTGCGGTACATCACACTTCCAACTTTGCATCATAGATTAAAAGAGAAGAAAGAGGGTTAACAGTAACATCGCTCTACTCGGTCTAGTAATTTCTCGTGAGAATCTACCTTAATCGTTGCTCTAACTTGGTTAGACTTGGTTAACTTGGCGAGTCACCGCGAAACGAACACTTCCAACTAACGCATGTTTCTTTCATAGATCGCAGTTGACAGGTAGACTCATTCGCACACTCATAATTAGATAGATAGATAAGTGCGTACGTTTTTATTTTTACACTTCCCCACTCTGTACAATCAAAGTACCTCTATAATCATTCGTTGTCTTTGATAACTAACCTGCGTTCATTTTTAATACTACCTTATACCAGAGCAACTGCAGAGGCAGCAAATTGTTCCGTTGACGAAGCTTAGAGTGAAAAGGATCAAAGTCAACGCGTCTAAGTTCCTCTAGATAGTGCTCAATGCATTTTATTGGAAGGAAAGCCAAAGATGCCGTATATTGGGCCTTTTGACGCAGCGTGATTGCCTGGACATTAACAGTTTTAAACGACATCTCCGTAATTATGAATTTTTCTAAAAGTAACGTGCGAATACAAACTTTTTGGAGGTGTCGCTTCGCGCAAGAGGCCACTTCAAAGATTGCGTCGTTCAACCGTTTAGACCGTTCTCCTTGTAATACAGCTTCGCTCGATATTCCATTCTTCATTAAAACGTCTTGAGGTAAAAGAAGCGTGCGTCTGTGCGCGTGATAAGGAACAGAACGCAATAAAGTGACGATTCCGTGAGCTTTACCTAAATGACTAGCCGCATGATCAGAGTTGAGATCCTTTATGCCGCTGGCCTCTAAAAGTAGGTAATAGACGGGTGATACAGAGTTCTCTGAATATTCTTCGAGCGATTGAAGATTACGAAATGCCGGATTGCTCAGAATTTCAGCTCTAGAGTCGATTAGTCGTTTAAAGTATCGTTTTGACAGCGAATGCTTTTCCAAGGCCTACAGAAAAGAAATATTACGCATATATCGTTTAAGATTTCTTATTATTTTCGTACCCTATGCAATTCTGTGGCTATCGGACTCCTCGGCGGGACACCCGCATACGTTTTATTCAGAGCGTCTGTCCAAAACTCAAGTCTCATGCTACCTATCGTCGCTTGTCGTACGTGATCTTGGACCTGTGCCACCTCCACGTTAAAAGCCCGGACAGCGAAACTTGTGGCCTGGATTTCTCTTGGCAACAACAACGTGCACAAAAAATTCTCATAATCATGCTTTCTGAAAGAAAATAAGGGACCTGGAATAAAAACACACAGACGAAAATAGAGAATAGAAATGGAAAAGAAAGGTGGTACCTAACTAACTGGCGACAATATTCGGCAGGTGCGTCCTGTCGTGTAACTGTACTCGTGCGTCGAATGTGTTGCGAGATAAAGATTCTTTTCAGTAATAACGAGTGTCTTTTCATATCCAATTATCGTGAAACGCTATTGGAAAATTCCTCTATCGATCCTCTAGCGTATATATTGTGTATACGTATTCGAAGAAAAAGAAGAAGAAGAAACGAGATTGGTCGGTGCGGTTATTTCGGATTGCGTATGTATTTAGTATTTGCACCGCGATCACGACGATATATCATTGAAGGAAGCCAGTAAAGCGGCGAATAAAGGAGCTGAGCAGAAAAATTGTGCAACCCTTATGTCAGATTGTGTGTCTTCTTAATCATCGAATTAACGCCGAACGATTGAATGCATTTGTCCAAACGTTTGCGATCTCGGAATTGGCTAGAGCACTATTATCGAGTAGGATGGAAGAACGATTTGCCCCTCTCCTTTCCCCTACTCCCTAGACTCTAGTGTCTTTCCTTTTCGGTGCCTTCCTTCGTTCAAGCGAAGTCGTGTCAAAATGGTTAGTGTACAAATGAAACAGTTATCCGATTATATTTTAAGCATCACGCATCCGCTTACGCTGACTAAATGACCGAACGTAATAATTGACGACGCTATCCAACTTAGGATTGTGATTTTCAAGATTTTCCTCTAACTCAAAGTAGATTCTGACATAACCTCCGTAGTCGTTAGTCGCAGAAGACGACGACGGTCAGTATAGATAGATTTTGAATATGTGAAACGTGTGACGGTGGGCACGTGCGACGGCATCGAAAGGCGTCGACCTCGAAAGGCGTCGACCTCGACAAAATAGTCGACCTAGACAAACCAGGGTATGTGATACTGGATGTGTGTCATGTTACAGGCGAAGGTAAAATGTTCCGAGCTAAGGACCAAGGACAAGAAGGAGTTACTGAAGCAACTCGAGGAGCTAAAAACGGAGCTGACCAATTTGCGAGTTGCTAAAGTAACAGGTGGTGCCGCTTCGAAACTATCCAAAATGTAAGCTATAACTGGAGTTGCTCGTCTACGAGGCAAGCGTCTTGTCAGCTTTATCTTCTCACTTCTTCCTTTTTTCTTTTTCCCTTTAGCCGGGTCGTAAGGAAAGCGATCGCACGTGTATACATTATTATGCACCAGAAGCAAAAGGAGAATCTTCGTTTGTTGTATAAAAACAAAAAATATAAGCCATTGGATTTGAGACCGAAGAAGACCAGGGCTTTACGCAGATTGCTCACGCCTTATCAAGCCAGCAGAAAAACGTTGAAGGAAATTAGGAAACGATCTGCATTTCCGCAAAGAAAATATGCTTTGAAAGTTTAAAGTATCCTGTTTTATTTGACACCTCATGGATTTAGGCACTAATAAAATTTTCTTAAAGACAAGTTAACCTTATTTTAGATGCGTTTTACCTATCACTTCGATGTGATTTAATCTGTACTCGCTCTAGACGATATTCGCTCTAGACGATATTCGTTCGTTTTGACGTTAGATCTTTGTTATTCGGCAATATGCGGTTGTCATAGTAACGGTATGAAACTAGTCTATAGTACAGAAGACAATAACTTGAGACGGAAATGTAGTTGCATAATGGTTAACATATATTTAAAGCAGCTCTTATTGCACAATCGTACAATTTATAAGCAGGTGGTTCTTCATAAATTTACGTCAAATCGACTTATACTACATAATACATTCGCTGTGGGACTAGAATAGAATCTGCGATTAACGTTTAAAATTCCTTGCAAATCATTCGAACTAATCGTATGAACTATCCGTTTTACAGTGGCATAGTGGACTGATTATTAATCATTTTTTTTTACGTACATTTTTTTATCCTTTACTTAGAAACATCGGTAGGAATTTGTAAAATTTCTACAATAATTGGTATTTCGACGAACATAAAGTTCTTGGCCTTCATAATTATTAATAATTCGGCAAATTTATAGTTTTGGAATAATCAGTAATGGTGGAAAGGAACAGAAAAGAAATGCGAATAGCTTTAAAGGAAAATAACGTTTTCCTCCGCAATGCCATCATCGCAAATTATCGTAGTTTTCTCGTTTGTTCTTTCTTTTCTGGAAGAATCTACCCTAAAAATACTTCTCCTGTACGTAGGGTATTTTTGAACAAACAAAAAAAAAAAAAAAAAAAAAAAGAGTAAAGATCTGTCCATACGTGCTGAATATCAGTTCAACCAGGAAAACAGGTGGAATTATTCGTAGGCACTACAGACTTTCTGATAATCAGGATGAACAGAACGGAATCCGGTTATGCGTATATCTTGTGTGTTAAGAACATGTTCAAAATGTAATGAATTGAAAATTGTAGAACTCTCGCCTCGGTACAGTGTATAACAATAGTATAATTAAAAAATGTCTATAGATTGTGTGTATCCATTACGGGAAATAAGCGCAGGTACAAGGATTAGAAACAGTTTGACAATAATCACTAAACGTTATTGAGATGATAAGAAAATACAGTTTCAGGTATAAAAGCAATATGAACGAACCTCAAATGTTGAAAGTATCGCAGTCACCGGCAACCGTGTAAAAATTATTTGCTTAGCAGCACACTGCAATAAGATTAGTAAACATCGGTGTCGTGAAAGAGAATTTGTTTATAATAATTACACTAGGATGTCTGTAATTACAACTGCTTACATATAAAGAACTTAATGTTTATACTGTACAATATAAATACTGTTATGCTTTTAATGACTTTGACTAGACGTAGTTGAAATAGTCTCGGAGATTCAAACGGGTATCGATAGTTTCATAATACAAGAAAAATGAAAGATCTGAAATTTTGAAAAATAGCAACAATATTACTGGGCTATGATAATTTTACTCTTTATAATACTTAGTTTTTAACAATTCTTAGAGATCAATCTAAAAATTTGAAAATGCAGGAAACTGTAATGAGGTTTATAAACATTACTTCATATGCAGCAATGTCTTTTCTTGTTGCACGGCCAGATTTGCATCCATTCGATTGCGAACCTCCCAAATAACATGAATATTTACTGACTAGATAAACTTTGCTCTCTCAATATTCAAATGTATGCATGCGCTTAGAATGCATATGAGCCTTCATTTACTTGGCAGTGAATTCTGGCCAATAATTTACATAGTATCGGTGTGTCAACCCTTCGAATAATCTATCAAGCCACATGGGTAGACCTTCCAAAAGGTTGTCCTGATATAAAACATTATTCTCTGCCTATAAAGTAATAAGTGACGTTAATTCAAGGGTACAACGTAGTTGGTATTGTTTGAAATTTACCTCGTCCTGAGACAGATCAGATTCATTAGAGCTGTCAAAACCAAAAAACGCTCCCACCTCAGCATCGTCCGGCTTTCGAATGAGTTGCTTTTTTATCTTCTCCAACCGCTAGATACAATGTGAATCCCATTCTTTAAAGTCTGTACTTGGGATACTACTATTATAACACATACCTTAGAGTTCTTACGTCTGGTGCATTCTGGATGCTTGGCGTGGTACATACAGAAATACTTTCGGTGACCGTTTAACGATAATACCGTGCCCACACAATTTTTGGCATTTATATTTAATTCCTTTTGTTCAGGCAGCGTGAGCGACAGAAGTTTCTTGTACCAGTCCAGACCTCTCTCTAGTGACATATGCCCAAACATAAGTGTTTTATTTTTTCTGAGGATAAAAATTTGATTACTTTCCATAAGACACGTTTACCCACTACTAAGCGTTACAGCATTTTTGACAAACAGAACGAATCAAATGTTTCTTAATGACACGTAACAGACATAAATATGATATGTAGTGTACTGCGTTAGTATAGATGCGACGGATTGGACGTTACAAAGGGGGACTCACCTATAAGGCCACACGGCTTTGTGAAAAGCTGGCAGTAACTTCAGCCTACTCTGCGCATCGACTATTAAGATAATTGTTCTACAACCTGGTTTTAAAAGGCGGACTAGTCCATTATACTTCTCTGCACGTAGTTCATGTAATCGTAACTGTGGCTGTGCTGGGCCGGGTTTATTATCTTTATGCTGCGAACGTTCAGCCTGAACACTCGCTTCCTCTAATTTGCTGAAATAAACATTTTCGCAATTCCGCCAATATTTAGTAGGTCCCCTACACGTAGACTATGAATTAGCTACCACTCTTCGTCGCATTAATCTTTACTTACACTAAATAAGACATTCCATAGCCAGCGACGCCGATCAAGATCAGAGTAGCAACCACTGAGATTAAAGGCAAAATTTGTTCCTTTGTTAAATTCTCCGAGATGTAGTCTATTGCTAACGACGCTCTTCCTATAAGCTTGTCTACTGCACCCTGTGCAACAATAATTCGATTAAAGCCATCATATTATATTAGGTCTACCGGAAACTTTTGTCCGTTCTCGTATTAAAAGAAAATAACAGATTTTCAATATATAATACTGAGATAGCGAAATTATTCTTTCAGCACATTTAGAAAAGTGCATACGCAGAAATACAGTGGCAGAGAGAGGCAACCATATACGTTTCAAACGAACATATTCATACATGTTAAAAGTTGAAATTATATTTCGGACAGAACTTTCCGGTAAACCTAATATATTTTCAGCCGTGCGTCATTCTGTCGTTTAGAAATGAACATTCATTGGGAAAGAAATAATGTTCTCAGGGACAGTGGCCGGTAAGTGCTATAAATAAATGAGGTTCGTACTTGCGCATGTTCATCAGCGAGTTCTCCTACGACTGCAGCATATGGTAAAGCTTCAGAAGCACGTAACAACCTCTGAATCGTCTGCTCTAGACTTCGACGTGTTTCGTTCCATTGATTATCGTCTTGAGCAGCTTCGTGCCACCCCGTCGGTAGCCATTCGTATTTTACATGATTAGCGTCTCTTCTCCATATAATGACGATGTGTAACAGCGGTTCTAATGGACTGCCTTCGCCAGCGGACAACGTTGACACAAATTCTGGTTGAGTCTCCTTGAATAGATACGTATAGCGGACCCGTTCCGTACTGTAAAGAAATGCATGGTGCAGGGGTCTATCGCCGTTGACTCTTTGTATGGTAAACTGAAATATTGACGTTTCGAATTACACATGGAGATCGCAGTACCTGTAAGACGATTCTAATGCGGCTTGTCTGAATTTGTGCCTTGCTAAATCATGGAGGGGGCCGGTTTGCTGAGATATTAAAATTGCACATAAACGTTTTTGGGGTCTGCGCCATTCCGGTGGACAGACTGCGTCTAACATCGCTTGATTCGACAATCTGGGTAATACCAGAAATTTATTGTTCGCTATGACATTATGCATTGTCTCGGTAGATATATCCTTCATGCTAACAAAAGCCATTGGTTTCTCAGAATTTTCATTAAAAAGTAGTAACGTGTCCAAATCACCAGAGATTTTATATTTTGTTCGGATCTCCTCTAATTCAGGATTTCCGATCTGTAACAATGTACATCATTTTTTTTGCACGAAACTTCCTCAATTGCTATGTATTCTATGCATGTGTGTACAGTTCTTATATATTTACCTGTACAAACCCAAAAGCCACTCGATCACGATAATAAAACGCTATAAGCAAATAACGTAATCGTGGAGTTTCTCTCTTCTCAAATATAAGAGTCCGAATTCTATTATCCGTCCATCCTGACAGGAACTTGTCGATATTATCTTTCTTTATTGGAAGAATCATTTTATATGGAAACTTGTTCCGCAAAAATTCTGTGTGGAAAAGTCGAAATTAAACAACTTATATGAGTATATAGTACAATGAGACTTTCAGTATTTTTAATCCTACATACCTACAACTTTTTGGACACTAAGAAGTGATTCTTTGTAGACACTCGTACGTCCATCTAATGTAACGACCAGGCATGGAAGTGTATGTATACCGAGCCTTCTGGCCATTGCAGCTTCTTTCTCAGCATGTGCGGTTGCCATGCCAAACCCGATAGGTTCTAATTCATCAATTAAACGTCTCCAAGTCGGTTCAACTTGTAAACACGCGAAGCACCAATCAGAATAAAATAAAAGTAAATAGGGAGTGTGAAAACTTTTGGGAATTATCACATTCTCGAATGATCTGAAATGAAAGATTTCTTATTTCGATGAGAAAAAATGTTTATAGAATTTCGACAAAAACATAGTACAACTTGAAGGTGACTATTCGATTGAATAAAAATAAAGATAGCACGTGCAATGAACTGTTTTTGTACAATACTTTGATTCTAAGAAAATCAATTCTAAAAATAGTTTTTCCCCCTTACTGTTATCATTTTTTTCAACCGCTTCATATTCTATGTATATTAAATAAAATGCAAAGTGAATGAAATATATCTTGAACCGTGGAGAAGTAATAAGAGTAAGATGAAATTTGGCTTGTACTCGCATGGCATCTACATTAATTTTTAACTAAATTTTTTATGAACATTCCTAAATATCTATTTCTCATATAATAAATTAGGACTTGTTTTCATGCATAAAATTAGCCTAGTCCCAGTTGTACCATAATTTTATCTGCATCTTACGTAATTTGAAAACGTGAGAAAGAACGAGAGAATACATACCGATATGTAACGCTCATCCTATGAAACAGTGTAATGTCTTGACTTTGATAGTGGAACCTAAAATTGCCATTAAATAACTCTTCCAATGGATCCAGCATATTGAAATGGCTGCTGTCCCTTCTCTGTCTAGGAAATCCATCATCTGTTATACCGTGATTATCAAATTTCTTCCTTCTTTCCGGATCCGTAAGAAGCTGCATAAAAATTGACAGTTAATACCGATAATTAGAATTATTACTTTCAGTTATATAACGATTAGTATCAAAAGCATCGTACCTCGTACGCTTTCGTTATTTCTACAAATTTGTCTTCAGCCGCTGGATGATCAGTTTTGTCTGGATGCCTGCAAAACAGGACGGGTCAATGTATGTCAGTCACTGCATCCTATGCAATAGCAAAGAAATGATGAGGGCAAATGCAGGAGAGCTTTGACAAGAAGGTACGAGAAACGAATGATAAACATGGTGAGACGTGAGTTTATATTTCTCACCATTCCTTAACGAGATTCTTGTATGCTTTTCGAATTTCTTGCAGTGTCGCACGTTTCGATACTCCCAATATCTCGTACGGATTCCCTAAAGTTTCGGCCCCGCCAGTTAACGGTAATAACTGGATAACTACAAATAGAGCCACCAAGAAAAATGAGAACCTCATTAATGGTACGATATTGCTCACGCTGTTTCTGATATTATCCGATCGTTTACTTATCGGCACGGAGGTTATTAAAAAATCAATCAATAACATTGTGCGTGAATGCAGTCGTGATGTATACTCTTCAATAAATCACTCGGACGTTACGTCAATATTAACTTAAACTAGAGCTCCTCTCTCCGCAGTGATTAGCGAGCATCTTTCGGCAAAATTTTCATTTACTTTACGAGTAAAAGTGGAGATATAAAAATTACTAAATAACATTTCTAAACGACCGTATCGTTACATCTGAAACACATCCAAACATAACATCTTTCAGCGCGTTTCCATGTTCACAACGACTCGCGCATGCAAGTATCGATACGTAGAACTGCTCCAATCCTGTCCGCCAATATTTAATCCTACCAACCGGTACGACGTACAACGGGAATATTTCCGTTAGACGCAAATCTTTAAACCGAATTTCTAATCTTACATCTTTTCATCTGTAACTGTCATTAATGATCACTTTTCTTACGGATTATCATAGTTCGACGGCAATTACCTTCGAGTCGTACCGAATCTGGTCAAGGTGCAGAAAACCTTACCATTTCGCCAAACCTTACCATAATCTTTTATTCAAACGTTCAACAAAATGTAAAGGTTGTAATCATTTACATGCGACAGTGAGGTTACACTAGAGAAACATGGAATCTGTATTTAATAAGCAGAGCCTTCTTACATATCCAGATTCAACAGACTGGTATAAATACAATTATTTTCAAATGTAAGGTCTAATCAATTTTTTTCCGTATCGCTACCCTGGGCTATATAAACGAGCGCACCTTTTACACCAAGAATTTGTCGAAGACGCTAATAGTCAAATTATCAGGGTGTGAGAACAGATAAAATTCTAGCAGTGTAGGTTTAATGAAATGGTCTTCGCCTTTCGTGAGGTATATTGAATCGCCGTAGTACTTTCCGACTGTCCAACCTTCAACATCTTTCATCAGTTCAGCTTCAAACTCCCTCATTCTCTTCATATGTTTCAACAACCTATAAGTATAGACTCTTTACCGCTGTTATCAAAGAAAATGATAAATATTTTAAGAAGAAATTAATTCTTTGACTTAAGTAGATTGAATATGCGTATTCTTAAGCTGAAATCACCAACTTTCTGAAAGAATAGTAATTATGCACTTAAAATCTGTAGTTCTTACTGTCTATCCTTTTCTGCCATCAATATTGGCTTAATGGCATTTTTAGCCCCACTCATTTCAAGTTTTTCCCTGCGAACATTCCTATAATCTTTACTGTACAGGTACAGCCCTGTTGTGCTAGCGCAAAGAAGTATTGGGATGAAATAACGAGCTGAAACGTAACAAATATTGAGGAAAATATCTTACATAAACGACGGTTCTTTGACTTTCGTATTCAACGGGAGACTTACGCTTTATAATGCCCCGTAATTTTACACGATCAGTATGAAAATCATCGTATCCTCCTGACGGAGGCAGGTCTTGTGCTCCAAATCTTTGTCCCGACATTTCTTTTAGTATTTATTACGATCCTTCATAACGAGGTGTCCCGATGAAACGAGAATAGTCTCCGAATAATAATGTCTATGAGAGAAAATAGCTTGCGGAAGCGTCCATTGGACTAATACGCAGCGGATTCACAGGATGGCAGCAGGAGTACAAGTTACAGCTACTTTATCAACTGTCGTTAAGTGTTGCATAAGATTTTCGCCTTTCCCGCTAAACTTCAAAAGCACGTAATGCGTGCACGTAATCGCATTTTTCGACGTCACAAATTTCATCAGAATCGCATTTTTCAACATCGCAAATTTGATCAGAATTGCATTTTTCGACGTCTCAAATTTGATCAAAATCGCCTTTTTCGATATCTCAAATTTGATGAGAATAGCACATTTTTAAAGGCCCTAAAAAGTTGAGTACAATACATACAAGCTTTTTTTAATACTGCCTGATAAGTTTTCACTTTTTCGATATTTTTATATTAATTTACTTCGCAATTCCACTATCAAAAATTACCGCCAGGCTTCATTAGTTTAGCAACGTACCGAACAACATTAAAACGAGATATCTCGTGACCCGTATGCCATGTGTTAACAAAATTCAGTCGAATGGGACTAGGACAAACGGTTAATATAGTTTCTTCATTGATGTAGCCCACGTCTCTATAACTTATTTGAAACTGACCTATCAGAAAATCAAAAACGCAATATGTCAAGCATGCGTGTATGCATTAATTGTAAGATAATGATTAGCAAGAGAATATCTCATTTGATTATACGTTTTGTCTGACAGTCGTTAGGAGCGTTTTCATTTGTTACCCGTTAAGTTAATCACTGCAAATCTGTTCTTTTACAGCCCATAAATAGCTATATATTGTTTTAAGTACAATTAGTTGTACATTTTCATTGAAATTACTCACTATTTTACGATCTTACATATGTGGGCACGTATATGGTATTTACAATTTCCCTGATGCTGCTGCCGTCCGGTGAAAAATAAAAAAACGCATTTCTACGAAACACGCAGTTCAGTCATTTTTTCGTATACCGTATAAGCTCACCTTGCACTGAAACGATACAATATTGTGCTTCGAGATTAAATAGTTACAGTAAAATCTCAAATTTTACCAAATTCGTCAAAAAATGAGACGAGATAGTCTCACGATTTTTCAGATTTTACAGTAGATTTGAGGGAAAATATTGTAATGTTGTAATTACTCTATGAGGTATGTGTGTAGTAAAGAAAAAGGCCGTGTATATTCAGTCAGTGATGAAAATACTGCAACAATATAATTTAAATATTTTATTGTCAAAATAATGAAAAAACAACGCTTATTCGTTCTCTTCCGAACGCAGGCGTGCGTTGGCATTCGTCACGCGAATTGAGAGTTGCTGAGCACGCTCTACAATTAATTTGCGTTTTTTACTGCTGACACCATGTGCGATTTCTGCACAGAATTTGCGGTTTTGCATCATTAAGACTTCCAACTCCTGAAAACAAAATTGTTGTTCAATGTACTTTACTCATTCACAATAGAAATATATGAAAAATTGATGCGAACGAACACTATGGAAATTATGACTTGTTAATATATACTCTTGCAGTCATTTTTATCTATACATTTTTTCATAGTTATTATCATACAACATTCTTTATATTACCGTGTAGGGTGGAATTTACATGGACACTACCATGTTGGCATCTACGGACTGAACCGACATGTCAAAATTTTAGTGTACATTCATAATTACCTTAACATTGTGTACAAGAACTTTGCGAAAACCAGTAGGCAGCATGTGACGCGTTTTCCTGTTGCTTCCGTAACCAATGTTGGGCATCAGATATTGGCCCTTGAAACGCCTACGCACTCTATTATCAATACCCTTTGGTTTACGCCAGTTACGCTAAAAAAAAAAAAAATGAAAAACTGTCATACTTAATGAATCACAACAGTAAAAGTATGAACTTGCAGCACATACTGATCATGACAGTATTGGCCTGTTAACATTCAGATGATAGAAATAGTGAATTGCTGGACGACAAAGACACATAACGTAAACACAAGAACTGCACCTTAAGTTTGTCATATCGATCACTCTGATGTCGAATAAACTTCTTTGTCCTCTTCTTTACAATGGTAGGTCTATACACCGGCCGGATAGACATGATGAATATTCTCTTGGCACCACTGGAACACGAACAGAAAAGACCTTCAATAACCTATACAGAGACACGTCTTACGCGGGTCTCACTACACGCTCCTTCGCTCGAGAATAAACGGGATTATTATTTTGTGTTACGATAATATCAAAAAAATATTAAGATATCCCGAAATCTGACGGTATCAGTTATTAATATCATCTCATAAATCGTACATTCAACCGACGATTTCTGTGAAAATAATGGATTTATTTCAACAACACATACCGTTCTCTGGTATGTCCAAGATGGAAAAGGTTATGTGCCACCGCTTATCCGACGGTTTGGAACATGAACAAGGCAAATTCATGATGTTCAACATTGTGGATGCTCATGACGCCATCTGGACAATCGATATGTAAATATCTAACCGCGTCCTACGTTTAACACGTTGACTGCTACGGTGGTCATCGGTGACCAGTGCAAAAGATTTTACTAAAAATACAAAAAATTCGCAATAAAGCCTATTTGCAAAGTTGTAAAAGCAATTGATATTGGACCGGTGCCTGAATACTCTGGCTTCTAATAACTCTATACTCTGCAGTGTTTCATCGCATCGCGGGTCTAACGTAGCAAAATACAGGTAACCCTCTTATAACACGGTTTCGCTATAACACGATTCGTAAATTGCGGGAACACTCCTACGACACGGCATGCTATAACACGGTTGTTCCTCTTATCGGGGACTGTGTCCCCCGTAGGACATTGGGGACATATCTTTGTCGCTGAAAGAAATAAAAACATCAATCTTAAATGCGTGTTGGAAAAAGATATGGCCGTCTTCAGTTGAAACAGAAATCATGCGTGAAACATCAGGAAATGAAATTGGTACCATATTAGAAGTCGCTAAATCAATCGGGGGCGAAGGTTTTGTGGATATGGCTGCCAAAGACATTCAAGATTTATTAGTGGAAGAAGAAGTTGACGAAGCGGATTTGATGGAAATGGCATCCCTAGATGCAAATTAAATCGATTTTGAGGACGCTAGCTCTGATGAAGATTGTGCAGTTAAGAATTTAACATTAAAAAAAATACGAGAAGGCCTACGCTTAGCGGAAAATCTCGAGTCATTTTTCTTGAATACAGACCCTTCCACGGAAAGAAGTCGAAGATTCAAAAGGGAGCTGCAAAACTGTTTAGCTCCATACCGCGAAATTTACAATGACCTAGTAAGAACCAGCAAGCAAAGTTCGATTACAGATTTTTTTAAGAGGGGAAAACATACAAAAACTTTAAATAGAGAAATTTGTCTTGGCAGATTAAGTGCAATAATTTTAGAAATTAAAAATACATTTTCCTTTAATGTAGGCAATATAAAATAAATTAAATATATTTATTCAATTCTAATAAGTATATATAATATATTAATTCTAACAGGTAACTGTGTTTTCTTCTTCTTCTGTATTCTGTAGATAAAATGCAATTGTTTAATATTCTATATATATACATAATAATTAATATGTTTAATAATTTGCAGCCAGCTTGTTTTTAAACAATTACTCAATTAATATATGTATATATATAATAAATAAATAAATAAATATATATATTATAAATAAATATGAATTATCCATATTATAATATTAATTACGTATCATTTATTAATAACGATTTATTACTATTTGTTTTTATTGTACATTGTGCTTTGTATTCTAGACTCTGGGGCACTGTATAGTTATTTTATCCTATTTATTATTACAATAAAGTGTAACAGCAGCAAAGGTCTGCACTAATTTTCAGTCAGCTCTTTTGTAAACAATTATTAAATTAATATATACATACACAATTAATAAATAAATAAATAAATATATATATATATTGTTAATATATATTAATTATCCATATTATAATATTAATTATGTATCAATTATTAATAATGATTTATTAATAATTAATTCATTATTATTTAATACATAATAAATAATTTATTAATTAATTGCTAATAAAATTATAATATGGATAATTAATATATACTAATTATTCATATTATAAAATTAATTATGTATCAATTATTAATAATGATTTATTAATAATTAATTAATAATAAAAATTCAATTAATTATTAATAATATTATAATATGGATAATTTTTATGTATTAATTATATATATACATGTATTAACTGAATAATTGTTTAAAAACAAGCTCATTGCAAATTACTGCAGACCTTTGCTGCTATTACACTTTATTTTAATAATAAATAGGATCAAATAACTGTACAATGCCCCAGGGTCTAGAATACAAAGCAAAATGTACAATAAAAACAATTTAGATTAGTAATTAACAAAACGTATTATATTCATTTAAATTTCCGCGCTTTTTTAAGAAATTTTTAAGCATCGACATCTTATTAATTTTATAATAAATCTCTCCCTTCATTCTATTAAGACTCCACAGTACTATAATTAATAACAATTGGTTTGGTACACGTAACAGTATCATAATATTAATTTTTAAATAATACGTGTTTAATATAAACAGGCATTTGACTATGGTATTAGTGGCGCCATCTCTCCGAAATTCCCGCAAACTACTCGTCGGCCATCTTTATTTGTGGCGCCGTCTCTTTGAAGTTTTCGCAAATTACTCATCGGCAAACGGTATATGTGGCGCCATCTCTTAGAAGTTTTCGCAAACAACTTATTGGCAATCAGTATATGTGGCGCCATCTATTCGCAGATCTCAGAAACTACTCAATCACCAGAGTCAAGTGCGTGTTTGTATTAAATATTTATTAATTATAAATAAATATAATAATAGCGTTGCTAAATGTATAAAACAATTTAACAACAATCCTGATATTGTGGAGAAGTAATGAAAGCAGTAGAAAGAATTTAATATAAATTTAATTGTTTCTTTGACTTGATTGGCTAGTAGTTTACGGGAATATGGTAAGATGGCGCCACACGTAAAATTTTCGATAAAAAGCCGCTAAAATTTAAATAATTAAACTACCATCATATTCCTGCCACCTCTGAAATATTTTCATTCTTCTGTTACAAAATCCCTGAATTTTCTGATAAAAATTCATATTCCCGAATTCTCATATTCTCCTGTTAAAAAATCCTGGAAATTATCCGGAATAATTCAGGAAATTGTAAAAGTTGTATTCAAACAGAATGCTGAAGTAAATTTTCCACCGAAGAAATTTTCGATACCTTCTGCCACCTCCTGCATACTTATATTCTCCTGTTACAAAGTCTCGAAATTCACGTTAAATTCATCCAGTGAAATTTCGAAAATTCCGAAAATGCTGAGATATTGTATCAGGAGAATATGAATACCGAAGAGGTGGCACAAGTGGAAAATTTTTCCGAAAAATTTGAAATATCGTATTAGGAGAATATGAATACTTAAGAGGTGGCACAAGTTGCTCCAAAATTTTTCGAAAAATTTTCAGATATCGTATTAGGAGAAATATGAGGACCTAAGAGGTGGCACAAGTTGCTCCAAAATTTTTCGGAAAATTTTCAGATATCCTAACCCAGACCTAACCCAGACCTAAGAGGTGGCACAAGTTGCTCCAAAATTTTTCGGAATATTTTCAGATATCCTAACCCAGACCTAACCCAGACCTAAGAGGTGGCACAAGTTGCTCCAAAATTTTTCGGAAAATTTTCAGATATCGTATTAGGATAATATGAAGACTTAAGAGGTAGCATAACTCAACTCAAATTTTTACAAATTTAGGGTTGAGTTTATTGTTTAAACCGAAGCTGATTTTGAACTTTCACCAACTTTTTATGCTTTTTACCACTGATTTAGCAATACTTACCACTTTTAAGGATCCTTCTATGGTATTTGTTTAGAAGTCTGCGACATTGAAATTCTTGCCTTCTTCAAACATCGCCTTGCTTTTTTACAGTTCCTCAGTAGCGTTGGATTAATTTTTGAATGTTTTACGACAAAGAATTAATAGCAGCGAGGGATAGTGGATAAATGGAATCTTATAACTAATTGATTAGAGAACGCAGAATTACATTTAACTCATTTATTTTCTCATAAAATACTGTACAAAAAATTGTTTAAAAAAATTTATTCTAACGCTTCCATACTTAGCGTAATGTAAAATTGCATTAGAATATAGTCTAGTATCTGAATAACTTGTAACTAATTGTTCGTAAGTCAGTTGCGTTCCAATCTGGAGTGTCAAACGATGCGTATTTGATGATTTGTTGCTGCGATCTTATGAATGCGAAGCTGCTCAAGTTAAAATGATGGTGCGATGTCCTGGCGCCTGTAATAAAGAAGAAAAATTTATTATTACGTGTAAAATATCATAACTTGTATAATAATATAGAGTATACGATAAAAAGAAAATAATAGATGTGTCGCAGAACAGTAATAGAAAGAAATAAGTTACGGAAACATGCAATTAATAAAAAAGAAAAGAAATTCAATCAGATAAGTATGAAAATTGAGTTTTGTATAAAGTAGGGTATCTATATCCAATAAAAATCATGTTTCGGTCCATTAAAAATATTGCGGAGAAGACGTATGGTTTATTAAAAAGCAATAATCAGTGTTCGACACTTGATTTTGACGCACTGAGTTAAGGAACCGTAAAACATTATACGTATTCAAAACTACTAATTGCGGAGACTAAAGGTGCATTCTATAATTAAAAAATATGTGATTTTATAAGTGAACGCTTTATAATAAATTGCCAAGCAATATATGGTATTTACAATATTATTTTACTATTGAGAGGTGACAGGAAATGAAGATGCTGGTTCGAGGCGAATCGTATTTCTCTGGGAGCCGGCGTGACTCTTCAGTCTCCATTCGAGCCATTTCAGTAATTCTGGACTTAGAGAACTATCGTTGATGTCTGATCGAGCCTCTAGTTGCTGATAATAAGCTTCACGTAATAGTCGAAACGTTTGCACATTTTTATAAGGCAACTGCGTCATGGGATCCATATATTTTGCGGGAAGCCTTTAAATGTAATAACACGAAATTATAAAACATCGCCACACAATGATATCGTATTTTATACAGATCATCTGATGCGTTAATATAAAAATTACCTCGTAATTGCGCACAAAGGTTTTTCCGCAAGTTTCTTCGGGGGCGACTTCTTAAATGCGTCTAGGTACGATTGTTCATTCTCAAATGTTATGAACGTCCGTTCGTAAAATGATCCAGTCTCCTCGACATTCACGTTCTTTTTCTTCTGAGACACGTGCGAACCGTTTAATTCCCTGCTACTTTCACTAAGAAAATTCACTAAGTTTCATAAACAATTGTATGTGAAGGTGATTGTTCTGTTGTAAGAGCAAAGCCTATTGCGATTGAGCAATTTCCAGGAAAATTTACCCTTTTTCTGATGCAGTACCGTCTAAACTGATATCTCCTTCAACACTAATTTTATCCTCCTCTCTAGATCCTGTGGCTTCAGAAATAACCATAACTGGCATTGCAAGAGATTGGTATCTGATTATGGGACCCACATTCGGTTTCCTTATCGTCCTAGTATTTTTCTTCTCATTCTCTAATTTCTGATATTTTTCTAGACAAAATATATACATTGGCATATTCATATATAGAGCAGTTTTCTGCGATTATACAGTAGATAAATTATAGTTTACCCAGTGATTTGACGTTAATCTGTTCAGTGTGTAATGCTTCTTCTAGTAATTCTTCCTGTGTTGGCTTCCACGTATCATGCTTCACCACCTTTGTCTTCCTCTTTTGATCCTCATTTCTTTCACGTAATCTCCTTTGTGTCGCAGCTGATTTCGCAGCAGTTGATCGGCGAATTGACTTACGTTCTACACAAGAGAATGGTTTAATCCCATATTCTGTTATAGAATTGCGCTAAGCCATTCCTAACAGGATTCACCTATACTATCTGACAGAATTTTATTTTGTTTTGTTTGCTTTATTTTTTTCTCTTTGGGCGTGGATTGTGACAGTGTTGCAACAGCCTTTGGCTCCTTGTAAGCTTTGGTTATTAATCTTCGCTTTTTCTTAGGACCCTCTTGTTCTGGATCAGATACAGGTTCATCATTTTCATCGATGCTGAAGTCTGAATCAACTTCATCTTCAGCTTCGTCCTCCTCCCTAAATTTAACATTGTACATTATCCATATTAAACATGAACGTCTACAATTTGATAATGCGGAAGACCGAGTACTTACATGTAATCATGATCTTGTTCTACTTCGTCAAAACCTCCATACGTAGTCTTATAAAAATCATCTTCTTCCTCTTCGTTTAGTAACCTTGCCATTTTATTGCCAGCATTGGCACGTCTCTCTCGTGTAAGTGCCATTGTTGCAAAACTTTTAATTATGACTAGTTAACTAATGAATAATATACAGATGTTTTCTTGTACTTTAGTATTGACACTCTATAAGGTATGTTTTTCACGCTCTGTTATTGCACAGAATACAGCATATGCTACTTTTATTTTAAATCATGAGATTTTTACATGCTGGAATATACTTTTGGCGTATAGTACGTATGGCGTATCATAATTTGACAGATAATACGTGAGTTTTAGGTTATTAAAAAGCAAACAACAGACCTCCCTACTCTTCCATTGCTATGAAAATACTGAGACTCCATTGGTACAAAGCATTAATACCACAGAGGTGGTAAAAGTATAGATTTGCCATCTTATGGAAGTTTGTGTATTACCAACTGAAATACCGACTTTGCACAAAATGGTGTGTGTCTAAGCACGTTCTATATTAGGAAACGATGGAAATTAAAAACGTCCATACGTTCTTTCTTAATTACACTATAATCATGTTTTACAATAAATGTATATTCCCCTACACTTCTTTAAGATATTTGGAGATAGTAAAAATCATCCAAAAGTAATATGTGGTCCATAAAGAATTATTTCGTATCTGTGATCGTTTACCACTTGTATTTATGATTTAGTAATAGAAATAAATCAAAATAATATTCGTCTTAAACTATTCTGCATTTTCTAAATGAAGTAAGTAGTATGTTATGACCTAGTCACAATTGCGGCATCGTTCAGGTTTCGGACTAGGGAAATACCGCAGTTTTGGGTCTGTCGAATTAACCGGTTAACTGCGGAATTTAATTTTAGAAATTCCCCACAGAGTGCGGAATTAAAATCAAGCAATGACGTGTATATACGTTGAACGCAGGATAAATGGTTCTATTATAAGTTGCTCTAACTTGCTGTCTAATTTGCTGTCTGAGTCACCCAGCTGGAGACGAAATTTAGCGATTTATTACATAATCCCATTATTATATTATACATATTCAGCTATTTTTTATACCTTGCGTTTTATTTTGACAATAACTGCAGAAATACGCAGGTTTACCTCAGATGCTTTAAAAGTGAGAAAGAGAAAGAGATTGGATCGAATGCTTGGGACTCTTGTATCGTGACTGTATCGTGACTGTGCTGAGTTAATATTCAGAAAGGAGTGTATTTATTTTCCTTGCAGAAAGTCTAGTCTTTTCCTTTGGTGCCTTCGTTGTCGCTAATCACTTCACTTGGGGTCCCTAGGAACGGTTTTCGTTAGTGAACCGAGGTCCGCCATAAGTTCTCCATTATTGTATACACTGCCTAACGATTTGGGACGACGATGATGTAGTTGTGACATGTGTCACGTTTAGTTAAAATTCTTTTGCAATTCGCTTTCCGCTTTAATTATTGAAAGTGCACGTCAAAGCCAGCGATATGGGGCTTGATAATATTTCATACTTGTGGATGGGTGCGTATTATACTTCACCTTACATGTTTATCGTCATACTAAAAACGAAAGAGATGTAAGTTTTTATTAATATTTACCTTTTTTCATGGTCATTTCATTGTATTGTTAGCCTTTATGTTTAAATGATATCTTTTGATACTGCATGTCAATGCTTAGGCCTTTGTTATAAGTTTTGTGGAAAGTAATCCATGAACGCTTATTGACCAGTTATGACTTATCCTAGGTTGGGCATACATAGCTTCCGTGGGATGGTACACGCTTGGACTTATTTTAGTGTTATTGTATGCCTCTCCATATCTCAAAGAAAGGTATGCAAAGTGGAGGCTAAAAAAAGATGAAGAAGAATACGCAGCCAAGTATCATAAAAGTAAGTATTGTTGCTTATTGTTGTTGTAAGCTTGTTCACTGCAGTTTCTGATGATGATTTTGGTCATGATGCAAACTACATTTTCCATGTTCAACCATTCAATTTTACAGATCCAGATCTTATGCAAGAGAGATTAGCAGGGATAGACGCTGCTAGGCGAAGAATGCAGGAGAAGTATGACAGAGAAGTAGCCTTGGCAACTGAAAAGCAACAAGAGGTACGATAAGCTTTAGTAGCGTATTACTCTATCCGTAATATATGTTTCTCAGTTATGAAATTTGTTATTTAGCAAAAACAGAAAAAGCTTGAAGAGCGACGGAAGTTACTGAAACAAGATAGTTCTGGGCCTTCTACATCTGAAGGATCAAAAGTAGATTCGTGGAAACCAGGTAATATTCTGCAATTGATATTGTATATTATATTCTGTATTTTAATTTGTAGCACAGCATTGTAATGTCATAAATGTTTGTTGTAGCGTATAATCCGCTAATTGGTGATAGCAACCGAGGTTATCGACCTCCAAAGAAGTCTTGCTGTCGAAAGGGTGGGTGCGGTTAAGTATAAGTTAATGTAAGTTTGTTTTACTTATATTTTTATGTTAAATGTAAATTGGTCAGGTTAATTACCTATGAGCGGAAACAGAAATAATACATACATTGTATGTCATAAATCAAACTAGAAAAGCAAAGTAATAAAGAAAAAGGGACATCTATGGAATGAGTTTATTTTCAGGAAACACCTATGGTAATCACAGGTCAGTCATAAAAGTAATAAATAGCTGGCATTTTTTTAACATTACTTTTATTAATCATTATCAGTATAATATGCAATGACATATGCAATGATATATCATTTATCTGTAGGTAGTACTTGACAATAGCGATTGTTATAAATTATCTACAATCCTGTGTGTTGTGTGTGTATTGTGTATATGTATATTCATCTATCTTATTTCATCCCATTCGATTTACACAATGTATCCATCTTGAATCGCGATCGAACGATGACCGCCGTTACCAGTTAATAAATAAGTTATTATCCCTTAAAAAAAGAGGAAAAGTAAGTTCTCGTTTAGGCGCGATATTTACAAATGTGTACGGGGAAGGGGGGAGGGAAAAGGATCGAGCAGTCAAAGAAATCACTCGTCAGCCTTCATTCGCGTAGTAGTTCGGGCAGAGATTTCGGAACATATTTCAATATTACGTACAATTACTACGTGTACTATCGGTAATGTTTCAAAAATTTAATGAACCCAACTCTCGCCGTCTCAAATTCTTAATGATATGGATTACTTTTACATAGTTCTAACTCTACCGATCTACACCTTACTCTTTACATTCTTCATCTTTCTACTCGAGGAACGCTGCACGCTCGTTTGATCACTCACGGCGAACATTTTTCAGTTTCTGTCGGTCAGCAGTAGTTAATTAAACTTAAAAACCGTCCGTATGGCGTAACATTGAAGTTCGGAGAAGGACACGCGAAACGTTACCTCGAGGTAGTGGCAAAGTTTGGCTGGACGTACCTAGGGATGTCGATTATACAATTTTTTTCCATTCTAACATTAATTACGATCGATTTTTAGGTTTGCTGCGATTCTGTGAGTGAGTGAATGAGTGTGTGCGAGAAACTGCGTCGTATATGTGCGTGCCGTCGGGTTTGCGTACTTAAATTTTAAGGTACTCGCGGTACACGTCTTCCCATTCGCTATTCACCCTCTTCGCTCGACTTACGCAGTCAAACAATTTGCGCGTCATTATTTTCCTTTCTTTTTTCTCAGATACTATACAAGTCGTCTCGCGACCGTCGTAACAATCGTGCGAGGATGAGAAATTATAAAAATAATACATTACGATTTACTCGCCCATTGATACGACGGCTTTCATTGTTTTCTATCTCCTTGTAGTGCAATTGTCATTACTTAAAGCCAGCAGTCCTTGCAAAATGGCGATCGCGTTATTTGCAAAGGATTACGATTGTATAATCTTTTTGAGAACCTTTGCGAATAATGGTCGCTGTTTTTTCTCAGGTCAGATCTTATGGACGATCGTTCGTCTACCACTTCTCCGGCTGAGTTTATGTACAAGAAATTCGACCTAACGTACATCGGTAAATGATCTGCTCGTAAAAAGATGATAGCTCTTTTTTCTTAACCGAGCGAGTTATTATACATTACAAAATTTTGGCAAACTCAGTACAGCCTAGATCTTTACACAAACTCAGATCAGACGTCTCCTCGATAAAATGCTTAAAATATATTTATATATGCCCTATCTATGTAGTCATGCTTTTCGAGATATCATTCTCAGTTATTTTCATATAGTGTCTGACATTCTCGATCTCTTCTTTGCCTTATTTTCCCCATGTTTTCTTTAATTCTATTTCTACAATATGCCGAGAGAAATTCTCCTATTCGTTTATTTCTCACCTGCATGGATGGACTTTTACGAATATTTTTACCCAATTACTCACTGTGTACACACACACACAAGCATCTATCGCGTGTCCATGTACAGATACGTATGGAAACGCACGCATAATGTAAGCTTATTTCTATAATGTATCACTATAGGTTTTTAGGTTCAATTCTCTGAGTGAATTCTCATCTCGACCCCGAAGCCTGCAACCTAATTAACCGCGCAGCGACCGAAAACGTTTTAGTAATCAAGATTCTAAGCACGTCTTGTGACGCTATGTTGAACTCATTAAATGGCAGTGTCCATTTTTCGCTTTAAGCCTTCTTATTTTGGCCGAAACACATATTGCTCAAGACGTACAGAACAGTCGAAATTCGATGTTCCAAAATCAGACTTAAGTATTGACTTAAAGAAGTCGAAATAGTTAGACCCTCCGCGGTATCTGCCTCGCAGCATACAAACTGCGCGTAGAAGTTCGATGCGAGAAAAATTGGCCTCAAAATCAGTACTAAAAACGCATCTTGTCGAACTCTTGTCTCTTAATGAACGCAAAATTCACTCTTAACTTTTGCAATGCTCCGTATTCCGTGCTTCTTGCTAGAGAACGTCTAAAACGTACACAAGTGCGCATAACGAGCCGCAATGTCATTACGTGTCACTCCCTCTTTTATCGCTATATTCACATTCTCACTTATCTGTCAGGTCATGCTCATATCCAATAATCGGTTACATAGGATTCCTAAAGTTAAATACGTTAGTACGTACGCGGTAAACGTATACACGTATATTACATAATAACGATATATCATATAATATAGTGCGCATATACGTGCCCGTGTAATTACGTGTAAATTAAAAACTAATGACTAATTTCGTTAAACAACTTTGTACAGTGTATACAAAAACCGTTTGATATGATAATACATCTTACGCATTTATTGTTATTTTCCGTTACTTCATAGCGTGGTTTAACTATAAGTATTCGTTTTTTGGAAGAATTATACGTCAATCATAGTTTGCACTACACATAAAGATCTGTCAGCTTTCATTTTCATCTTTTCCCTCTTAAGATTTAGGAACGTTTATATCGAAAATAATATTCGTCATTTCCACGCGGCGAGAATGTACAAGCTCCCGAAAATAACTGCCGCGTTCTATTTAATCGAGCTATCCGAGTTTCCATCGTAAAAGCGTCGAGCTTATATTTGTCGAACGTACGCTTCGTGCACATTGCACACACTACGTCAATTTGACGAATAAAAGTGCATTAGTAACTTCGACAAGTTTCCTCCTCGCTGATTTCTCGCGAACTCACGGTTATGCCCTTCTATATTGTTTTCCGTTTTCATTTTCTAAGGGAATTCGGTCGCGGGCAGATGATATCAGACGGCAATAATTAATTCAAGACTAACAAGTAAAATCTTCTCCAGTCTATTCGACACTTTTCCACCGTTCTGTGTCAAAACGGAGAACTCGGTGCGCCTATACAATCTCTGTATTTGAAAGCCCTCGATCTATGTCGAATAATACGTACATACACATATGTTACACATTCATCCGAAATAATGAAAAGGGGGCAGGCGGAGAATCATCCTAATCGTTTGGCGAACAGCAAAAATTGTCTTTCATTCTCGTCCATGCAATCAAAATGTCCAAGTTACTTTTTCGGTTGAGATAGAGAAATATGTGTAGGTAGAGTACAGAGAAAGATAAGGTAAGAGGGACGATGAGAGGAAAAAGAGACTGTTTGAGCATCATCATTAGTCCAGCAAAGTTACTTCAACAGTCAAACTCATAAATCGTAACAGGTAAAGTTGACTGATTGGTTTCTATTTCTTTACGTGTAACGAGCAGAAATCGAGTTGACGGAAGAACGATGCCACATATGATTGGTCTCTCCGTAAGGAAAAAGTTTCGGATCTCGGTATGGTTTGTTCTTCTCAACGAGCCGACTTTACGCGGTAAAGTCGCACCTTGCGGTTTAAAGACGCGAACTCTTAGACCTCTCTCGTCTCCTGCTCCTCTTCTTTCTCTTCGTTCGACGAATTTAGCTGTCGCGGTGGTCGCTCAGTCTGCTAGATTCCGAGGGCGCTCCTGGATTATTTCCGGTCATAAAGATGCTATTCAGTTTATTGTAACGCTGGCTACCCGAACTGCTCAGTGTATTGGATGCCGAGGAATTGTGCTGCGGGTATCCGCCGGATCTCGAGAAGCTAGGCACTTTGTCTGGAATAGATGATGCCAATTAAAACCACAGATAATTCGTAGATGCTTTAATACGCTACTTTTAGACAATACAACTCCTTTACTTACTTACTTACAACTACTTTTGGACAATACCCTACTTTAAGACGTAAAATACGTTCGATAGTCAACGTATTAACACTTTAACGATCACTAAGAAATCTGTAAGAAATACGCGTTGGACCGCTCATTTTTGGGAAACTTGTACGTTACAAAAAATCATACCTTTGTTATTTATGAAGCAATTTTTGTGAAACTCAGAAATTGTATAATTGGAAGTATTTTACGTATTATTAAAAAAATTATGTTTTTTAATAATTATCATAACTTTTTTATTAACGAATGAAAACACGGAAAAAACATGGAGGCAATCGAGTTTAATGCATTGAACATTATTATGAATACTTAACACGTTGACTGTGACGCCGAAATTACATGTTTCGCACAGAACGCCACGAAAATATTTTTACTATTCTGTGCATGTAATGGAAATGTAATAATTCATTTCGTTATTTGTAAGAATACGGCATGGATTGCAAACGAAGGAGCGGCCGACGTATTTGGTACGCAAATTTTGCAAACAGTATTACCAATAAAATGTTGCAAGCTTCGGAACAATGTGCAAAAAATCGGACCAAAAAGGTAACTAAATACTGCCAAGATTGCATTGACGGGCCACACTTATGTTTAAAATGCTTCAATACAATGCACCGGTAGATAAAAGATTCGATAAAAATTAATTTTTGATTTAATAAAAACTTTTAATTTTTCAATATTGCTAATTTTATTTGAAAGCATTCTTTAATTAGCGAATTTTCATTCAACTTTCAATTTACAAGTATTTGATGCACTCCGGTCGCTAATGACCACCATGGCGCTGCAGGAGAAACAAGTTGCGGTCGCATATGACTGTCGTGGCGTTCAATGTGTTAAATAGACAAAATAGATACAATGTATCAAAATACGTAATAAGCGAAATAAGTAAATAAGCGAAAAAAAACATGAAGGCAATCGAGTTTAATACATTGAATATTGATATGAATACTTAAATAGAGAAAATAGATACAATGTATCAAAGCAAATTACATCTAAAGGCAGCTTGTAGAAAACACGAGAAAACTCGTGAGCGGTCCTTAAAGTGTTAATCTGATATTACCAATTTAGTACTAGATTTAGCACTAGGTCATTTAGTATTAGAAAAAACTCTTTCAAGAAGGCTATATGCTAACGCCAGTACAATACGTCTTTAGGACAACTATCTATCATTAGAGGGCAATGTGCACTGACCTTTGCTACGGTTATGCCTCGATCTTTCCTGCGAATTGGCACTGCCGCACTGCCTCTGAGGAATACAAGAGTAGTTGCTGTCGCTACTGTAAGTTGGTGAGGCGGTCCTGTTATTTCTCCTGCGCGGACTCCTGTTGTTCCTGCTCCTGGAGCCGGCTCTGCTTCCGTGCACACAGCCGGGTGCAAATTGATTATTATACTCCAGTGTGTCAGCGTACAGGCAGCTAGACTCGGAGCACGAGCAACACATATCCGAGTGAGTATTCGAGTCACAAGATTTCCTATCCCATTCTTCGTTATCTTGCGGATAAATATTCTCATTACGGAACATTTCTTCGTTATGACGATAGACATCGTCGTTTACACCTGAAGAATGATCAAGGCGCGTATTCGGGTGATTACCGCGGCTGAATCCAGGATCATGACCTCTGTAATCGTCCTGAAGGCCATTCTGATGTCCATAGATCACAGAACCGCTCTCATATTCGTTTTCATGAGGTTTATAGTCGTAATGATTGAAGCCCTGCGGAAATGATGGCACAGGTGGTGGATTCGTTTGGGGTGGCAGAGTTGTGTATCTTCCTGGTTGAAGACCAGTTCCATGAGTGGATCCTGGATCGTGCTGACTCTGCGAACTCCAGGGAGTTGGTGATGAGCTAAAACTGTTGCCAACTCGGATTGGCGGTGTAGGTGGACTCTGAGAGTTTGCGGATCCGGCACCGTCTAAGTCGTTTTGCACGTTTCGTTTTCCCAAATGCGGGCTGAAGGCGGCCGGTTGTTGTGGTGACGGTTGCTGCGGGTGTTGTTGCTGCTGATGGACTCTGCTAGTGACTAAAGAAGTACCCGGAGGCGGTGGATGCTCTGGTGGTGGCGGTAGCATGTCGCACCAGTTCGGCATACCACTCTGAGATCCGTTGGGCGGTATCCTGTATTGTCTTCTTTGCATTTCCAAATTCTCTTCGGTATAAACGCTGCTGGCATTGTCACTGCTAGGTGACATAGTAGATTTGTTGTGTTCCTGATTCGAATCCAAGCTCGAGTAGTCTGGCTTAACACAGGAATCACTTGAATTCGATTTCTGACCACTAGTTTCCATAGAGTCAGGACTACGATTTCCGACACAGAGAGTGGTTGTAGCGTATGGCTCTGGAGGTGCTTGCATCTGCTTTCGAGTATTATAAAACGTCGTTAGATTCACTTCAGCATACTCGGAGCCGGCCATGCTAACGATTCCAGATGCCAACATCTGTTGGTTATTTAACAATTTCGTTTCGCAGTCTTTATCAGTGGACCCTTGCAGAGTATTCGTAGGTCTCCATCCCCGTTCAAGCCAGAGTGTGTCTTTGTTCAGTTGGCAGATATCATTGGCTGTTCCGACGGGTACGTTTAGGTGTCCTAGTTGCTTGCTCATGGCTTGTCTTCGACGGACGTAGAAGGCACCGAACAACGCAGCGATGACTGTGAAGACCATTGTGATCATCAGAACCAAGAACCAGGTTTGGCTTACAACAGATGCACCTCCATGACTGGGGTCTGTCCGTGGTGGCAGTTGGGTAAGTTGTCCAGGATCCATATTCAGTAGAGTTGGTGTGGAGAAAGGACCTAGGCCGATTCTGGTTAAACCAGCTACTCGAGCAGTGTAGAGACCCCCTGTTGACAAACTGTTGATGATCACTGACGTGGTTGAGGCGTTCAACGACATTTGGCCCAAGATCTTGTTGCTGCTGTTGCTTTTTATCTGAATCTGTGAAATAATATAAAATGGAAGTGAGCAGAAACGTTTTATTATATATCAAACCTTGATTATGTATCAAACCAAGAGCAATTTAAAAACTTGTGGTATATGCACTAACATTAACAAACTTCTATATATTCATTGCCGATCGTTAGTTCCTAATATCTTTTTTGTTGTGGCATTTGTCACATAGTCGATCTGTATTTCCTTGCTTTTATTTTCATTAATTTTTACGTACGGTAACTATACTAGGATTGATCAGACTCGGCATCAAAATAATACTGAATTCAAACTCAAGATCAACCTACCTTGTATCCTATCAGTTGCCCATTTTGTGTGTTCTTGGGTGGTGGTGACCATCGCACAAATGCCGAGGTCATGTTGATCATTCCAACATGAACATTTTCTGGAGCACCAGAAGGCGCGTCTTCCAAAGTCGTTGCAAGTTTTACATTGCTTGGCCTTCCTTCGATAGTTTTGTAAAACGGTACAAGGAAGAACTCGTAACGAGTATATTTTCTCAGAGCGGTGAGTACATAACTCGTTGCGCCGGCATTTAGCACTGTAACCATTTGATACTCGGGTTTATCCGAAATTTCACGATATCTCACGTAAAGTCCCTCAACCAAGTCGGCCGCCCCAAGAATCTAAAATAAATTAAGTACACTGGTTAACTAACGATTCATATTACCACTGGTACAATGAAATGATAAATTATCACATTTATCATGGCAAAATAAGAAATTGGATTATAAATGGAAATTTACGGATGCAACATAGACTGAATGCGACTTACATCCCACATTATTTTCACACTGGTACTGCTTAGTGGTTGAACTTCTCTAAGATGAAGTATTTCGCTGTTGAGACGATCTCTTGCGCGAATCAATTCTATCTGAGGGACAGAGTGTTCATTTAGGCTAGTGGTGTGAGCCACGTCTGAAAGTGGCCCGGGAAGTGAAAGTCCATGGCTGTTTTCAGCACGAACAAGGAACACGTAATTCGTGTCAGGCTTCAGACCAATCACCTGTAAAAATATTTATCATATTTTAATATTATCATCTTCATACTACTCTGATGCTATCACGTAATAAATTGTGTTGCATACAAATGTTACAAAGTATGACGCGTCAAAAAAACAGTCTTACGTGTTAAAGTTAATATCGCTCGAAATTGTTTTACCCGAGACCGAAAACGTTATATAGAGTAAAAAATCTGATTGATTTAAGTAATATGAAAGATTTACTTCACGGAGTTAATACGTTAATATAGAGTAGCGAATACTTACGGCGAACGTATCATCGGTCACACCAGTTGCGGCAACTACCCAACCGGTATTCAAATTACTACTGAAATACTCAATATTGTAGCCGATGATCTTACTCTGACCCTCGTGCCCGGGGCTCCAAGTAAGTGTAACAGAATTACTGGTGGTATTGACAATTCTCGGTTTACTAGGATTCTGTGGCAGGGCAGACATGTCTGGCGTCCTGTGAAATGTCGTCGTACTACTGACGGTCAAGGTTGCCGACCACGAAGTGTTGCCGGATTCGGACGACGCTATACAAGTATAGAGTCCTGAGTCATTGGCCTGAAGATCATCGATGAAAAGGGTGCCGTTGTTGGCCATAGTTATTCTACCCCCGAGCTGTATAAGAACACCGTCTTTATGCCACTGAACTCGTGGAGTCGGAGTGCCAACCGTCCTACAAGGTAACGAAGCGATACTCTTCAATGGCAGTGTTTGATTTGCTGGTCCCAATTCGATGATAGGCGGAGGAATTTCTTGCACCGAAGTCACCTGCGAAGACGATTTACAAAAAATGAGATGCCATGTAGAACGGAAATTTTGATGGAGACGTGATCAGTTTGTAAAATCATTTCAAGCGTGACATACAACGTGAAAACGTTGTAATACGCGAAATGTTGACACACGTCTATCGATAGCTGTGCCACAACACGTGAGCAGGTAGTAAGTTCTGTATCGATCACGTAAAGCATCTAGAATCGCGAGTCCTGCGACCCGTTTCCGTCGAATTATGTCTCACCTGGAGGAACACAGTAGCAGTGCTGGCGCCGGCTTGGCTAATCGCGCTGCATACATAATGGCCTTCGTCCTTTCTGACAGCTCCCTTGATATGCAAACTCCCGTCCTCAGTGACGGTATAACGGCTCTGATAAGTCTTCCCTGGGACCATCAACTCTTGGGAGCCTTCGCGGGTCCAGAAAATCGACGGCTTCGGGGCGCCTCGTGCAGTGCATGCGAACGTTACGTCCAACCCAGTACTGACAGCTTCATCTTTTGGGAAATTTGTGAATACCGGTCTCGCTGTAAGAACAAACATCTCTTTTTAGATCACATGAACAAACGAAACAATTCATCAAACGGATTGGCAACTGGTTCGATTGATGGACTGAAGAAAAAAAACCTTGAATCTCAAACATTGAATATTGTAAGATGGCCAAATACTGAAAAGGGGGAATTCAAAGGTTTACAAGGATCTTTACTTTACCGCCAATCTACTCGTGTTTCTGAGCTTTAAAGGTACTTACGGACTTCTAGTCTTTCTAGAAAGTACCTCAATTGCGCGATATGTTCAGCGAAAATACGCGATGGAAGGTTGCTATCTATATACTCTTTCAATTGCTGATAAAGTCTGAAGATACATCATACTGATGCTTGAGACGTTTCTTTTATGGAATACTAGGCGAATACTTACAGTGCACTGTTAACGTTGCGCTCGCTGAAATTGCACCCACACCATTTTCCGCGTCGCATATATACGTTCCTTGATCTTGAGGTGTTACTCTTTCAATTAGAAGACTCTTATCGTCTAGAATGTGAGCTCGTCCGATCGGCATTTTGCCATCGTTTCGACGCCAAAGTATTTCCGGTGGTGGATCACCACCTACACGGCAGGTAAATTCGGCAGTTTGGTCCGTAAGAATCGTTACGTTCATTGGCATGGCCATGAAAAAAGGTTTCACTGCAAATAAACAAAGCAACGAACACGCTCAGTCATATCTCGCGAAGCATACATGATATTATATGTACATCAAACAGTTTGTAGAGAATCGCAGGAAGCGATTGGAAATATTCTTACCGTGAACCGTTAGAGTTGCCACAGCAGATTCCTTTTTCCCTACCATATTTTCGGCAACGCATTGATATTTTCCTTGATCAGTTTGCCTAACGTCTGATATCATGAGATTACCGCCATCCACGATGGTAATTCTGAAAACACGGAAAAATTTACATAATCATACATTTGTTCGTATTTACACGCACCTTTTTCTATATCACATAGCTGGACATTTTATAATTATGCTTTTAAATTGCGCTGGCACGGAAATATTAGGACAAATGTATTACGCTTGTCCGAAATGACTGAAAAATGAATCTGGCGTCGCAGTGGGAGATGACGTTGAAGTACGACACTATAGAAAAGCCATATTTTCCAAGCGAAAAGCAGTTGATTGGGAATGGCCATTGAGCGTCGCGGCATGCTGGAATTCGTACGCAGGGGTGCTAGACGTCTATGGTGGTCTGCCCCTTTCCCACCCCTTTAGCGAAGGTTCAACGTCGGCTCGACAACAGAGAGGCCAATAGCTTCTCGATAGCGTTCTCTAATTTATAGTGACAATTAATTTCAGCGTTGGTGTGCGATTCTACCTCACTCTGCGTCACTCCCTTCATTGTCCCCCTTACACCCCTTTCAGTCCGTTTACCTCGTCCTTAGGCAGCCGTGAGCAGGCCACGAAGCGGCCGTGGCAATGCGACCGGATTTAATTTCTATTAGTGTCCCCTAATTTATTGCGCCTTACTACCGTCGTCGGCGTAAGAGACCGGGAACGAGGAAAGCGATCCATCAAAACGGCCAAAGAACTCGGCGAATGGCAAAGGAAGAAAAGGTCGATGGATAAATAGACTAGGAGGCGGAACCAGTCGGCGACACAGGCAAGATCGTGATTGCGACCGCTTAATGGTTCGTTGATATAGCCTGAGAAATAGGATTACGTTATTTTCAGAACTAGCGATTTAACTGTTCGAGACATGGTATTAGTGGACGTGCTGACGTTCACTGTGGTATATTGGCTTGCAGTAAGAAGAAGGATATTTTATTGGACTGGGTTGTGTGAAAGTTAAAACGACCAAAACCGACTTTTATCACATGACAGTGCGGTTGGAAATTTGATTAGAAAAATACTGTCAATTTAAGAGGGTATTCCAATGTGAACGCCCAAAAAAAGCAAATTTTCAACATTTTTTTTCTCAGAAACTGTTGCATATAATTGAGCAAAGTTTTTTTTCCTGGAAAAGTATGGCCTAGGACAATAGAGGCAATCTTTTTATCGTTTAAAAACATGTGTGTATTTAATTATATTGGTGGTTTTACACCGATCAAAAAAATTTTTGTTGTGTTGGCGTAGACAATTCCACCTTCCTGGGCATCTGAGACAGAAAATCGAAACAGATACCTAATCTGTATGAATGTGGTTATCGCATGAATTACAGGTTTCAAACTTCTATGAAAATTAACAAAATGGCAAAAATTACAAAATGTAAAAAAGTGCAAAAAAATTATAATAAAAACTTTAATATAATTGAGCTTTATACGATAGCCATAGGTATGCTGAATATTGTGTTAAAATTTGAAGTGGATCTATAAATCCGTGTTTGAGTAATCATCTACGCCACTTGCAAAAATCTCGCTGATGCGCGCGTAGTTACAGCGTCTGCTTTGAAACGTTATTACTAGTAAAAAAGGGCGGAATCGCCTAAAACGACTTTGGGACATTAATTCTATGATTATAAACTATCAAAAAATGCAAAAAAATCAATTTTTTCGAGCCGTCACATTGGAATACCTTTAAGTCAGGTGCAAGCAGTGTTGTTTGGCAGACCAGGAATGTGCAAGGTGATAGTGATGGATGGCAGTACTAAAGTTGAAGTCGCTGGAGATGAGAATGAATGGTAGGGGTGGAGGCATGAGTAAGTTGGGCTGGGATTAAACTTTAATTTCGTCGATCCATTGAGATTCGCGGAAAAGTCCTTGCGGTATGCCGAGCTAGCGACCAACCGGAAGTCGGTCATTGAGGAAGTGGCAAGAACAGAGAAATGCCGGCTTCGGGAGCACCCTCGTACTCATTCCTCTTCCTTCTTTCGTAGAGACGTGCGTTCCTTCGCCTGGCACTTACCTCAGCATCGCGTACTTTGACTTTCGAGAAGAGAAAACGATTCTCGCGGACTCGGGCCACGAGTTATTATCTCCGTCAGGAAATCTCGTTCTAGTTTGTGAGAAATGGACGAGCAAAGCCGCGGGGTTGAACAAGGAAGATTACAAGGAATGCCAGATTTTAATTCTTAACAAGTTTGTTTCAAGGAGATTAAATTTAGAAGCAAAGAATGGCAAATAGCTTAAAATTGCCATGGGTGCTAATCTTGTCTTTAACCACGAGTATTCCTGTCATTCCGTGTAATCATGCGAGAATGCAGCCGTATTCGAGCTGAGTCCGACACGTCGGACCACCGTAGATCAAATGGAATCTGTAGATCGACGTGATGAAAAGAGCTGATCGCCATTTTGGCGTATCGTTTTCCTTGCAACGATTTTCAGCGTGAGAACGTTCGGTCCCGCTGACCCGTCGTGATTTGCCGTTGAAAGGAGAATGAGACGGGAATTCGAGTGAACGAGCAGGAGTCGGACGATGTTGGGTGTCGAGAAAATTGGAAAGAAAGCACGTGCTCTCGCGGAACGCGGCCGATGATCGAGAATCGAGAATGAAGATGGAATCGGAGCGAACACGCGGAATGGAGTGGATTAAGCTTTAATTGCGGCGATTCATTGAGATGCACGGAAAAGTCGTTCCGCCTCTTGGAACGACGACGATTCAACGGGAAGGTCATTGCGTCGGGGCAAAGGAATTGGATAAGTTCAAGCGGAACGCGTCTTCCAGCATTCCGGGAAAACGTGTTGCTTTCAAGAAATTACAAAAATGCAGGCGGTTGTACGATTTTTGTCAGATTGATGTCGTAATTGGTGTCCTTACGAAGTGAAATGCTAAAGAAAGAAGTCATTGGCACAATGAATAACAGCTGATTTTCGCATCGTAAATATAATAAATCTTTCGTTTTATGTATTGATCGTGAAATGCCTGTGACGTTGTGAAAATTGGAACCTTTCACTTTGAGCATGATTAACCGTTGACTACTCATGAAACAACCGAAGAATCGGTTGTCGGAGACTTTACTGATTTTCGCATCGTAAATAGAACAAATCTTTCGTTTTATGCATTGGTCATGAAATGCCTATGACGTTGTGAAAATTAGAATCCTTCGCTTTGAGCAAGATTAATTGTCGACTACTTATGAAACAACCAAAGAATCGGTTGTCGGAGACTTTGCTGATTTTCGCATCGTAAATAGAATGAATCTTTCGTTTTATGCATTGATCATGAAATACCTGTGACGTTATAAAAATTGGAATCTTCCACTTTGAGCACGATTAATTGTCGACTACTCATGAAACAACCGAAGAATCGGTTGTCGGACACTTTACTGATTTTCGCATCGTAAATAAAATAAATCGTTCGTTTCCTGCATTGGTCATAAAATGCCCGTAGCGTTGTGAAAATCAGAATCCTTCGCTCTGAGCATGATTAATTGTCGACTACTCATGAAACAACCGGAGAATCGAGGACTTTAAATGATCGTCAACTGTCTTTGAGCGTAGCGTCGATTTGACGCATTAAGTGACTGGGTTCGGCGACCGCCAGTATAGAAAGGCTGTGCCCTAGATTCGCAAAAAGAAAAAATGGCACAATGAGGCGTCATCGTCGATGGAACGAAAAGGAAGGGAAGCAAAGGGTAGAACAAAGGGACCAGGTCGAAACGTCGGTGCATCGCGGTCAGGTTAAGAAAGACTAGGAAAGAAAGTTATAGCAGTACAAGAGTAGGACGCGGAAAACAAGAGAAGGGCGAGGTCCCTGGTTTCAGATTAAACTTTAATTGCGCCGATTCGTTGAGACTCAGGAAGAATTCACGCTCACGCAGTGACTTTTTGGCCATTCGTTTGTCCGAAGGGAAAGTAGCGAGGGGGACAGTCGTTATCGCAATGGAAACCGTACAATTTCCTGGAAAGTTTGAGAGTGTCCTTTAACGCCGGCGTTACTTTACTTTTACTTATCCCTGGACACCGGCCTTCGCTCCGCGCAGGAAATGTTTTCGCCGGGTCTGGTACTGATTTATTATCGCACCGTGGAAACTTGCCTCCTGGGTTGCGTGCCGGAAGACTCTCGCTGGTGCGTTTGAACCGATCAGTAAAAATTCCGGTTCGGAAGTGACGAGTAAGAAACAAGCGCGATTCAGACGGCAGAAGATGAGAACTATAATTGCGTTCGATCATGTAGCGATTGTGCAGACGAGATTATGAGACGTAATAAAGTTTGATGGGGTGATCGCGCAATATTGACATTTCGTAAATTAACCCTTTGACTGCTACGGGCGTATATATATGTCCTCAATCATTTCGATTTCTTACCTATTGCCGCCACAATGAACAATGTACGAGATGAATACAGATGTGTTCTTTATCAAATAATTTTCTTGCATTATTTAATTTGGCGCAAATAAAAAATCATTAGAACTTAATTGCGCCTTACATAATCAATCAATAGAGTTCACTCTAGCGAAAAGTGTTTCGTCCTCAGCGAGCGCTTCGGCTGAAAGTGTTCAGCAGTCAAAGGGTTAAAAAAGACGTAATATTTATGAAGAAATGTCTAATTAGATAAATAAAGCTTCAGCTATCAATTGTCAAATGCGATCGTTAGTTTCGAGTCGCGATTAATGAGTTCGCCCTCGTCGGACAAAGTGATTGAGCGTCGTACAGATAATCGAGAAGAGAATAATGGGCCACTTCCTTTATCAGCATTCTCATGCAAATACTTGGCTGAATTACTGGCCGCCGTGTCTTTGGCAGTCGGTCGCTGCCATTGGTCGCGACTTCCTAAATCTCCGTTCTCGCCTGTTGCCCGCTTACGGTACAAAAAGCAGGCAGGAGGGCGAATTAATCGTGAGAAATTACTAGTGACTATCGCCGTTGCTTATCTCGCCTTTCCTTTCAGCCGCGTCTCGTTTCACCCTCTTGCCGCTTTTGTTTGTCGTCGCGCTGGAGGATCAATTGCCCCCGAAGTTTATCTTATTTTAAGCCGTGCATGGGGCAGTCCGCGCTGTGGCGTGGGAGATTGTCCGGTATTATAAAGGAACTTGGACGGGGCGTGTAAATAGAATGGCGCCGGGAGCGAAATGGGGGAAGGGACATTAATAGCGTGAAATTAGTACAACTCGTGTGCGGTGCAATGGGGATTATTAATGCTGGTGTTCCGAAGATCCGACCGCATTTTACTAATTGTGCGTTGTATTCATTTGATAACGTATACATTATCTCGGTAGGCCTTATTCCATTAGGCAGTGTATCGGTGCATATGCAGCGACGTTCTACGTACAATACGTGTTCGTGGATTTTTACGTATAAAATTGTCACGTTAGCCAGTGAAACATTCTCCGAAACCTTCAGGATTACTCTAGTACGAAACACCGAAATTTGTCTCGTTATTCATGAACAATGAAAAGGACCATCCCAAAGGTAATATTAGACGTTGAAATGGTGCGAGGGGTTGCGAGCGGGAGGTCTATTTAAAAAATTTCATTGCCGCGCCACTTCCGTCCGCGACTAACGTGGGCAGTCGGCGACAGCCACGGTACGGAGAATAATAGGAGGGTGGAAGTCGTAGAAGAAGTAGAAGAAGCTGATACGTTGCAAGGGATCGTACAAAGAGGAGGAAGAAATAAAAGAAGAAGTTGTCACATCAGCGAAGAGTAAAGTTCGCGAGATGAGCGTTGACTTGAAAGAGGAAGAGACGGCGGCCATAGAGGGAAGTACAGAATGAGGGTAGAAAGCCGGGACAAACGGAAGGACAGAAAGAAGGGAGGCTGAAATGGCCCAAAGTCGTGTTGCTGTCGGATTCTACCTGGATATATTTAGTGTCGGAATCAACGAGGTGAATCGACCGTACAGATGTTTACCATGCCTCGTTTCGTCGGTTATGTATTTGTTTTTCTTTTGACCGACTCATGCGTTAGTCAGTTTTTCAGTATGGATCCGAAACCGAAGCCGAACGAAAGGGATTACATGTTTCAACATTTACTAGCTACGCAGATTATTTCCAACTATCCTATACTTTTGTTTAACCCTTTGCGATCGGTGTCCCCGCAGCAGGAACCTTCAAAAATGCAATTATTTCTTTGGGACATGGAGATGTGTATCATCAACTCATACATACTATATAAAATAACAATACAACAGAACAACGAAAAGCAACTAACACACTTAAATTTTGTGAAATGTTTAGTCGATCAGTTAGTAGGAAATTTCCGGCACCAAACACTATCTGCACCGTAACCTTCAACGTCATTCGTAGACATTAGATTAAATAATCAATTTCATATAATTCGTTCAGGAGCCAAGAAGGACTGTGCAGTATGTTTCGACAGGAAACTGCGGGAAAAAAGCGGCAAACACACACGGACTGTGATACTTGTACACGAAAGCCAGGACTTCATATCGGTGATTGTTTCGCGAAGTATCATACTTTAGAAGATTACAGAGATTGAAAATTTGTATTCTTACGTATTACAAGTAGTAACAAACAGAATAAATGAGTTTCAACAAATTCTGTGTGTTTTAATATCCTTATATTGACTTTAAATTCTGTACGGCAAAGCAACTGCGAAATGCTAGATTTCATCACGACCTGCTGGTACTCTCAAGAGTGAAATCTGTCGACCGCAAAGGGTTAAATAAAAATCTAACATTTAGAATATAGTAACTTACCGTTTGGAGGCTTCCAGGTCTATAACGTGACCGTTTCTCTTCCAAACGAGAGTCGGTTCCGGATGGCCTCGGGGTGGTCCGCACTCGAGCAAAGCGGTTTCTCCGGCTGCCACCCTCGTGTTCTGCGGTTCCGCTCGAAACTCGTCCCGGAGCACTGCAACAAACCAGATGCATGGAGGACCGAATTAGGGTGCAGGCCAGGGATCGATTAATGATTCCATTGCGGGACCGTATACACGGAATTACACGCCGTGTATGTTACAAGTGGGGTCACCTTTGTCACTAACGACTAAGCTTGTGTGGGTGGGCGATACGGTCAGTGGTAGGGATGGACGGACGCTACGATATAGAGGGACGAAGACGCACGCCAATGTACTCAACGACGGTTAAACGTCAGTGCGGGGTAGCAAATATTAGGTGCACCGACAATTGACACTTCTTAACACGTTGGCTGCCACGGTGGTCACCGGTGACCGGCGCAAAAGATTTTACTAAAAATGCAAAAAAATCGCAGTGAAGCCTATTTGCAATCTTGTAAAAGCAATTGATATTGGAAAGATGCTTCAATACTTTGGCTTCTAACAACTTTGCGTTACTTTCATTTTGCACGATTTAATCATAATCTGCAGTATTTTATCGCGTCGCGGTTCTAACATAGCAAAATACGTTTGGCAGTCAACGTGTTAACCGCCGATCTATATTCGGTCATTCCCCATTTCTTCGCAGTTTAGTTGTGATGCCTTTTGTTAGGTCGTCAAAGGGTACATTTACACCTGTATTTCGGTTTGTATCGGTGGTTACTTCTTTCGCTGTTTCATTTGCCGGTTCATTCAAACAATTGCTGTATGAGGAGGGATAGAAGTCAATATTACTATTTTTCTATTTTGTATTCATACTGTGTGGGATTCGAAAATCTGTAGAGTGAGTATTTTTGATAATATGTGGTATTTTTCATATTTTTTTGTAGCAGTCGTTGGGAGAAAGTGTTTGTGTATGTTGCTAAGTAAAGTGGAATTTCCAATTGCTTGGGCTGCACAAAAGATTTTTCTTCTAACTGTAAGTGCAGGTTCATTGGCTTCCTTAAGCATACTTAGTAAAGGATTGGTTCTAAATGCTCCAACAATTATTCGGATTGCCGAGTTGTGTATTGCATCAAGTGATTTAATGTGGGTATTAAATGCCGAACTATGTATAGTTGAACTATAATCCAGTTTGAATCTGATTAGTGCTTTGCGGGTTTTCATTAAGTGTATCCTGCTCTGCTATTCAGTAATGTGCTACTATAATTGTTAATACATTTAGGCATAGATTGCATTCTTTTTAAAATAAAAGTTTGGTTGCACGCTTTAATAACGGTTGCTCACTTTTTTTTCTACCAAGGTACCGCATGATGCTTTGTAGTTGCGTGAGGTTTAAATTTACGAATAGAGTAGTCTGCTGCATTTTTGTATGGTGGATATGAATTTTTCTAAGTAGTCTTTAATCTGTGGTGTATTTGGGTCTGGTGATTGTTCGAGTTCAGACATTTTTGACTTGATAATATAGCGGTCTTCGAATCTGATAACTTATAATTATAGTGTTCGGGAAGTCGCAGGACCATTTAGGATTGATATGAGAAGATTTTTGTTAGAATGGGGAAATTATTGCTGTCGAATAGACCGTTGCATATTTCGCATTCACACTTATATGCAAAGTTTGTGCCACTCAATGTTAAATTGATTGTGCTGAAGGACCCATGAAAAACATTGAAGTGTGTTTCATTGAGAATTAGTTAGAGAATTAGAACGTAAATATTGCATATATGCACGTTTGGAATCAAGTGGATTTTTACTTGTCTTATTTCCATGTTGTCGATTTGTATTTGTTCATGAAAGTAGAAATCTTTAATCACTCTTCTACTTTCAGTTGGAGAGCTCCAGTTTTTAACGAAGGACTTCTGAGTTTTTAGTTGGATTGTTTGATCTGGTTTGAAGTGGGTTTCTTATAGACCAGATGGAATCTGGTTGATATTTTTTAATTTAAATATGTATTATATTTACTGTAGACAAGGAATAATCCATTTAGATTCTATTGAAAGATAGTAAATGCAATTTTCTGTTGTTGAATAATAATCATGTCACCTATGATCTAAAGAAAAAATAATACTGTCATGGGATAGGTTGGCCGTGTGTATGTTAATGCGTTCAGTAGGTTAGTTTAAAGTTTTTTTTCTCATTCTGTGTATTCGATTTTTTATACATCGTCCTTTAAGGAAAGAGTATACATCTCTAAACATCTGATTAAGCGCCGGTATCTTTGGTGGATATTCATATGCAATTTTAAATTGTTTTTTTTTATCCAAATGAATTTTCGAGGAAGCACAAGAGGTAGGTACAGTTGATTGGGAATATCTTGGTTATTTTCGACTATTTCATTCATTGGTTCTTACATTAAGTTTTTTGTTGTCGTTGAATTGGCGCTACTTTTCCTTTGTTTGATCATTTTTTCTTTGGTCTTAGGTAGTAGCATTTTCAGTGTGTCTGAAGCGTTTTGGCGTTCTATATTAGTGTTTACAGTGTTTTGTTATGTCTGTCGTGGACGTACAATATGATCTTTGGTTATTCGAATATGATTTTCGCTCGTATCAAGATTTTCTCTATTATTGGTTATGAGATAGGGTCGATACTTATTTGTGTCACAACATCTTGTTTCTTTTTTCAGTGTTAGTATCTATGTATAGGCCTGGCGAGCATTGTTTGGCGATGTGTCCTTCTCCGTTGCAAATCAAACAGTTCCATCTGTAGTTGCGAATATTTTATGAGATTATTTCTGCATCCTCTGGATTTACGAAGATTTGTCTTGTAAAGCTTAGGGTATCAGAAAAAAAACTGGTTCTTGAATTCCTGTTCTGAGAAATTATATTTTGGACGCTGTTCGGATATTGTCCTTCTTGAATATGTTTTCTCTAGTTTTCTGTAGGATTATCGGCGACACGTTAGACGGTATAATTCGTTGTGACGGAAAGATAAACGGTTTTATATTAAAGTTAGTGTTGTTGATGGTGACGGGTTTCTTCTTATTTAAGTAAAGACGTACTCTTCCATTTGATATGTGTGAGATCACTTTTATTGGCTTGGGTCCAATTATATTTCCGATAGCATTTGCATATCCTTTAATGCTGAATTCCTCAATTGACTCTATTATTATGGCTTGATCTTATTTTGGAAAGGCAATATTAGCAGTAATTTCGGTAATATGATCGAGGGGTTGGTTTATTTTGACTTCCCAGTATTGTTTGCGAAGTTGGTTTTAGTTGATATAAGATTGTGATCCCTGTATTCAGAGATTACTTCTTCGGTTAAGGAGGTTCGTTCATAAGTCTTACAACGGTTAGATTTCGGATATTGAATTTTTTGTTACAATAAAATGACGTTGCTAACATTTAAACAATAAAAAGGTGGCACTCGTTCATTACCTTTTATCGCTGTTATTTCCGGCAGTGAACTATCACGCATATTGTAATTAGTTAAAAGTGTAAACAACTTGTTTCATTGAAGTTCCATTAAATTAGCAAAAATTGAAATGACGTATCGTGAAAGATATCAGCTTTTAGATTAATAATTTTAATTAGAGTGCATAACACGTATACTATTTATGACGGTAGTACCACTCTCGGTAGTCAGAGATCGTTCCTCTTGTTATTACTTTGTTGTTATCCTCTAAAAGCTGGCTTGGCTTTGCAAAAATTCATCCGCGAGATGGCGAAGTACGAACCGGCGAAGGTTAAAAACATCCCGCGGAATTACTTGCAGTTACCATCGTGTCATCCGAGTTTCCTTTGGACTTCGTTAGCGCGCGGAGTAGGATCGTAGACTACAACGTAGTTGACAGTTGTTAACGCAATGCGATACGATATTGTTTACAGGGTAGGTACGATAATATCGTGCGCGATATCGCCTCGGGGTTAAACTGATCCCAGGCTACAGAGTCTGGGATTCAGCCCGCGCCTGGGAATGGAGTTCAGGAAGAAAGAATGAGAGGGAGGCTGTGAATTTTATAGCCCGAGCCGACTCGAGCGGCGAAGTGACTTTTTGTAAAGCTCTGCTCTACTGCGCCCGGTCTGCATTGAGAAATAAAAGGATAATACAGTGAGACAAAAGAAGACAGGGACGCAACGCGTGGAAAAGAGAAGATCGAGGGAGACAGAATACAGGAACGGAGGGGAAGAGAGAAAGGGAGTGGCAGAGAATCTGAGTGTACGTACGTACAGACAGCAAAGAGGGAGGGTGCGCATTTTCATAGAAGGGGCTTAGTAACGATTATGCTCTTCCTGCCGGTACAATCGCTGCGACCGAATATATTACGGTTCCGTTTTAATTACGCGTACTTATACCGAGTATTTTGCTCGTCGAGCCGCTTGCGCAAAATAATTCTCCCTTTTGGATCGACAAGCAGCTTCGTCAGTCGAGCGCGAAAGGGTGGGAGAAAGAGGGAAAGATTTACCTGAACGATGCATTTCACGTACCCATGGCTTCGGCGCAAAGAACGTTGAGGGGGCGATCTACTGGTGATTTTCCTGTCGTTGCAAAAGTGCGACAGCGAGACGGGACCAATCTCGTGTCTACTCTCGTAAATTCAAATCTAGAGAATAGAGACATGCAACCGTCTAGCGACACACACTTATCCGCCGTCCCCTCTCCGCTTCATACCTTCTCCACCTCCTCCTGCCCTTCCATCGTGTGTCCCGCTGCCCTTTGTGCCGCGGTACGTGTGTCTACACCGTGCCTTATACGTCCCAGCGTGTCTAAGGAATAGAAGAGCGGAGAGGGAGGATTTGAAAAGCGCGGATACAGATCGAGTGCGGGACCCGAACGACTTCGACGTAAATCGATTGTAACACCATTTCTCAGAGCGATTCCACGGCATCTACGAGCATCGGTGTGTCGGTGGATAGCGACGACGAGCGAAGGAACGTGGAGAAGGAGAAGGAGCAGAAGAAGAAGAAGAAGAAGAAGAAGAAGAAGCAGAAGAAAGGTGCAGAACGACGACAGTAAGAGGAGAGTTCGAGGTAGGATCGGGAAGGCACGAGGGTTAGGGTTCCAATCCCTCTCACCGTCTTGGAACCCTCTCCGAATCCTCCACCCCTGCAGAAGGTCGGGTCATATACGTTTCTCGTTCGTCCTCGGGTCCTACGAGAGGGCCATGTATTTACGGACGCGCTGCTAGGGGGGAGAGAAAGATAGAAGAAGCGAGAGGGTAGATCGGGAGACCAAATTCGCCTTTGGCTGCCGATTCGGCAGGCACCTTCCACCCCTCTACTATTCCTCGAGCAAGAGCTCGTGCCTCCTACCTTAGCGCCGTTCGCATTTATCGCAATTCCTGTCGCCCTCGCGTATACTATTACCATTTATCACTAGGAGCCGGACCATTTGGGAAATGTTCAGGCGGGGCGAAGGTCGAGAAGGTTCGCAAAGCCCTCCAAACGAACGGACGTGAGCGCCCCTCAAGGATTGCTCTCAGAGCCGTTTCTCCGACGATTCGCCTCGTTTCCTCCCTTTCCCTTTTCTCACTTTCTTCGATTCCTTCCCTCGCACTCACTTTCAATCCAGCCGCTTCGTCGTTCTTTCACCGGTTCATTCTGTCTTACTCCGCCCCTTTTTTCTCTTTGCAAAATAGCCCCGTAGTAGGGCCGTTAATACGATCGAGACGAGATCGGAAGGTGGATCGCCGTCGACGAGACTGTAGGTGGAAAATTCAAGGAGGTTTTCTGCGTGAGGATGAACAGAACGATCGCCCCCTCTCTCGGGGATAATGCTTTCTTTCATTTCGATATTCGTTTTTCTGGCGTCGTGTCTAGATCGTCGACAAAGCGAATTTCTTTCCAATTGTGTCAAGTGCTTCATTACGGGAATATTTGACGAAAATAAAAGAAACTTATCGAGTCATTGATGAAACCTTGGAATGTATAAGTATATTTAACGGTTAGATATGCAAATATTTACTTATACATTCGAGTAATATAGTTTGTATACAGGTGTCTAGATACTCTAAAGACGAGAATTGCAAATGCGAAGTATTTATATTCTCAGATAACCAAACGTCAAATCTATGTTACTTTAGCCCATTTAGGCTCCCCTTCACTTAGAATTTAGCCCGCCATCCCGTAAGGTTCACGGGGCTCCCTTGTCTCTCAAATTACGTCACGTTAAAATTCAAGCGTGTTCGCTATTAAAAGCTACTGAACGAACAGAGAAAACCTTCCAACCGTTTAAATGACTGCCGCCCACTTTAAGCAGCGGATCGATCCTTCGAATCGCGGCGCGATAGAAAGGAGGCGCTTAAGAATTTGCGCGTAATGATATGCATTATACTAACAGGGGAAGGCTAGGCCGGAGGAAGGGAGGAAAAAGGAAAACTACGCGGATAGGCAACAAAACACTACGCCGCAGAAAAGGGTCCTTTCAGGAGAGTCCTCGGAATATATTAGCGTTAATGTATTCCCGTCAAGGTCTACGCAAAAAAAAGAAGCGCGTTCCGGTATAATATCCTCCCATGGCAGTTACACCGTGCGGGACAACAGCATCTCGTAGGCACCGTGTTCGCCAAACAAACCGACTTCATTTACCTCCCCTTGTGCGCATCAAGGGGAAAGGGGGTCAGAGAGATCGGAGTTGGGGCGTAAGAGTCGAAATGCACTTTAATGAGATCTATCCACGAGTCTCTAGGCGATGTGCGCGCAATATTGCGGCACCATTATGCTACCCTTTTTCTTCCGTCCGATACGCCCATAATCCGTTCTGAGTAGGATCGCAAGACGTGGTAAAGCCTTCAAACGGATCCGCTGCGGCTTCTTTCTTTCACAGAAAACATCAGCCATTGATAACCTGCCAATTAGCGTCTCGTAAAGCAATTACAGTAATAGAGCCCGTTCGAGAGATCGCGCGGGGAGAGAAGAAAATGCAATGAGAAGAGAGATAAAGAAAAATGACAGACTGTGGACTGTCTTTTGAAGTTTCTTAATTATCTGACGGACGAATGAGCGTTTCCCGACTTATGGAACTGAATGAGATCGCCGAAGAGGGCGGCGCCAATATTTACGTCGTATAATGTGAGCATCCGGCAGAGAATGTCTGTTCATAACGATTGAGGGCTGAAAGAATTATCGCGTCAATTGATTGTAACCGTCGTGACGACTAGTTGTGATTGGCGAAAGGAATTTTAGCGGTAGAGATTGGGATTTCTTGGAATGCCGGCGCGAATCGGAACAATCGATTCTTCTCTTTCTGCACCTTACTTCTTAACTTCTGCTCCGAACGTTACTATTGATGTCGAGAGGGCAATCCGCCGAATGATAATTAAGATCACTCGGGGTTATTTCAATAAAGACGTTTCTGTTGCTGATAATTGAGCGTGACATTGCAACGCATCTCACTCGAGAGTCGATTATAATTATCAGCTGAGAGAGCGATGAAGAACATCTTTGTCACGAGTGATTCATTCTCGATGCAAATCCGACAAGAGGAATGAAAAATTCCAGTCCCTTGTGTCAATTCTATGAAATAACGTTACTGATAAATCACTATTTGCAAGTATCAACTTACGGATGCTCTTACTAGCAAGTCACAGTAAGAAAGCTGGAACTACTAAAAATCTCTGATGCATTAAAGTGATGAATGTCTTGTGCCGTGGCTACAGAACGCGAGAAAATTGCGCGAGTAGTGTGTGATTAATCTTAAGCTTTTCTACACTGAGCGGTATAAAGCTGAACCCTTAATGGCCTCAAATGTCTGAAGTAATAGTAATTTGAAATAGTCAAATCACATACGCGTACGAATGTATACACATCACAGGTTTGTTCATTACTTCAAGCTTCTAGCTAAAATATTGGAACACAGTTCACGCTCAAGTGACTTTTGGGGTCATTCTTCACAATTTCTTCACCTACATTTAGTTACTCGTTGAGAATATGAGAGTCTTTTTCAGCGGATTTGACTATATCCAAATGATTCAGGTAACTGGAAAATATATACGATTCATAGTAGAGTATATATAAGGTCCACCGGAAAGTTCTGTCCGGAAATGTTATCTCAAATTTCAACACGTATGAAAGTGTTCACTTGAAACGTACTTTGCTACCTTTGTTTACCATTAAATTTCTACATATGCGCTCATCAAAATGTACTGCAACAGTGATTTCGTCATTTCAGTAGTATATGTATATTGAAAATTGGTTATTACGTAAAAACTGCGAAATATGGTATCTTATGGTGATTTTCACTCTAAATGAACTTATGTATATGATAATAAGTATATAAACTTAGTATATAATATATTACACATATTCCATTAAAATCGTCTAAATTTAGTAACGGGCAATAACTTCCTTCAGAGTGAAAATCCCCATAGGATACCATATTTCGCGGTTTCTACGTAATAACTAATTTTCAATGTATACTACTGAAATGACGAAATTATTCTTGCAGTACATTTCGATGAGCGCATATAGAAATTTAATGGTAAACAAAGGTAGCCATATATGTTTGAAGTGAACATTTTCATACGTGTTGAAATTTGAGATAACATTTCTGGTAGACCTAATCCATTATTATACATATACACATATTCAGTATATAGTATACAGTATATACATATTCAGAGTAAGATGCATTAATATGCGTCAATCGTTTGTAAATGGTCTCATTTCGACATACATCGTCATGGCGATTTTCCTTGAGAGAGTCGACTGAAATATGGCTAAAACTAAACATCAGCGCAACAATGAGAAACGCGAAAGGCATAAAAGTTGGGTACACGTCAGCACAGTAAATCGTTGTGCTAACTTGGCTTGGCTGCGTGCGAAGACGATCGATATCAACCTCGAGTCATATCGCATTATCGCAGGAGGAAACCGGCGACGATGTACGCACGAGTGACCCACGTCCGATAAATTCACGTCCGCGCTTTGTCCTGTCCAGAGTAACCTAACGTAACCCTGATGTCTACGATATTTCAAGTTCTTACGTTGCGCGCGGTGTCAGGCGTTTTCTTCTATGGAGCTTTAGAACGGTGGTACCTGAAAATGTTTCACCTTAAACAGACTCGCGTCAATGTCTTCGTAAACTCGAACATTTTTCACCCGGTAATAGTTTATAATTACTGACTGTAAGCTAATATGAAGTTTCGTTTTAGTTAACGTCGTATAATTACCTATTGCGAAGTTGCAGCGGAAAAGAATGGGGGAAGGTAATCATTATGATAATAGGCGGAAAGTACCAAGTGTGCTCGAGTAGTACAAATGCAAATTACAATTTGCATAGTAATTATTTACTGCTGAAAAGTTGAAGAAAAAAAGGAAATTGAAAAAGCGAGAACCTGATTACAAATAAAGCCTGCTAAGCGGGCAACGGTATAAGCGAGAATTTTATACTCCCTTGTATACTCCTCCTCGCACGCTCATAATCAACTCTGACGCTTACCGAGAATTCAGTTCTCTTAAAGCACTGGGTCTCAAATCTAGGACTTAGGACCGCAGTAACTTCTCGTTCGTCGTGAGCCGAATCGGCAATTGTGCCGAGGCTCTGCCTGAAATACCCTCGACGTAACTACTCGGTGTAATTAGCAATAATTGATGAATCGTGTCGCGGTAATTTTCAAGTTCTGCGGCGGTTACTCCGGTGAAAAGCGTAAAAGGGCTGAACTGCTGCGACGAGTCGAGTGTCTTCGAGTGCCACGTTTAAACGAGAACCTCTTTCTTCCCATTCGGAGAAGCCGAGAGCAGCGACGGAGGGTATGAAAAAGGCCGAACTGGGGGTGAAAATTGAACCAGGCCTACTTTGACATCGCGTCACTTGACGATCGATACTCGGTCACCCGCGCCTTTTTCATCGTCTCGTGCAAATGTTTATCCGCGCGCATCTATTATGAACGAGCCGCGCGAGCGTGTGGAAATGCATGCCATTTGCTGACGGAAAGATCAGACAGGCTCGCGTCTTTCCTCTGTCGACCGCGACTTTCGCCCCATCGACAAACAGGATGAGATGCGTGCGATTCGTCGCCTTGTGTACATTTTCCTTAGTCCTTTTCTCCCATTCACGCAACGAGACCCGGGGCTATTTGTCAGCCACTCCCGTTCATGCCTCCGTGTGCGAAGCACCGAGTTGAGACCTTCTTTTTCCGCGATGCCTCGTAGACGTCGGATTATCCCGTCAGGATGTCGTGTACATGCCGTTTCTCGCTGAACCTCGGTTTTCACCTAAAAGTGCCACTTTGAAAAATTCGCTCTGTGTAACCAGGTTATCGCGACTATTATTTTTTTGCGGCGCAGACTCTGTTGGGGCAGGGTGTCAAGCTAGAGTGTCGATAAAGCATCGCGCAAATTCGTTCCTTAACCGGAGGTCGTCGACGGGCGCCGCGAAACGTCGCATTGATCTTGGGCTTTAAAATAACATGGCGAAATGTGCGCGCTTGCGGTTTAACCCTGCTGTGATTTATTGTTGCCACTAGGAAACCGTCACCATCGAGTTCCGAGGAGTTCCGAGAAGTTCACCGTTTGTATGGCTGATTTATTAGATAGATACAGAGCTACTGCACCTATTAAAATCGCACCAGACACGGGTAGAGACGGGTAAACAGGGGTTAAATGAAATATGTTGGGATACGTTTTATTTCTCACTTAGTCAGACACAGAAAAAAGAAGCAGCTATTGGTGGAACGGGTTGTGTCGAATGGTTTGTTATTAACCAGTTAAGCACGGAATTTAATTTTAGGAATCCCTCGCAGGGTGCGGAATTAAAATTAAGCAATGACGTGTATACACGTCGAGCGCAGAACGAATGGTCCTATTATAAATTTCGCTACTACTGCTGTCTGAATCACCCATCTGAAGGGTGAATTTAGCAATTTATCGTATCATCATTATTATGATATTATACGTATTTAGCTCTTTTTCATGCCTTACGTTTTATTTTGATAATAACTGTGAAAATACACAGGTTTACTTCAGACGCTTCAAAAGCGAGGAAGAGAGAGCTTTTGGATTGAATGTGTCGGATTCTTGTATTCAATGCAAGAATATCTAGGACTCTGTAGAGCAAAGGGCCAGTATTGGCCCTGCTAATTGTTTACCCAATTTCTCCGCAGATCAATGCTCGCCGTCCAAGTGGCGGCTTACGTATGTAATTGGTTTCTCAATATAAAATACTTAGTAGTTCTATTGGTAATATACAGGAAACATGCCATCATACGCACCGTAGTAGAGATTTGGTTCTACGTGTATACATGTCAAACGCGCTTAATTGGTTAACCTTTTAGGTACGGCTGAATTGTGCGTATGGCTATTTCCCTGGACGGTAGAGTTTAACGCGAACTAAGTTTAAAAAAAAATTTTTTTGCATTTTTTCACTGCAGCACTGCAATGTCTGACGGAAAATGCCGTTCTCTGCACGAGTACATTGGAAAGAACTATTTGATGATTCAATTATTATTTTTCTTAAAAATATATTGCACGTACTCTAATTTTGACAATTCCCTTTAATAATTAATAATACAATTGGGTATTATATATTTTAAAACATAATACGATACATAGACCCACGTCACAATATAGCTTGATCTTCGTCTTATATCGTTTTCGAAACATACCATACAACTTTGTAACGCTACTTTAGATTTTTTGCATTTACGATTTACGATTTACGATTGAAAACGTTTTTTGGTTAGTCTGAACGGCTGATCAACGATATATTTGCTGCAGCTAACGTGAAATATGACATCCGCGAAAACCACTATAGTGGCGTGTTGTCCTGAAAAATGATATCCGCGAAAGCCACTATAGTGGTGCGTCGTATCTAAAAGGTTAATATAATGTGCGTATTTAATGACGTACCTTTCACGCACACAAAAGCGTTAGTGTAGGGCACGACTCGGACTGCATGTTGTCAGCTAATTCGATGGTTAATACATTCTTTCACTTCTACCGGTGTACGTTATGTAGTAAGACATTTGTCGTTTCTCATGCTGCATATGTATGTACACAACGTTCTCTTTGATATATTGTTCAGAGAGCACACGGGCTTATGTGTCAGTCAGTATAAGCTACGAGTGGGATGCGCTTCGGATTTTGCGGATTCGAAGCACGTGTCGGTCGTGAGGTACATTCGACACGTGACTCTTTTGTCTTCGCACGTGTGCGTTATCGGTCGCGTGGTTGCGTTTGTGTGGATATGAGCGTGTATATTTGGGAAGAATGTGGGTGCTGGTCCCGTACCAAAAACTTACGGAGTCAAGATGTTGGTTCAAGTGGGTCAAATGATCGCAGTTTTCTGTACTTCAATCTTTGGCATAGGATTGAAAATCGTTGGCGTTATTAACGACGCACTTTTCATAAATATCTGAAAGTGGAACAATGCACCGAGTGGTGAGAAAGATAGGAAACCAACGACCTATAATGATATTGGCAAATGATAGTCATATGCCATCATTTTTAAAGCTTTCTGCAAGATAAAATGGACGAGATCGGTTCAGAAGCTTAAAATTCAATCGGCAGCCACATAAGATAATATAAATAATGTAGGAGACCGTTCGAATTAATTCACAAAGTCCTGGAGATCCACAGGGATCGACATGTTCTAACTTATACATGTACTCTGGTCTACAACATATCACCTGCACTTCGCAGTTAACTGTTCGATATCTATAAATTAACGTGACAGCATGGTGTTATAAAGTACAGTTCAGTGAAGGAATTCGCCTAAATCATGCAAACCGGAACGTAACAAGAGAACAGATCGTAGGAAGAAACCCATATCCGTTGGATCTAACCCCTGGAACCTCGAAGACCGACATGGGTCAAAACGTAACCCAATTTATGGTCGTACTGGACTTCTTAACACGCTGGCCAAAACCGTACTTCGTGGTTAACCGTTCGATACTCATAAATTAGCACAACTGTGCAGTGTTATAAAGTACGGTCGAGCGAAGTGACTCCTTCTGGCGAGCGTGTAAAATGGGAACGAGGGGGTGGAGGATGGCCGAAGAGAATCGCGTGACTCTTGTTCGGTGCCGATGAAAAGCGTCGGTCTCCGCTTGGGTCCAGGGAATCCCCGTAATGGCGCGGAAACTATAACGACTCCGACACGCTCGTATCGGGTCGCGATAACGATATTAGGAAGTTGTAACGGCGATGGTAACGGTCCTGTAGGCAAATTCTAGCCGATCGTTGAGAGTCCGTCGAGTGTCGTTTGTAACGAGTGCCATACCGCGTCCTACCTTCCGTCCTGCTCTCCAGGGCTGCTAGAGCGCTATCATGTTTGACAGCGTCCCGAAGGCCAAATTTCACGAGCAGGGTGTTACAGGAAAAAAAGGATTAACGCGAGCAGAAACTGTAAACAGTAAACTTTCAACACGTTGACTGCCATACGTATTTTCCTATGTTAGACCCGCGATGCGATGAAATACTGCAGCGTATGATTAAATCGTGCAAAATGGAGGTAACGCAGAGTTTCTAGAAGCCAAAGTATTGAAGCACCGTTCCAATATTAATGACTTTTAGAAGATTGCAAATAGGCTTCATTACAAATTTTTTGTATTTTTTAGTAAAATCTTTCGCACCGGTCACCGGTGACCACCGTGGCAATCGACGTGTTAAAGCTACTTTCATAACAATTTAATAGTTTTATCATGCCCTGTAAAATGTCATTCTAAACACCTACTAATTAACCTCGTAAATAGTCAAATAAACGGCACCCGAATACGGATGACACGGCAGTCAAAGTGTTAATACTTCCGACCTACACGCGTTAGGTTGACTCATTAAATGTGTCTCCGCGTTCTCGTAAATGGCGCAAGTACGGTAAATTGGAGTAGGAAAAGGTTCACTAGTGACCGAAAACGCGCTCGTACATCGAACTTTCGGTAATAATGAAGTTCTAAATTAGCAGTCGCGGGGATGACTGGCGCACGGTGCGTAATTGTTTGGCGTTCGGCCATGCATTCGTTTAACGCGGTGCATGACGCGCAGTCGTAGCCATAAATTCCAGCGCGCAGGTATTGGCAGCAAAGTGTCAATAAATTCATCATGGGGCACGTAACGCGGTCATGAGGGTCATTACGGCGATATGATATTTCGTTAGCGACGCACGTCGATATGTACCAGACGATAAATTGGCTCGAGCTGGGTACAGCCTCCCGGGTCGGGAATTCGAGGCCGTAAGTTAAACGGGGCTCCATGTATCGGCAACTACGTGAGGCCAATGCCGATCATAGTCGCAACTGGGCTTCGTTCGGCCGGGATTTCACGGGAACTTTCCTTCAGGGCGCGAATAGAAAAAATTTCAAACTTTTCACTTTGTGTGCGTTAACGCAAACACGCGCGTGCACGTGCACACGCGCCTCTGACTGGCACACCGAAAGGCAGCAAAGGCAGAGGAAGATAAAATATTCTTCGGTAAGGTGTAACGCGCTTAACCGACGGAGCAAAACTCGGCGAATCAGGTCGTGGAATGGAAGGAAGTTCCTCGACTGGCATGAGATAGACTTCCTGCGTGATTGTAATTCCGTCGAGTTTCATGTATCGGTGAGTGCATGAGAGTCTCGGGGTCGGATAGAGCGGTTTTCCACGCGCCGCTCTCTTCATCCACGCGAGGGAAAAACTTTCAGCCCCGGGATGGGAAAAATTCGAGAAGTCTCGGAGGAAATATTCCAGGAAAGTGTAACGCGTTTAACAGAGGGTAAAGACGTTCGTGGCGAACGGGGTCGTGTTGAAGTTCGCGAGCTTTCCCTCGGAGGGTGAGAGGGTTACGACGAGCGGGTGGAGGCAGATGAGACAGGCTAACGGGCAAAACAGGAGAAACACAGAAGCGCGAATCTGGAGGGAGAGCGAAAGAGACGCACGCAGGGAAGGCACTGCGCGTCTTCATGGAATTCAACGGGCCCGCGTAACGGTACATAAGCAACTATCAATCGAGCACCGGGATTAGGTAACATTAGGTACACTCACGGAAAACGCTCGGGCCGAATACGGCTCCCGAAGCTGCGAGTCGCACAAGTGGTGAGAGAAGTTCCCAGGAGTTTTCGTCGGACGACACTTCTCGCGCGACTCTAATTCAGCGGGTTCGTGTATCGGCAAATACGTGAGACTACTGCCGATTAGAGCGAATGACAGTGTCGCTGCTCTCTCTGTCTTGCGAAGCCGGATAGGGCGAGAGAGAAAGGGCGGCGGCGGCGGCGGCGGCGGCGGACTGGGTAGGGAGACATTTGAATATCTGTCTCCCGACCGCGATTATACGTAACCGCAGCCCCATTGACTTTGCTCGCCGGATTAAATTACAGATTAGACCCCGGGAGTAGAAATTCGCCTAACGGCAAAAGTTATCTGCCGTCTCTATGGCTACGCGGTGCACCGCACTGAGATCGCGCAGAATATCTCCAACCGACCCCGACCGCGGGCACGATCGTGCAAGGCGGATGAAGTGCCGTGGAAAAAAACTCACCAATGGAAATCCGAGAAGTGTCGATAGATCATGCACAGATTCACTAGTTACAGATACTCTTGTTAATTTGTACGCTGCGGCCACGTCGGGTAGACCACATTAATTATGTTTTTCAGTGTAACTTTATAACATTATCAATGATACAGTCAATCCATTATCATATGAATGGTTCGTACCAATCCACGACTTCACTGCACAAAATATACAGTTAACCCTCTATGGACCGACTTTTTTTTTGGTGGCTGCACCAAATTTATGTAACGTGAAATCAACAAATATCAACCTCGAAATACATATTAACAAAGAATTCAGTAGTTTCAACAGTTTTATTATAACGAATACATGTTGTAACTTTGAAATAACAACGGCTTACGACATTTGCACTTGTGTGTATAAGAGCTTAAATACGGAATTCCATAAAACAGTTGGCGTTTGACATTAAACATAGATATACGTTGCATTTCCTTATCTGATGATTTTTTATTAATATATTAATCGTCGCTATCAATAATATTTATATGTCGTCGGGCAAATACTATTGGATGATCTTCGTTAGAATCAGAATCTAATAAAGAATCTTCGGATTTATTACTGCTAATGCTTCTTATTCCTATTCCTCTTTTATTTTCATATGATTTTGTATCTATATTTTGGGCCTCTGATATATAAAACTAAAAAGCAAAGAAAACATAAACTTTATCGCAAATACACCGAACCCTACTATTATAGCCCATTGTGTCTTCAAAGTCACAAAGCTATATCACATAAAAATAGTAATAAAATGATTGTTTAAATGTAATCAAAGAAGACATTATTATACAAACTAAAAGCTATTACGAACACTTTTTTTTTTGTTTAACAAACACCGATAGAAGTACAAGTAATGACAATTGCACAAGATGGTTCCTTTGGCTTCTATTCGCAGACAACTTGCAAAAGCATTTACTTAGACATTTCAGGTTAGAGCTGATAACCGCATCAAGCATGTTATTGGTTACTAAGGAGACAGTATATAACAAAATGTATACACCGTCTAGTCAAAAACATTAAAGTATTTAATAAACTATCGATTTATCGATATGTGACTTCAAAGTGACGCGGGCCCATAGAGGATTAAGCCGCAAGCACGCTGTTGCTGGCCTGTTTATTTCCAAATTACATAAATAAATTTTCATTCGCTTCAACGGTACTTTCCATTTCCGATGGGTCATAGATAATAAAAAGAAAGAAGGAAATCATATTTGTTCTCGTGAATATTCGATGTGCAGGTCGGTGGTAGCAGGAAGATCGCAGGAATAACCGAACAAATACGCAGAAAAGGTTGCGTGATGATTTAATAAATAAAATTTGAATCGCAGACCACATCGGATTTAATTCGTGCGTTTTAACGCTTGGGAACAACCGACAGGGGAGAGACAAAGAGGCATGTTGTCGGGCATGCTATTTTTACGATACCCACGACGAACGATGCGTGGCCATTATTTTCGTCGACTCGTTCGCGAGTGAAGCGCCGACGCGCTCTAATGGCTCTGGTCCATTACGCTCCTATGTAGATAAACGAGTGCGCCTGATAGGCCGAGTCCTCGTTGGGCGCAGAGTTCTGAATAAAACACCGTCGAGTGCGAAAGAGGACGACGTTTACGATTTGCCACGTGGTTGAAGTAGGCGGGCATCGTTCGCGGGATTTCTTCGAGAATCCGTGAAATCTAAGGTCTACTTCATACGCGCCAATTTAAGATTCAACAATGCGTTATCGACTGCGTGAATCATGCCTGATTGTACACTGACGATCGAGTATTTATTTTTACAAATGGCGTGAAATAATATTGTTGAATGTACGCAGTTGTAAAGCGAGCATGTAATATTGAAATGATGGGTTAATTAGTACCTTCGGTTTGATATAACGTAGATAAAATGCGCCGAAGTAACAATAATCGTTTGCGCTTCACTGTATCATCATTGTAGAAATGTACCGAAATTTATTTATATTATGTCCCTAATGATACAGTGCAGTGTGTTACTGTGAAAAATTCGAAATTTCTCTGATCACTGGCAATGTATTAAGGCTAAGAAGCTTGGTTTCATGATATAGACTGCAAGCTCTTGTTGATAAGTGCTATTGCTGAAAGGATAAGAGCCATATCAAGATTTTCCGGAAAACATGCTTTACAGTCAGAAAAAAAATGTTATGTCAACTTATCATAATAAATGCCACACTGCCTGTGTTCTCGAAATCATCCTCATTTTGTTTTCTCATTAGCGTGCTCTACTTATCGCTACATAGATTTCGCCAATTCGTATGACAAAATTTCAGTAACCAGTTCGCTCGTAAATCCTAGTAACTCGTCGATGAAATACAGGAAAGAAACAAATGGCTGCGAAACGAATTGTCCCGCGTCGAGGAATGTAAAATTCTGTTTTCAACGCGCGTCACACAGTGATGTTTTTTATCGCAGTGTTACCCTCGTTAGAAAATTTGACGCTTTATACCCCGACACGACGACCCTTTCGTGCGCTCTCACTTATCGTTACACGGGAATTTCGATAATTCATGCGACAAACGTTTCGCAACGAGCCTGATCGTAAATTCAGATAACGCTCCCGGGAGTAGAATCGTTGTACGTAACGAAGTAGAATTAATACTGTTGAAAACTTCGAATTTTTATGTAACGCGATGTTGGCGTGCGGTACAATTTAATTGAAATCAGTTTCTATTCCCGTGGTAGTAAATATTGTCTGGAGAACTTAACGCTGCCTTCTTCGATGCTCTACATTCAGTTCAGCCACGTATCACTAGCAGAGATTTCGATAGATCACGCGACCAACTTCGAACGATAACTTGCTCCGTAAATTTCAATAACTTCGAAGGCACAGCCAGTTTAAATGAAGCTAGTCCAAAGATATTCCCTCTACCAGAATTCCCGACTTCTCGCCACATGCGTGGAAACATATGATATTGTTGAGAAAAGTATTTAGATTGACGTCATTTTCTTAGAAAAGTTTTACTACCGACTCGCGAGCGTCTTTTGTGTGCCCCTCTATCGCTCACTTCTTTTGTTTTCGTTGTTATGTATTTTTCGTATGCGTAGTCAGTCGCGCTCATGCTTGCTACTCGTACGGGCGTTAAGATTATTTTTCCGTAATTATTCTTTCCGTAAATATTCATTTGTATTCTGTGAACCCTTTGACTGCTATGCGCACATATATGCGTCCGTTGAAATATGTCAGTATCGACTATGGGCGCATATATGCGTCCCCAATCGTTTTGATTTTATACCTATTGCAGCCACAATTATTAATGTACGAGATCATTCAGTTTGGCGTAAATGAAGAATTATTATTAGAACTTAATTACGTTTTACATAATTTATTAATAGGGATTAAACTAGCGAAAAGTGTTTAGTCCTCAGCGAGCGCTTCAGTCGGAAGTATTTAGCAGTCAAAGGGTTAATTTTTCCAATGTTCGTATTGATAAACGTGTATTATGTATGAATATAATAAACATTGACAATATAATAATCAAAACGATACGACTCTTTATTTTCGAAAAATACCAATGGGTATCTGGGGGTCCGCTCGGGGTTTCGTATCTTTCAATAGATCGGAAAAATGATACAATTCGGAAGATGAATGATCGCGGCTGTCCCTACTAATCCAGAAGCGTCATTCGTGAGACTTTTTACCCTCCGGTTCCGCAACGCCAGAGGGTTAGCAAGTTAATACGTACATTTCGCTCGGTTGGTAGCGGGCTTGTAGTTACGAAGACCAATGTTTATATTAATGCGAGGGGGAGAATTGCACGACAGCCGCGTGTGTTTGTGTTGTGACATCAGCGAAAGAGAAGGCACGTGATGGCGTGTGCGCATAAGTGCGTTTCGATCCCTGGAAAAGGCATCAGCCCTTGAGCGTGTGTTCATCTAAATACGGTCGGGAGAATTTGCCACACTTCCTCGGCATCGAATTGCGAATACACGAATATTATTACATGTTATGTGCCGATGTTGCAGTACGCACGAAATGACGTGTACCGAGCGCTGTATAATATACACGGCAGCAGAATTAATTTGCAAACAGGAACGGTGCTAATGCAAAATTGAAGGATAGCGATGTCTACTATCGAAATCCGAACGCGGTACTATGATGCGTACCGTTTCATAATGACATATTTTCCTGCTCTACTGGCGTCGCATACAAAGTTTGTAGCGCAATCAATCTTGCTGGTTATAAATTATAATAAGTCGAAATTGACGTGCCCTCGATAATCTAAATGTTAATGCAGTAATACGAATTATCGCAGATTTAACGATTGTAAACTAGGAATGAACGAAGGGATTTAATTTCACGATACGTGTCTCGGTACGTGTTCTGCAAAAACGATGTTAACAGATGGAGATTTATGGGTATTCTTGGTAACGAGTGCCGCTAATGAGCCCTTATCAATTACACAGTTGCAAATTTGCGAGCGCCTGGAAAAAGGGGATTTATTCTGAGTGTAAGGATGCATAATGAGAAAGGCGACTGCATTTTCGCTAGGTAGCGATAAGTCGATCTTTTCAGCGACTTTTCGTAACAAACTCGCGTTGCGGCTAATATGAATAAGGAATCGTTCTGCAGAATTGCACCATATGGACCTCGTCGGAATAAATTAATTCTTTTGCGCCAAGTGAAATCTTTTCCAGTCGCCTCCGCCGATAAAATCGATAAAATGTCATAGACGACAGTGAAAGAAACAAATCGAAACCGGCATATTATAGCGCAGCGAATCGTTTCGCTTAAGCTGCGATTAAGTTGCAATTTTGCAGCAGCGACTGGGTGCCTATTAAGTAAATTACACTTTTTCCGCATATACATATTCCGACCAGCCTCCGGGTTACGCATCTTTCTCTACACCAGCCGTTGGCAAAGTCATAAAAGGAAGCACGAAGAAATTGATTATGCTATATTATTTTACTTACTTCAGCAGTAGCGAACGAGCACAGCTCGTTTTTGAAATGTAATCAAGTATAGTTTGAAATGTAATCAAGTACAACCTCGTTCAAAGAACAATCAACCGATTAATTCAAAATTTACTTATGAAATTTCCCTAAAGGATTTACAGTAGTGATTACCTTCAAGCGTCAGTACCTTCAGTGTAATAAAGTCGTGATTGTAACTTACGGAGTCTTAAGTTCGGAACAATAGATATCTTAACACAGTATACTATACAAAAATATAAGATTGTCCAAGGAACAATTATTTTATATGTGAAGATGCATTCCGTTCTTTCGTTGCATGCAGAATCTGCGGGTTTCGAAAGTTTCCATAGAAACTAAACCACAGCTTTGGTTTGGCAGTGAGAAGTAGTGGTTTGGCGGGTTAGGTGTAGGATTTAAACACGTGAAACTAGGGAGTATAATATTTATAAACAATAACAACAAAACCAAGACATTTTCGTCTTATTTTCTAATCTTTCGTCGTTTTGTTGTTTCGCCTTTTCGTCTTTACGCCGTTTTGTCTTTACGTCTTATCATCTTTACGTCTTATCGTCAACTGACTACTAAGCAATCAAATAACACAATGCAACTAACTCGTCACCTATAATACGTCAATATAATAATGGAGGATTATAGCTAACCTTTCTTCACCATTTAGAGGACCTTGTATTTGAGATCCCACAGGTGAGAAAGAAAGTGGCTTCTCGTATGATGAATGCAGGGGAAAGGAAAAAAGGAATATGGGGAGAATGACAGGAAAATAACGGCGTGACATTAGCCGACGTTTGAAAGTGGTTAAGGGTGGTTAAGGCCGGTTAAGCGTGTACATCAACGACGTTTAATCTCGCGTTACGACGATAATCCGACCTCGAGCAAGGCTCTTAGCATCGTTTTAATTAGCCAGATCTTTAGGCCGTGTCAGCGGCACGTTCTCAACAATATAGGCGTTAACGTGAGCCTTCGTGCTTACCCACTCTGCCACACGCGTACGTATTCCTACTCTCGAGGCATTACAAGGCGAAATGCGACACGCGATCATGGCGATGTCGGATTTCTCGATGTACGCGAAGCGATACATCTCGCAGCTTGTGGCATGATAAATCGTTCAAGACCCACGTTTATGTCCCGTAACCATTGGTTTCCGTAAATATTAAACGCTCACCGACCTTTTCGTTCCTGTGGCGCTTTTCTTTTTGCTCAATATCCACGTCTACAATAAATGCACTATGCGCGCTGAGCCTACTTTATCAACGCTTCGACTGCGACGCACTCTTGGTGAGAACCATCAATGCAGACGGCGCGATATTCGCAAGCTAGTTGACACGAGTAAATTGTTGTGCAATAACCAAATGCTTATGCCGCCAATTTAAATTGCTAGTTAAATACAAAGATAAAAAGCAAAATTAATAACGGGGTGCAAGTTTATTTTGACAAGTTTAACATAATGACGATAAGGGTAATATACATGAGTGAAGGTAATAAAAAGATGATGAAAACGATTTAATAAGTTACTTGGGTGTGATATACTCTAAATCATGGAACAATGCAAAAGAACAACGTCGCATTATTTGCATTGATCTCTATATTCGCGTAAAATTTTATTTTTTCGAAGACGGACTAAAATATTTACTTGGAGAATGCTTTTCAATGAGACGTAATGTACTGATATGTGATCGTCAGTATTTATTTGCCCTTTATACACATTTGAAGTTCTTGCATATTTTTCAAATATTTGTTTTATCACTTGTAAATGAAATGTCGTGAAATATAATGCTGTACGTTGTATGTATTTATACGAAACATACGAATTCCAAATACTCACAACTGATAAATGAAAACAAATCTTTTATACCACTTTTAACTTTTCCTTATGCACTCAATGGTACTAATAACCATATCAGTTTTATCGATAGCGTTCATAAAACGATTGTAACCTTGAACATAATGATAATTTTGTTCGGTAATGAAGTCTTTGTGTGTCTAGGATATTAGCGTAATATAAACTGGTCAATAGTAAAACTTCTCTTTTATCTTGCCATTCTAGACATAGGAGAACTGCACTTGATCGAAATTACATTTTGTTTTACGGTACCACAAGCATTCGCCCGGTTCAAATGTAAGGCGGTAAATAAAACTGACTTTATTATCGGATGTAGCCGGATTTTCTTAAGATACAAAAATTTCTATTTTCGAACCTGAGTATAGAAGCATGTTTCAAATACACTCGGGTTTATAGTCGCAAATCGTGAAGGGTTTTATGCCAAATCGATTGCGTTTAGATGGAATAAATCGCTGGCACGATAAGGTACTTTTGAAGAAAAATAAGCTTTCGTCAATACAAATATTCTAAAAAGGACAGAAAATTTGTTTTAAAACAATTGAAATCTATCATATAGGTTCTGAATCTTGACAAATTCATTTTGAGAGTTTGATTGATTGGTGAGAATTTTGAAGACATGATTATTAAAATGTAAGTACTGCATTAAGTTCAAAAAACTGTCTCAAGGCATAAAATTATGAAAACTGCTAGGTTTTATAAATTTATCGTTTAAACAATATTCCGAATAAGAAACTACTTTTTACACGTGACATTAACAACACGGTACTCAAAAACAAAACATTTTTTTTCTATATTAGCGGTGTACCATATATTTATTCGCATATTTCTTTTAAACAGGCTTTCTTTTCTTTAAAGGAGTAATATTCACTTGCGTCTTCTACAATTACTACAAATACTAGAGATTCTGGAAAAAGTATTATAATTTAAAATAGTCCAAAGGTTTCGACATGTCATGCAGGGCTTTGTTGTATCCAGAATCGTTCCGATCAAAATTGTGTATATTCGGAACTAAATATTGAGCCCAGCAACAGATGTCCACGAATGGAACTGCCGTTGTAAATACATTATTATCCCTGGTGAGATATCTGCGATTGTGAAACATCTTGACCTCCATTTTTAGATCCTGAGTCAAAATTTGTATTTCTTTGTATAATGATATTCTGTTGTTCTGACAAGAAGAATATTTTATTAGAACAATCTACTTATTTCTCTTTACCACTACTTATTATCTGTACACGTTTCTTTTTCTTCTGTCTAAACATTTTTAGGGCGTACTATATTCTTTAGAAAAATTATGCGTGGATAAAATAATAAAACTAATGTGCAGTAAAGAACAGGTTTATACGAGTTAACACACGCTGCGATTATACAAAAATGTAGGTATGAGAGCAACGTAATTGAACTGAATATTATGACGTACCAATATTGAAACAATTGTCGATATTCAACGATCTTAACTTGCTATGTTACATAAAACAATAAGTTCTCCGTTAAATTATTTAACACAACAGTAAAGGTATCATTCGTATGTATAAATAAACTTGTAAGAGTGTAGATATACGCCTTTCGTAATCAAAGGATTAATGAATGCGTCCAGAGTGTTATGTATCGCGATAGCAGAGTTTTTGCGTAAAATAAGCACTGTCGTTCTCATAGTATTCCGTAAATGGCGAAATAACAAGCTGAAGCAACGATATTGGACGTTTGACGATGAGAAAGAAATGAAATTGAATGGTCCCAAGAGGATCGGAAAATGAATTCGGGACATTCTGTTTTCCGAGCGGCTCTTCGGTTAGAATAACCTATTCAAATGGTTGACCACGATTTTTCTGATGCCACACCACGATCCCTGTGATCGGACGAATTTAAATGCGCACAAATAGCGACAAACATTTCATCGGCGGCTTGACTCCGGCTCGCGGGAGCCGGATCGAAATTCCGATGGGACAGTCGGCAAGCTCATGCATACGTAGTCGGGCGGTCTTCGATTAACGCCAGCGGTTCCGGTTAGTTGATTCTTCTAATCCAATCATGCTGAGGGCCGTTCGAGGCCATGGCGCATCCCCTACGCACACAGAACTTAACGCAGTTATAGTATTTGCGAGCGTACGACCCTTGGTGTTACTTCGTTCGAATATACAGTCGAACCCGAAACCTCAAAGCAAGTGGAGACCCCTAAGTACAAGACCTAGAGTTATCTCCTTTTGGATCGTCTGTTTGGGTCATTAGTTCGGTTACGAAACACGCTAGTCCTTATTAACGAAACCTCCCGCCTGGACTCCTTTCGCATCCTTTAACAATGCATGCGTACTTGCAAACCTGACACCCGCAGAAAGTAATTCCTCAATAGCTTGATAACCCCACCAATTCATTCCCTAATCCTCAGCGACTACGTTTGAGCACGTTCGTCACGTATTTTATTACCCAGGGCTGCTTCTCGTCATAAACTTTCCTTTAACCAGTTAAGCGCGTTTGACGTGTATACACGTCGAACTAAATCTCTATTACGGTGCGAATGACGTGTATACTCGTCGTGTAAATGAAAAAATTACCATTAACTATCAGAACTCGAAATTTCGATAAAACACTGTAAGAATATTAATTGGTGGTATGTTTCCTTTATATTACCAATAGGACTGCTAAGTATGTTATATTACGAAACCAATTACATACGTAAACCGCGATTTGGACGGGGAGCGCCAATTTGCGGAAAAATATACGTAAACAATCAGTGGGGCCAATACTGGCCCTTTGCTCTACGAGGCAGAGTCCTAGACATTCTTGAATTGAATATAAGAATCCGGAGCATTTAATCCAAAAGCTCGCTCTTCCTCGCTTTTGCAGCATCTGAAGTAAACCTGTGTATTTCATAGTTGTAATCAAAATAAAACGTAAGTTATGAAAAACAACTAAATATGTATAATATAATAATAATAATGATGATACGATAAATTGCAAAATTTAGCCTTCAGACATCAGTAGTAGCGAAACTTATAATAGGACCATTTGTTCTGCGTTCGACGTGTATACACGTCATTGCTTCATTTTAATTCCGCACCCCGTGGGGGATTTCTAAAATTTAATTCCGCGCTTAACTGGTTAATTACCAGTGCATGATTTGTCTTCACGTAAAGACACGCAGCAGCCTCATGTCGCCCCACGCATCAGCGAAAAAGAAGAATTTTCTACTTTCCGCAATAAATGGGGTACAGCAGCTTTCAGTCATCATTCAATAACTATATCGAAAAACTAACCCGGGTCGTGAAGCGCTCTCCTTTTCCCACCAAATTTTCACTGAAACCTTGTTTTTACCAGCTTCCAAAAGGATAAGCATGGCTGTCTTGGACTCGCATGTTGTAGCTTCTTTAAACTAAGTTTAATTACTGAACGAAACGAAGTTTAAAACACAGATAATACGATCAAAGTAGATCAAAGAGATATAAGAGTTTTAAAATGACTAATTCACTATTTCCTCTTCTTGTCACGTCCGTCTTGTTAAGCGTTTCTATGCGATCTGATCAATCTTTTATTTTTAACGTTCTTCTTGTTTCCCTTTTCTCTGTCCTTTTGTAATCACACCGTCGGTAACATAGGATATAATTATCCTCAACAGCGCAAACAGACATCACACAAGACTGCATATGACAATTCGACTTAGTCCTTTCGAGGCTGTTGCAACACATATGTCCCAGTCAAGTTTGATCGTAAATTCAATCTACTAAAATGTCTTGCACATTGCTTCATTGTAAATTAGCCTCTATTGTTACATTCCTTAAAATCTAGTACCACAATTTCTTGCTGTCAAAAACTGAATGAATAAATTCTACACCAGAAGTATTAGAAATGTAACTCGCCTCTTTTACTTTCTTAAAAAAAAAATCCATCTCGAAAGCGTTAAACAAGACCTGCACTTGACACTCGAAAGCGACACTCACAGACCACAGTGTAATATAGTATCCGTCGACGTTTGTTGAATTTTTGAAAGATAATATACTTCAGTTAACACAACGATTCGTCTTACGCTCAACACCCACCGACAACAAAATAATTCTCACCACTATAAAAGGTCGTGAGAAAACGCGTAGAGCTCAGGTGGTACAACGTGACGAGGACTTACAATCTTCTCTGAGTCGACGTCCAAACGCGATGCATTGGATCCGTCTCATTTGAGCGGTGCGCGTAACAAGTTCATGAGGACATTCATCATGTCATATAATGCTCTATGTGAAATATCATTCTTTTCTTAGTATTGACAGACATTTGTGCCTTTTAACGAGTTTAAAACATTATTTCCAACATTAAATTTTGGGCAGGATAATGAGTAGTGATAGCGTATGCGATTAAGAAATACAGCTGGCACAATGATATCTAATGTGATACTGAATTATAATTGATATGATTTAATTGTGATATTGAATATTAACCGTCTGATGGTCAATAGCAGACTATCTTTGAACCCGTAGTTATGCAAAGCGGCACAGTCCTTAATACGTTCCAAATCGTTTGATATTTCGCTAAATCGATATAGCACTGCCAATGAAAGGCATTTTAATTATCCGACTGAAGTAATTAAACGGTCAGAAAGCTAGACGTTTCCATATATAGACCGTAGAACAGTTAACGTCGGATCACTATTTCTAGCTTGGGATTAAAATATGAATGAACGAACGGTCTTCAATAAAAACGACGCTTTCGGTAATTACGTGATGTCGTCGGGCGGAGGCAAAAGTTAGACGTGTTCCACGTCGACTTCGGCTAGTTCGAGCTTATTTAGTCTCCTTTAATTGATACAGGAAATTCCCAATTCACCCAAAATACCGTCGCGTCGATTTGAATGCTAAAGATATTCCATTCTCCGCCATCGTCATCAATGAAGATCTCTCCCCTGAAATATCTCTATAATCGTGCTAGGCTGCAGCTATGGAAAGAAAAGGTGTAAAGCCAGGCAAGTGGAAGAAGAGGAGGTAGAAGGACGAAAGAGGAGGTGGAGAAGAAGGGGTGGTAGGTTGTTGGGGAGGAGTCTTAAATTACCAAATACCGGTAACGGCAACCTGTCGTTATCGTAACTAAGGACCGGCGTTTCGAGTACTCCGTGCGGCGCTCTCTTGGCTTAAACACCGCTATTACGCGAAACGTGGCCCGCATCCCAAGACGCGGATACCCCGCTCGTTCCTAATTGAACCGGAAGCACGTAAACTCGGATTAGATTCCGCAAGAAACTTGCGGCAACTACCGTTTCTAAGTTCTCACGCAGCCGGCCGTGCTGCGCGATTCGTCTCCACGATAAGGGATCAGCCTTGTGAGAGACTTAAGGCGCCGACGTTCGCGGAGAACAAAAATTTTAATGAGAATCGCAGCCGCCAACTGTAAGCGAGCGTATTCGGAGCGTGCACGAGGTCGGAAACGATATTATAGACATTGCTACTGAGCGGCACAATGTCCGGATTGTGCGGGATTCAAGTTAGATGCTCTTTCAAAATGTACACTGGCATGGTTAGACATCGTAAAATATTGGTTGGTATTAACTTTTTAGGTACGGCTGAATTCTGCGTGTCGCTACTTCCCTGGACGGCAGAGTCTAACGCGAACTCCAATAAGTTTAAAAAAAAAATTGTATCATTTTTACCCTTGCTTCAACAATTTTGCGGCAACCAGCTTTGGTACTTCATTATTTTCGCCGGTACTCAGTATTAGAAACGGAAAAAATCTGCCGGTCGCGAATGTTTTAACACTAAACACACCAAGCGGGATCAAATTACTCCTTCCAAAATTTACCTTAAAATCGTATATTCATTGCTATTTTTTTCGCTCATTTTTTCGCTTAATAAAATAGGAATTTCTTTCTGAAAATGAACGTCAAATGACCCCTCGTGGTAAGAATAGATACATGTAAAGTACAGGTATGTTTAGTGTTAATGTATGCGAAATCGCATCAACATTTTTATCGCTACCGTTATATTAACAAACAATGTATCAGTTCATCTAGCCGACTGATACACAGAGGCACGAAAGTCTCTGATAATAGTAAGTAAGTAGATAAGTAGCTGGTAAGGTCACCGGTGCAAGGGGGTCTCTTGTTTCCTGAAAATATTAGGCCTTAATTGCATTTTGCACTATCCTGTATACATGCTGGAAATGTTTCATTTGATCACTCATCTTTATACGTGTAGTTAAGTAAGACACAGTACCAAACTTTTTATAGGCCAACAGCAGAGGTTAAATATATTATTAAGAACCAGTCAAGGGGTTAATTAGATGAAACGAGGTGTCGCCTCATTATTTTAATATAAACAGCAGCGCACCGACGAACAGTTAATTTTAATACTAACTTGTGGCTACTTTTTCCTTTGATTTATATCACAAAATAAACGTACAACGAAATATTTACGTTTTGTGTATGATGTTGAACAACATATAACACTCTCAAACAGATATTCCTCATAATTCAGATTCCGCGTATTATAAAGCGCGTGAGTGATGCAATATGTGTTATAATCGGATATTAGAAAGCACTGATCTTGGAATACTCCATATCTTTCAAAAATATTACCAAAAATCAGTTAATTGATCAATTAGACGAAACGAGGTGCCGCCCCATTTATTTAATATAAATAGCAGCGCACCGACGAACAATTAATTTTAATAATAACTTTTGGCCACTTTCTCCTTTGATTTATACCATAAAATGAACGTACCACGAAATATTTGCGTTTTGTGTATGATGTTCAACAACGTATAACGCTCCCAAACAGAGAATCCTCACAATACAGATTCCGCATGTTATAAAGCGCGTGAGTTATGCAATATGCGTTATAGTCGGACATTAGAAGGCGCTGATCTTGGAATACTCCAGATCTTTCGAGCCCACCTACCGTATTTCCATGGATCTCAGTTCGTGCGAGCTGCAGCGTGTGCAACTGGCAATTTTCAAAGCGCTGCGTGTTCAAGTGCATGCACACGCTGGCTAATGATGGCTGGATGTACCTCCGGAACTCAAGGGAACGAGCGTACGTATGGGCAAAGTTACGAGTCGCCGTTAAGTTTGCGGAGAACGCTGAACGGCGCGTATCGTCCTTGCATTTAACCAAGGATCCCGACGTTTGCCCGAGTGAAATACAAAATGAATGCCGTTACAAGGACGGAAGTGGCTTAGATAACGCGCGAGCTTAGCCGTTCAGTTTGGATAAGACTTTCAAAAGGCCGAGTTGATCGTCTGCCGTGCCAGTGAAACTTTTGCGAAATTGCGATCACGATCCGCTTGATGACAGAGCGCACCGAACCTTTGTAATTCCGCGCGAATAATTTTACGCTAACCAGGCAGCTGGAGTAATATGAGGCCCAGCCGAGAAATGAAGCGATAACCCTAGTCGCCGGGGATAAATCGATCACTTTGCAACAAGTAAAACACCTGACTCGAGCCGAAACACTGGTTCGCGGAAGAACGCGCATGCAGATCTCGTCGCGATATTCGATCTTGGACGATAAAACGCTGCACGGGAAGGATTTGCATAACGGACCTGCAGCGTTAAACTGAAAAATGCCCACCTTGGGCGCAAAATTCACTCAGCGACGCCGGACGAACGTACTTACGACGGCATACCCTACTCGTAAATTTTACCTTAGTCGCCCCGCCGCTTTACGGCGAACAGCGAAACTTTAAATCTCTGTAATACGCGCGGCTGATTCGGCGATTATGAACGCGGAGGATCGAGTTTAAAGTTAAACTAGCTCCCCGCTGGGCCGTGCGTGTAGACGTGGCATAAGAGCGAAGCTCGCTCGCGTTTCGTCTGTATATACGTCAGTGCATACAGCATGCTTCATAAATTGCGGGAAGCATCTGATAGAAGACTGATCAAATAAAATAAAATAGAACTGATAAGGCATATGAAATGTTTCAACAAAAACCATTGTTCACACGAATGCTTTTCAAATTATAACATGTCGGCGTGTTTACATTTTACTCCATGTATCTGGATGCAGGTATCTGTATGATAAATTTGTGACGGACGACGTAATCCGTTATATATCGTTGCATACATTACGCGTGAATGCGGTTATCTCATTGACGATATTAACAGCGAGTAGCCATCTAGTCATGGGGCTCTTAGTATGTAACAACGCGCAATTGAGGGATACACAATTGCGTTTGAGATGTATTGACCAGAAATTAGGAGCTTTGCGGGAGAACAGAATAGGACCACTTACCATGGGATGTTTTTTTTTTAAATAACGACACAAGGGTCCGCTGTGTGCAAGTCTCTTACACTTCGTCCGCATATTTTCGACCACTTAGCTTAGTTAACCTCTTGGCCGTTACACCGAAACGGGGTGCGCATAAAATGCACATAACACGCTTACCATTACGACAAAATATGAAACGTGATGCGTGGGCATTGCTCGCTTACTTCGCATTATGGGCGAATTGTGAAAACGGACGGCACCTTTTTTGCTATAGAGCGCCATTAGCATCTAGCGTCGGGGGGTCTCTTTCGTTTTGGATATCACAATGCAGACTAGGTCTGTCCTTACAGAACTGGTGCACGCGATTTTTTTTTTTTTACTCTCTCCCTACTGAACGACGAATCCTGACACAAAGCGTGGCGAACGATTCGCGATGGAGGAAAATTGTGTGCACGTTAAATTCACTAACGATGCTCGAGCGTGAGCGCGGCACGCAACGGGTGTCGTGTCAAAATGGGATCGCGTGAGCGCGATATAAGGCATAAATAAGCGCTCCTTACGTCGCCATTCCTATGTAAATGCAATGTCGGGCAACCCACCGACTAGATAAATTTACTTGGTTAATTTTAGAATCGTGCATTCGAATGCGGTTACGATTGCCTCCAGCTATGGGGACGACGCGAACAAGTGGATGTCGGTTACACTTTTAACGGTGCTCGCCGGTCCACGTGTATGTTCTCGGCTCGAGTTACTGTTTCGTGTGCGATCACCGGATAAAATCCGATCTGATCAGCGAAATTCATTTATGAAGACATTTGAAAGGTGCAGGGCTTTGTTACGAGTCGGCAAATGTCATTGCTATGTGAATCGACATGAAAGTCTGCAGGATAAAGTAATTGGAAAGGGGATAGTGTTCAGTTTAGTTTCGTTTTATGGTGCTTTGAATATGTGAAAAGCGATTGCTATATTAAACTGTTCGTAGTATAAATTAGAGAATATACTGACGCACGTAGAAATGTTGCAAGTGTTGAATATGATTATCATTTTGGAAGACACAATTTAGCGCGTATGAATATTCACCCAGAAGCATGGATGTCAATTTACTTTTACACAATTACCGTGCAAATATATAATTCAAAACTGAATACGATTACCACTTTCATGTAATTATTCAGAATCCAATCGGTAAAATTTGTATGTTGGGGAATATTAGTAACTGGAATGATATAATTTCTTTATTACCCTCGCGACAACTTGAGTATTTTTGGGACCAACGGAAATCAAACCATGGACGTAATTTTCAAACAGCGAATAACACGATTCATTTTGCCAAATCTGCAAATGGTGAATCGTTTGATGAAACCTCGAATGTGACTCCAATTTTATCACAGCATTGAGTTGGGAACATTGGAGACCGTGCTGACATCGTTTTGACTTCGATTCATTGGTTAGCCAATAGGTTCGCCTGTAATAGCTACATATAATATTATAAACCACGTTCGAACGTGTACAGTGAAGCTTTACATGACTAGCGGTTCGTTTTGTCGTCCCGAACTAGTCGGGCAGTCAAAATGGAGTTTCCTCGGAAAGGGAACAGTAAAAATGGGTAGAATTTTCCTTGGCCAGGCGACGTCAGCGTCGCTGAACGCTTCTGAAGCAGCGGGCGCCATTATCACGGTAATTTTAACACGCTCCACTCGGAATCACTTGCCACTCGAACTACTTTGCGAGAGGAGAGTGATTTTCACTCTCTGCCCGTCAGGGACGCTCGGCGAATTAAGAGCGGCGAACTGTGTGAGTCGTATTTTCAGCGAGCAAAAACGTCATTTCCACGAAGCCGAGCGCGCGAACGGCTGAAAGCGAGAGAAGTAGATGTGGAAGCGGCCTGGGACAGATCGGAGAGGGCGGAACGAGCGAGTGTTAATAAATTACGCCTCGTTTTCGTGTTTATGCAAATTACTCGAGCGGCTTCGATAACCAAAGTTTATCCGCAATGCATAATACTCGACGCATTTCGGGTTTGTAACTAATGGGAGCTAATAGAAGCCGATAGGTAGTGGGATTACATGAACGAACGCTCGTACGGGTTCAAACTCTCTCGCCCGACTTCTCTATCTCTCACGCACATTTTCCCTTACCGAACCCCGTCAATGCTCAGAACGAGTATTCGCGACGATGGCGCTTGTCCGATCTCTTAATATACGAATCGGCGAGAATCGTCTGGTCGGGGATGATCGAGTCTCCAGACTCCGCCTCCACTTTCATCCGTAATTTTATAAATCGCGGGATTTAATCTTAATTGGCCATAACTTAGACTTGATCGCGCTGTTACCACCGGCCGGTCGGCTTAATCTCGCCACCCCTTCTAGGTCCTTCCTATCGTATCCGCTCTCCATCCCCTTTCGTCGAGCCACCAACAAGCCCGTTTACCCTTCCGTTCGTTACCGAGTTCCCATCTTTTTTCGGCTCTCTTTCCGGCTCGTTTTCCGCGCGGCGAAAATTTCACAGCGCCATGTCGGAAGCGGTCTTAATTTTCCAGGGGGCTGAATTATGATTAAACAGTCTATGCGCTAACCCCGGTTATGGCCGAGGCTACGGAACGATACTGGTAGGTGTAGGGACGGTACAGGGGCTATAATATGACCGTGCGTACACCGATCCGGTCTACTGTACACTCTGTTAAATCCAGGTACACCTCGGCTCGGTCGTTTAAATTAAATGGATTGCATTCCACCATGGCAAATACCGGTGGACCGTGCTTGCAGCGCACGAGTGTGCGTAACTGAGAGAGAAAGAGAAACAGCGGGAGGAGTTCGCGAGGGAGTAAGACATATGGAAAGCGTACATTGGTACCTGTTACATACCCGCTTTATCGGAGCGCCCACCAAACGTTAAAATCGTACTCTGTTCGCATTGACAATGAAAAATAGTTTTGTGGCTACACGTTTCGAAACCGCTTTATTTAGAACTTATGATTACTTGTATTTTTGTAGAAACGCTGCGGACTAACAATCCTGCTGAAAAAAACGTTTCTGTATTTGTCATGGTCTCTTTGCAACCATCAGACATATCAAATTTGTTGCCAACTTCGATAACCAATTTTTGTAGCATACTACAAGACAGCATACTATAATATTTGTAAGCTTGTTTGGAGCGAGAATTAATAATTTACATAATCATATCCCGTAATCATCATCTGCATATTTAGGGTAAGTTAATACCCCTACTGATAACACCGTACTATAAGATGATACCGCATTGGTCTTTCTCAATCGGCCTTTTTTTTCCCCAAGCATCTTCTCTTTTCGATTCTGTCCGCCTCTATTTCGTTCCGCCAACGGTCTATCGTTTTTCCTTTACCAAACTTGGAACGAGCGCCGTTTCCTACCGCCACACCCGCAATCTTTTTGGTTAGTATTTAAACGATGGAACGAATATTTGCTTGCTGTGGAGCACTGGCCACCATATTTCAATATCAGAGCCTCGCGGGGTATGCCGACGGTTTTGCCCGACAATGGTGTCAATTCGACCAGATATACTCTTAAAATCGAAACGGCCGTTGGGCCGTCCGGATTCGCTGGCCGCAATACGGATTATTCGATCGCGTGGGAATTGGGGGAACGTGGGCAAAGTTTTGTTTTCAGCGCTGTATCTGGACACGGTGACGGCGATGACGGCGGTGGTGGTGGCGAAAAAAAATCAAAACGAGAAAAACGAGAGAGAGTGACCGACGCCTACATTTTTATACACGTTAAATGCATTTCCTCTGTCTTCCGCTCTCGTCGTCCCTCGCTTCCAGATTCGGCTTGGTGCACATTCCACCGCCGTTCGCCACCCTCGTCGGCGACGGTCGCCGATAGCGGAAATCCGAATGGAGTAATTTCAATTAATTAACGGGAGGAAATTTCCTTCGGCAGAGATTATGACAGGGGAACTTTGATATCGCGGTATTTAACGTTTCGCAGACTGAAGAGAGATTGGTAGCGGCGCTCAAACATGGAACGATCAATCCATATACGTCATTCGCAAACATCGAATGTTCTGTGGGGGAAGGGAAGGAAAGGGGACCGCACCGTCGTCCGCAAATACCAGTGCGTTCGAATTATTAATCGTCGCCGACAGAACCGTCAATTCGCTTTTCCTTAATAAACGTCGCACGACGCGCTGCGATATGGACGCAATACTTTATTACAATCTGATGGTTCGATCGCAGAGATGTTGGAAAACCGGTAATCGTTCCTACAGTTACATATAGCATAGATTTGCGCGCTATATATACTGATTTTATCGGTAGTTTTAATCGTCTTCTTACTTCTATGAGCGGATAATCGCGTACTCAATGCCAATTATGTCGTATGCAGACATCCGAGATTATGTATGTAACTTGCGAACATACCAGCAGTATTGATCTTTCTTTATATAAACTTTAATTTATGAACTGCACCCACGTTGCGATGCTAGAATCGAGCTTTACATTAGGTTCAGGGGTACATATGTAGGCTGCAGCACTGTACAGTTAGCGTCTACAACTCGTAAATAACAGACGCAAGACTTTAACTGAATAATTACGGAGCCTCGACATCGTAATGCGTGCATCCACGCGTGCATGTGCGTACGCAGACAATAATGGGATAAAATGATTTGAGTTAATAGATGGGACGAAGTTGCGCGACGAAGCTAGAGAGCGGCGGAACTCGATTAACGCCAAGTCAGACATGATATGCGAAACGTCGGCGTCAATTCAAGTGCCGCCGTTCACCGAGAATCAGCACGCCTGTCTGGAGAAACGTGGAAAGTCGTCAAGACGTTCCCTCCTTCATCGGCAATTAGCGTACTTTCCCCATTTTGCGCCGTATGCTGAGAATTCACGTCATTTCGCAAGCGGCATAAAGTGGCCGTGGAAACTTTATCGCGAAGTTGTATAAGCGATTGCCGATGCGATACAGCCGATTTGTCGCGCTAAACGACTTAAGAGCCCACTGCAAGGCGTAAATCTTGCGGCGACTAGTCGTGAGACTATTAAACACATCAGCCGCGCGTGAGTTTTCCAACCGAGAACGTGTTTGTCGAATGACGTCTAGCTGTTGAGGAGCGTTCGATGTCCCGACGCCTTCACACCTCGCGTCGCGGCAGCTGGAATTTCTACAGGTTTAGGGGGATCGAAAGGTTAACGGCCGTGAACCTTCATGAGCCAGTTGCATTGACTGACGTTTCTAACGATTTGGCAGATTTGTTGACGATTGCGTTTTTCGAATAAACTAAAAGGCTGAATGCAAGTTCTGTCATTTTATCCACAAGAATATTTTTTAGAACGTTGTGCAAGCCAAGGGATTAAATATCTTGGCTCGCAGATGACAGTGTCGTTTTGCTCAACTGGTCAATATTTTCATGTAATGCAATACTTCGCGTTTGGCGAGGTGCTTTTTTAAACAGAATCCTCATAAAGCGGGTCCTAGAAAATAGAATGCAAGTTCTGTCGTTTTATGTATCAGAATATTTTTTAGAACGTTTTGTAAATCTGGGTATTAAATATCGTGGAGCGCAGATGACAGTACAATTTTGATCAATTGATCAATGATATTTTTATGTGACGTAATACTTCACGTTTGGCGAGATTCCTTTCTAAACGTTCCTTTTTAAACAGAAGAATGCAAGTTCTGTCATTTTATCCACCAGAATATTTTGTAGAACGTTTTGTAAATCTGGGGAATATATATCGTGGCACGCAGATGGAAGTGTCATTTTGATCAATTGATCAATGATATTTTTATGCGATGCAATACTTCGCGTTTGGCGAGGTTCCATTTTAAACACAATCCTCATAAAGCGGGTCCACCGATAATCAATCCAAGAGACTAACCGAGATAGCTTCACCGAAGGGTACCTGAAAAATGGCACGCGTCAGAATCTGAGTAATACCCGAGATTATTAGCCGTCGAGTTTGCTGCTTCGTTTCCACTGTATTTCCTCTGTTATTCGATCGCTGACTGGAAATGAAGTCAATGGCCCCGATATCGGCGAGCCTTAGTAGCGGGTAATTCCAAATGCATACCGCGATATAGATGCGATAAGTCGATTTGTCGCACTTAAAGGATTAAGAATGGTGGACAGACACACGCGCATGCAAAGCGGATCATGGCTCGTGATTTCTCTCTCTTATACTCTATTTAGACATAAGCTCTAGTACAATCCATCGTCATACAGTCCACGACTATCTCTCTTTCGGATAACACTCTTCACATCTCTCTCTTTCTCTCTCGTACGTTAGTCTATTTTTTTCTCTCAACTCGATCGTAACACGCTCGTCTCGCCTCAACATATTTTTTCCATCATAAATAGAAACGAGTTATCGAGATTGGAGAGATACTCCTGCTTCCTGTCGATACTTGTTCGCCGTTAAGCAAGTGCCATTAACGTGCATGATTTTTTCTCGTCGTTTCGCACCTAGAGCGTCTCGAGTGGAACGATGTCAATCGGAAGCCGGAAACGTCGTCGCGTCGAAGGCTGGTTTTCATGCGAAAAAAGGACGAGAGAAGTGTGAACCGTTCTCATGAATGATGTGTTTTGATATGTGCATAAGTACGCTTAGGCGGGTAGTACATTGTTCGGGCTGAATGGCATCGGCCCCGTTTGCGATTGACACGAACGGTGAAAATACGATTTTAACGTCCAGTTTACGTACTGCCCGGCTTTACACACTCCGGGGTAGAGTCCGTTACGTAAATACCGTAATCCCTTATCTGCCTGTAGGGGTTGCGTGTTTGCGAACTACTGCGCTTGACAAGACCAAGATTTTGTAGAAACTAAGGGGTTAAGGTGGAAGTACTAAAAAGAAGGTATTAAATATACAAGATGATAACGATAGTACGCTTGACGGAGCATTAAGAGTAAAAAGGTAAGAACACGGTGAAGCGAGGTATACCGGTTTACGGGCGCGAAAAATAGACTCGCAAATTAAGCGCGTTATTACAGTCGAGAGAGGAGCTGCGCTAGGAAGTATGTAATTTGAAACTTGCGGTTTAACAAGACCACGGCTACATCCGACAGCGTTATTTTCAGATTACTGTATATCTAATGCAATGTCCCCAAGTATTAAGCTCTTCATTTCCCGCAGAAATGTTTCTCCGAGATTCTGAACTGCGGAATTTACATTTCGCATTATGCTGTAACCAAGAAAACTGCGCGCTATACTAACGCCACGCTACACCTCTTACTAAGCCCTATTTATCAACTCTCCCACAGTACGCTGTGCTTAAAATACAGATCAGCTCGCGATACAGGTGTATAAATTTCATTTTTCGCCGCCAGTCAGCGAAGATGCAAATTTCGTTCGTACTGAAATTGGTACGGCAAATTTTGGGAGAAAAGATCGAAGAGTAGAGAACGGACGAAGTTGGAGAAAGCGAGACTATCGGAACTTAACATTATACATATCGTACAGATACACGTACGCGATGCTCGCTCCGGAGGGCTTCCGTGCCTTTTATCGACTACGACTAATTTGCAAATCACGAGGTCGTACGAACGACCGCACGCGCGCTCATTTTATTATGCGCCTAACAAGCGGTACGTGCTGGCACGTCCGTTTCGCGGCATCGCTATTAATTTAAGGGGCTGTAAAGCTCCTGATTCGAGATTAATAATCTCCCTTATTCTGCCAACCCGGTTGGTTCACTGGACGAAGGCACTTTTCTCCTGGTCTGTCTTCCTCCTTCGTTCATCGTCGTCGTTTTAGTGTATTCAACCCGACGTTCGACCTCGGCACAATTATAAACGTGTTAGTCGGCGAAAGCTTTACTCTCTCTTTCTGTAGCTTTACCCCTTCAACAGTTCATTTGTTTTACTTCCGTTATTATCTGATATTTACTCTCATTATGCACAATCTTAACACATCAACATTAGACGGCATGTTGAGTGAAAGGATTGAAAATTAAACAACGCTGTGTCGAGGTCTAATTAAGCGCGACGATATGAAGTATTCTTGTTAGAAATTGAAATTCGCTAACCGCATAAAATATCATTTTTTGTCGAAGTCACTTTTCTCCTGGTCTGCCTTCCTTCTGCCTTCATCGTCGTCGTTTTACTGTATTCAACCCGACGTTCGACCTCGGCACAATTATAAACGTGTTACTCCACGAAAGCTTTACTCTGTCTTTTTGTAGCTTTTATCCCTTCAACGGTTAATTCCTTTTACTTTTGTTATTACACGATATTTACTCTTATTATGCACAATCTTGATACATTAACATTAGACGGGATGTTGAGTGAAAGCATTGGAAATTGAACGACGCTATCTTGGTGTCCAATTAAGTGCGACGATATGAGATATCCTTGTTACAAATTGAAATTCGCTAACCGCATAAAACACCATTTTTTATCGAAGGTACTTTTCTCCTGATCTGCCTTCCTCCTTCTTTCATCGTCGTCGTTTTAGTGTATTCAACCTGGCGTTCGACCTCGGCAGAATTATAAACGTATTACTCGACGAAAGCTTTACTCTCTCTTTCTGAAGCTCTACCCTTCAGCAGTTAATTCGTTTTACATACATTATTATCCGATATTTACTCTCATTATGCACAATCTTGACACATTAACGTTAGACGGAACGTTGAGTGAAAGGATTGAAAATTAAATGACGCTGTCCTGGGGTATAATTGAGCGCGACAATATGAGATATCCTCGTTAGAAATTGAAATTTGCTAACCGCATAAATCCCCTTACATGCGAAACACCATTCTTTATCGAAGGCACCATCGCGTTATTGACAAATAGGATTTTGACGTTCATGGTGTTTCGCGACAGCCGTGAATAAATATTACGGATTACGGGCACTCCCCTCTGAATATGCGGACATGTTAATGTGTTTACGCATACAGTCACGCATGACGTATGAATATGTGTTTCAACGTCGTTCTACGTACACATATATATATATATGTGCATATATACATGTGCAAAAGCTAATATTCTTTCGTCCCTTTTAAATTAATATAAACATCGCAAGTTGTGCGTGCACATGTGCTCGAAAAGTATATTGTTTACTGTAATAGCCCGAGAGTGTGCCTGATTAGGAATGACTGTCAAGAAAGGAAAGTATCGTAGTTGCTATCTCCAGATCAGTTAGAAGACAAGGAAAGTGCTTTTATGTACTGCCGCTAACTCGATAACACGACAAATGTTCGTGCCACGTCTTAGATAAAGCAAAATGTCGCATGGCTGAACGGCGAATTACAGGTTTTTCCTATTAAATTTTGCTCTGCGCCTGGATATATACGCCCACCGTCTCCCTCTACGGGTTCTTCGCGTTTTTCTGTCTTGCAGGTTCTCTCTCTTTCTATCCGTTTTAGTTTCTAACTTTGATATTTATCCTGTTATTTCATACTGATTCATTCTTCAGCTTTTACTTCGGCCTTTATATTGACGATACTCAGGCTCATGAGTATCAAATATCAGATACACATTCATCGTACATCAATACCTACTCATGTGCTGAAAGTGCATCTATGGAATATATTACGGTATAAAACAACATATGCTGTTGGTATTTACTGTTGCATCAATTTGTACATAAAATTATTCAATTTTACAGTATCACGTTTTGGAGTAAAATTCGACCAGTTCACAGTCCGTCATCTAAGAAACACGGAGAAGGTTAACATGTTGACTGCCACGGTGGTCACCAGTGACCGGTGCCAAAGATTTTACTAAAAAAATGCAAAAAATTCGCAATGCAGCCTGATTGCAATCTTGTAAAAGCAATTGATATTGAAACGGTGCTTCAATACTTTGGCTTCTAAGAACTCTGAGTTACCTTTTTTTTGCACGATTTAATTATCCTCTGCAGTATTTCATCGCATTACATTTCCGAATGTACCACACCGTATTCTTTAACACATTGACTGCCACGGTGGTCACTGGTGACTGGTGCAAAAGGTTTTACTAAAAACGCAAAAAATCCGCAATGAAGCCTATTTGTAGATTTGTAAAAGCAATTGATATTGAAACGGTACTTCAATACTTTGGCTTCTAACAACTCTGGGTTACCTTTATTTTGCACAATTTAATTATCCTCTGCGGTACTTTATCGCATCGTGGTTCTAACATAGCAAAATACGCTTGGCAATCAACGTGTTAACCGTCGATCTATGTTTGGCCATTCTCCATTTCTTCGTCAGTTTAGTTTTGATGCCTTTTATTATATCGTCAAAGGGTACATTTACACCTATATTTCGGTTTGGATCGGTGATTACTTCTTTCGCTGTTTCATCTGCCGTTTCATTGAAACAATTGCTGTATGACAAAGGATAGAAGTCAATATTACTATTTTTCTATTTTGTATTTATTCTGTGTGGGATTCCAAAATCTGTAGAATGACGGTGTTTTTCGGCAATTACATTATTTACTGACGTTACTGCATTTTTGAGTCGACTGCTTGGCAGTCAACGTGTTAATAGCATCACTGCACGTGTTCTTATTTCTCACCGTTTTTACATTTGTCGATCTCTCCATCGTTGTGACTCGACTGGCGAAAGGGTAATTTTTCCTGACGAGGATTGAAACGCGCTAGCACCGTTGCACGTTGCCGTATGTCTGTATATACCTTTCATTATTGTCACCAGCATGCGTGTGGGTCGAACTCGCGCACGTATACATAAATATACATGCATGTGCAGGATGTCGCAGCTCTCACGGGGCCCTGAGCACGCGTTTCGCTGTCTCCCCTCCGCATTAATACAAACAGTGATACGAGTCTTGTAACTACACGCTCCTAACCACCCCGGCGAAACGTGGCGGCCGTATACACTGGTCAGACCAGGGGTCGGGGTCCTGGACGGCGAACAAGGACGAAAAGTGTCGCAAATGGATCGCGAGCGACGCTTCTAAATTGGCCGTAACGCCAGTGCTCAAAGACGGACGTATTTCGAACCCTGGAACGGGTGAAACTTAGGCACGATATACGTGTCCGTTTGCGATGGAAACGGTTCCGACGATTAAGCTGCTTTATGCCATTAGCGTGCGGTTCCCGATGCCCGACATTTTCTTGTGCCGTAATGCATCCCATTAACACTTTTCGTAGACGGGCGGCTTTGTAAGGGTTCGCCACGTTTTGAGCGTCAACGCCATTTGCATAGTGCAATTTGTCAAATGTGTCAAGAGCTTTCTCATTCTTATATGAAGGTGGATTATAGTTACGCTGTTAGGCGGCTATGGTATTGATAACGAGATTAACACATTGGCAGCCGGCGACCTAAGAGACATTTAAACCCAGAGCACCGGCAACGTTTGTTTTATTTATTCGCTTGTTTTTGATCAATGAATAGCCAAAAAAATATTCAAAACATTATATATTTTCGTAAAACAGTACATTTTATTTGCATATTCGTCATACACAATTTAACGATAATTAAAAACAGAAACAAAATCGAAATTTTTAATTTATATTTATAGAAAAAAATACACTTCCTTATTTCATGGTGGATTATTGCATATATATAACGTAAACAGAAAACCGAAATTTTAATATTTAAGGCAAGTGTGGTATTTCTCAAAACATGGCAAGTAAATACAAATCGATGTGCAAGACATTCATACCAGCAAAAAAATACCACATCACTATTTAAAAGGAAAGCGCAACGAAACAAGATATATGTGCAAATCCTCTTGTCATCATTTACGCGTAAGTGACTGCTGTACAGTTAATCATACGAAAAAATATTAAAAGATACATAAAATTTAAGTCCAAAGTTCAATTTGAATTCATTATGCACGAACAAACTTTATTGCAGGTTATTTACATCGTTTCATTTCCACGTTCAATTACGAAATAATAGCCGGTGACATAAGACAGCTTTTGCCGAAAATTGCCGGTCAACAATGTGTTAAGTGTCGTCCCACTGCCGATGTCAAATATTTCTTTAATATCAGTGTTTCAACGGCACACCTGAGTGTTTCGCGTATCCCGAATAGGTTGACTCAACATTAATGACTGCTTTGTTCTCCGAAATAGCATACGGGACAAAGGCTGTGTCTAGGCAGGACACAAAACGCCGTGCCTCGAACAATTTGCAGAAGCTCAAAGCTCCAATGGACGTTAAGGGAGCGCACGATTTATGCGACGCGACTTGATGCCATTCGGCGTTCGACGACGCCACGCACGGCGTTTCCCCGATAACGTACGTAATACGCAAAGCGGAATCTCATAAATTCAGCGTACCAGGCACGCAACAATAGTCGTCCACATTTCGCGTGTTTTGATCAGCGCCCTGGCTCCCTCTGTTCGCCCCACGTTCTCCCTTCGATCTTTGAACGGATAAAAAGATTGGCCAAGTGGACACCTCGCATTGTCTCTCTATCGAACGCACTGTTAGCTGCAGTGAAGAAAATTGCTTTGTCCACAGAATTTTGGTTGCGGCGTGTTACTTGCCAAATTCGTGTTGAAAGTGATGGGATTAACGTTTGCGTTAGTGGCCAAAAGATCCTGGGTTGTAATCGTACATTTACAGTATCAGAGGAGACTAGTAGATAGAGTAACGAAGTTTATCGAAGTTTGCTTGAGGTTGAAATACAACTAAATCAAGGATGAGGGCAGTCTGTGTTGCCGCTTCGTGTAAGGGAGGTATGTCCGAAATAGTACATGATTGCAAAACATGTGTCTATAGTGAGTGATATGGTTAATCGTGGTCTGATGTACGATAACATCTATACTGCACAATGATGGAATTTCTGAATAGATTCAACAGTCCTCAAAGTAATGCTATAATCCCAGTGAAAGATTCCAAGTTGAAAAGACCGAACTTTCTGCTCGAACGGACGGATAGTCTCCGAACATCATTCGTAACTTTTCACAATATCCACTGAATTGCATCATTTCAGGAACGAAAAAGCCAGGAAGATAAGAACTGTTAAAGCGATTTATTATTATAGGGAGCCATTTGTCGCGGACAAAGAAATCTCAATTACTACAGTAGACAGTGAGTGTACCGGTAGACAGCGATAATCGTCGGGAGGGAAATGCGAAGAGGAGTGGCTGATTATGAATAGATATCCAAAATAGAAAGGCGAAATAAACATCGTTTGTGAGAGACTGGATGAGACTGAGAGAAAAAGCGAATGCCGGTAGTTTATGGACTTTTGTCGAGCCAATGTCGAAACTTATTTCTCTGTCGGGTGAGGATGAAAGGATTCCTTAGCTTTTAACTTTTGTTCTCTTCAATTTCCTTGTTTCACGAGACGACGAGTGCTTTGAGAGGATAAGCAAGCCTTATGTTGTCCTTTAGCCAGAATCGTCTTCGGAGAAGAATCGAGATCGAGTAATAAGAGAGAAAAATTGCTGTATGAGGAGTCGTGGCAGAGACCAACGTGGTAGTCGAAGTTTCGTTAGTATATCTTCGTGCGGAATCCTTAAATTACCTGCAGGTACCTTCGTTTTACCGTCGTCGTCGCGGAGTCCTCGGTTGAAGAAAAAAGAACAGACGGCGGGAAAGGTGAAAAAAGAGAAAAGGGGGACGGTGAAAGAAGCGCGGAGATGGCATCAAAGGGGGAAAAACAAAAGGCAGAGAGAAAACTTGCCTTTTAAAAAGTTTTTTACTTTTGGAAACTTGTCCTACGGCCTCTCGGCCTCTCTTGCGATCCTTACTCCGCACTCGTTATCGTTACAAGCTTAATGGTATTAGAAGGAGTTTCTCTCTCCTTCGTTCTCTCTCTCCTTCTCTCTCTTCTGACGACTAGCTATTCGTGCGAGGAAATAAATAAAAGTAAGCAGGGAAAGGAGGGAAAATTATGTAGCCCCACTCGAGTCTTGTCTCGTCCGCGTCCGGTCTTTAAATTTGCACGATGCGCCGACAAGGTGACGTCATTAAGACCTTCGTGTTGCGAAACGATTAAAATAAATTATACGCAGTCGTCTATACGACAGGGTACTTGATGATTCGAATATATAAAGACGCAAATGAAGATGTAGATTTTGATTAACACATTGAATACCGCACCACTAAAAAAAATAGTTGACAAGCATAATTTCGCTCAAAACGAAACCCGGATTCAATCTTCAATGTCACCTGGCAGGCAGCGCGTTAAATGAACGGTCAACAAAGGCGTATAAAGTCGGAGGGCATAAATAACGTAGTGTCGTGATGCCTATAGATCGTACTCGTTAGTACTGCAAATACAACGATATGCGCGGAAGATATAAACCTCCTTACCACTTCGTCGCAGCTTAGTACCGAGGAATAAGAAATGGAAAGAGGCTGGTGTGAAGAGAAATTATATAGTCACATACCCGACGCACTTTATTCGCATCGGTTCTTTAACTCTTCCCCCGTACGAGTTCATCGATTTACGCGCGCATCCACCAGCTTTGCTGTCCCGCGTCTCGATCCCGTTCGGCTCGTTTCATGGAATTCGATGGTGGTAAGAAGGCAGCAATGGAAACGACGAAGAGTTGTCGCCCCAGGAAGAAGCTGAGGGCCATAGGGACTAGCCCGTTTTCATTTACATTTCTAGATGTAACATCAGGATCGGATCTTGTCCGCTCCACCAGTCGGTGCACTAGGCTCTGGAATAATTTAGTTGTCTACGACGAAGCCAGTTGCCGCCGCGCGGAGGTGCTGAGAGACGAGGGAACAGGGATGCCTCGTTCCGATTTGCATTTCTACGATCTTCGCAGTCGTCGATCGGACGCGCGTTGGCGCTGGCGATAGAAAGAAGGAGACAAAAACGACGAAGAGATACTGTTAAATGCAAGCCGAAGGCATAGATATGTGAAACGAATGAAGAACCAGACGTATGGAGATAGGGTGTAAACGAGGAGAGAGCGAGAGTTGGTAAATGAAAAAACAACAGCCAGGACACTCAAGCGAAGCTTGGCCAAGTCTCTTGGCGGCCCTAAGTGAAAACAAAGCCCGAACTTGGGGTGAACCCGTGAACAACAGGCGTACACGTACCGATCTACCGTTGTTCATCAAGGCTTCGCCGAACTTCGTCCTTTCTCTTTTCGGCCGCACGGTGATGAGTCATACGTTGTATGTGGCATTCGAGTCAACCACCCCCTGTTGTTTAATCATCGTTAGCGCCGCGTGAATTCTCCGAGAGCCACTGGCGAGGAACTGGATTACTTTTGAAATATGTTCCGTGCCTCTTCTCGGCTATGGTCACGATGTTTTCGATGGGGTTGGAGTATCGTAGTTTGGTAAGTTGATTTCGTGTGATTCGGCAGTTCTTTCGGTGCGGAAATTGGTTAAGTGTTCACTACTAATATGCTGACGTAAGGATTGCAGCTGGAATACATTTTTCTATTTTACGCTTGTTGCGATCGTACATGTTTTTCATTTGTGTATATGACGACGTATATGACTACAAGTTCTTTTCGCTTGCATATACATAAGCAGATGGTAGTTGAAAATAGATAAAGGAGCATGTAAATACACATACAAATATAAGCATCGCCATCTTAAACGAGGGATGGGTTGCAGGAAGTCGCCTTAAAGAGGTTGCGCCGAGTAAGTTAAAAGAAAAGAAAAGCGTAGGAGAGCGGGAGGAAAGCACCTATTCCTTACTTTCACTTTCCACCGGCTCGAGCGTTACGACTCTCAAGTACGGGGTGTAAAACGATCCACCCTCGTAATGTTCGACGTTCCGCGCTCGTGCGAGAATCGACTCGATGGAAAGAGAAGCGAACGAACGACCGAACAGAGTTAAAGTTAACCCCTCCTGCGAAGAAATTGCGAGGTCACGTGATTTGAGTCAATAACCAGCCAACCGAAGGAATTCTCTACCCTCAACGGATCTCCTCCTCCAATAATATCCCACCAAGACGCTTTGAATCTTTCGGGCAGACCGCATTCTTCTCCGGAGTATGTTCGTAGAATTCAACGACAAAGTCGGCAAAAAGAGCGCACGAGCGCGAGAAGAAGGCAGAGCACAGTGGCAGCGACAAGCAGTCGAGAAAATAAGACACAGACGATTCTGAGAGGCCGCGAAGAAAGGGGTTGCCGGAGAGTGCAGTTTTGACCCTCGGCGAGCGGGTGCGTAGGCAAACGACCTCCAATTAACAGACATTGGATCTGGAGCGAAAGAATTGAAGGGCCCTTCTCTCTTCTTCGGCCCCTAGTCCTCGCGCGCACGGACGAACTAATGAGAGTGGCACGCACGTCGGTACCCTTCGTATGCACACGCAGGACGAGCTCACGCATGCGTGGGTGGAAGGAAGACAGGTACGTGGTGGGGTGTGAGCGCAGCCATCTGGGTTTGACAAGGGATTGTAAAACGGGGTGCGTCGGCGAGGACATCTTAACGCACCGACAAGCATCCCGAAACAATCCAGGGGCCCTCGACCCTCGCCCCGTTTGGACAATTGAAGGACCGCAGTGGAGAGGGATTGCTCAGTGACTGGATGGCTTGGTGGATGGCTCACTGGCTGGCTGCTGGGCTGCCTGGACTGACTGGATGGATGGATGGATGGTCGGGTGCAATCGGGGCTTCTCGTGAAACAATAATCGTCCACCGCCGGCGAGACAATAAAATCTGCATCAGCATGGTGCACCCCGGGCTACGTTCGCCCATCCTATGCAACCCATGCAATCTAAGACTCGCCGAAGGGCTGATGCGAGAAAGAGTAAAGAGTAGATACGAAAGCAGCGTTGCCGAAGCACGCCGGTGTCGGGATGCGTGAGCATGGGAGCGGGTGCTTGCAGACTTCCTACGGCATCCGGCTCGGATGACGTTTTGTTCATTGCGAAGTCCTTCTTTAGTAGCTTTGCGTTGATCGTACAGAAGACAAGCAGAATATTCCTTACGGGAACCGTACCGCAAATCAAGCTGGCTCGATCCTTATAAGGCTTCCAATATGGATATTGTTAATTATAAATTTAATGAAGAGTACAGAACATGTAGATTCCGTGTTACGGGATTCTCAATATGCAAGTACTAATGCAAAGAATACGCCTCTCTTCCGTGCTAATTCTATGGCTATGGATATTGAAACCGTAAATTCTATGATACATACGCTCCGTAATAGAAATTTCGCGTTATACGGGACTCGTAACAAATAGACATGAGTGTTATAGAGTGCTCACAATCTAGACTACATTATAAGTCATTCGTAATGGGACTACCACCGTCGAATCCGGAAGGTGTACGTGTGGGTGCCCGGTGCATTATTCACACTGGCAATGCAATTGCGCTGGTGTCTGGCATAGGCTCGTGAGAACGTAGACACGTGCACGGGGAATGCACGCTAAAGGTGGTCGCGATTTTGACTCCGCAAAATAATTTTAATGTTAATACTCTCCGCCAACATAGTACGTGGTTACCCGACTCTTTACTTTTTACTTCATTTCGTCAACTTGCATGAGCGTAAGTAATTTGTCACATTTTATCATCTAACAGCCTTTGCCGCTTGTACCTGTTTTGTAGGGAAGAATTTGAAGGAATCCGTAAAAGAGCCGCAACGATTGTTCACCAAGCCGGTGGAACAATAAAATCTGCATCAAATCCGTGCGTTCGTCCATTACACACCGTGCAATCCGAGGATTCGCCTGAGGGCACCAATGCACAAGAGTGCAACGTTGCTCACGCTCAGCATCATTGCTGCATTATTCAGACGAGCAACGGAATCCGAATTGCCAGGTGGAATAATCACAAGTGAGGCGTTGGGAGGAGAAGAGAGTGCAGCATGCAGCGCGAGTGTAATTAGGGTGTTTAGCGTTGTACTTTAATGTATTTCTTGGCGGTGGGCGGTTTCGTACGAGGTACCTCACGGATATTTAGTCATCTGGACGGTTGCAAATGCGAGCATGCGAACATCATAACGTTTACGCAAGAGTTGTATTAATACGTTAGTAAATTATATATTTCTGTAATTGGTCATCTAGGTACGTAGAAGCTCTGGTACTTCTAGCACAAAGTACCGTTGAAATGGAAATGTATATTACCTAACAACGGAGGAACATCGAACAATTTCATATATAGTTTTAAAGAGTAATTAAAGCTTTCAACGGTGCGCTTTAATAAACTTCCACATGCCGCACCGTTCAAGCCGATAATTTTCCATGGACTCACGTCTTGCCTACGGGTAATGGGATCTATAAATCGCGGCCGACGCGAAGACTAATCCTGCGAGTCCGACGATTAGACATGGCGCACGATCTTGACTCGGCGGCGATAATCGTAACGCCAGGAAGACAGTCGTTTATTGTCGGCGTCGAGACAATCGAATCCGCATCGAATATGCACTCGGCAATCTAAGATTTGCCGGCGGCATTAGATGCCAAGCACAAGATCTCAAACCGCATCCGCGCGGTACATTATTCAAATCGCATAACCATGCGGATGCCAGATGGGTGCATGTCCTTGACAGCCGTCCATGCGAAATCGTTTCAACTGGCCTGTTTGCTTCGGCATAACGAAACCAATTTTCTTTTTAACACTTGTGACTTCCTAGGACGGACCACGGATATCTACCTTTTTGCATGAATTTTTAGTATATTGCATTAGAATTTTATTTTATGCACATTGTTATTTTTTCTTAATACTGTTAGTTATAGCACTATCTGCCTGTTGATTCTACGGCGCAGTTTTAATTTTAGGAAATATTTCTAAATATTTTTATAACCATAAAAATGGCAAGCAGCAAAGAGTTTTCTGCGGTAGGTGAGGCGATTTATTACGGATAATAAAATTTATACGAATAAATAAATTTATACGGATAACTTACCCAAAAGTGATGTTGAATTTGAGAACCTTGATGAAAAAAGTGATGTTTCAAGTAATGACAGTGAATTTTTTTCTCCCAGAAAATATTGTACGTAGGTTACCTTCTTCGGAGAGTGAATTTGAAGATAATGATTTGTCAGGTTCCACTTCATAAATGTAAATGTTTTACAGCATATCACACGCTTAAAAAATACTAAACGTTTTAACAAATACCGTTATAAAATATTATAAGAAATACAATTGATTTAATATAACTACAACGCTTTAAATCCATACATTCATGTTTATTTAATTCCCCTGAAAAATGCCCGGAAACTAGGAAAGACAGAGCAGATTCGATCCGTCCGTTAAGTGTTAAGAAGAGAACACTTCCAACAAGTAAACTTTTATGGTAACTGTTTTGCGTAGAAAAGGCTTTTTACCAACAAAAAACAAATTTTGCCCATAACGTGTTTTACTGAGACCGCACGTTCCCTAAACTGATTGTTGTCGTTTTATCCTAACTAGCCAATGCTTATTAGCAATGCTTATGATCGACAGGCGACGGTTATAATTGATTGACGATAATTTAATATGATACGTGACATACGTTCGAAACGCAACTGCACGATCAGTACGTGATTGCTGCAACGGACATATGGACATGCGTTGCGGCCGTTTTCGGCCGCAAGCTTAAGAGAACAATGGGGCGTGCGAGAATACGACATCTAAGGCCGGTAATCAGTCGCGTCGGTTATAATGGGGCCGATAGGCTTTTTATGACGCTGCATAAGCCATAGCTAGGCCATCGGGGGTTTGCGGTATTATATTTTTTGGTTTAGGCGATTGTCGCGGCTGAGTTCGGGAAATACTTCGCACGTTTCCATTGGGCGCTTAACACTAAACGTATCGGTACTTTAAACACGTACCTATTCTTACCACGAGGGACCTCTTATGAAATAAACGTTGATTTTCAGAAAAAAATTCCTTATTTATTAAAGCAAGAAATTGAATAATCAGATGATATAAGAATTTACAGAAAGACAAATGAGCAAAATAAATAACAATGAATGTACGATTTTAAAGTAAATTTTGAAAGGGGTCATTTGATCACCCGGTTGGTACGTTAGGTGTTAAGCGAAAATTGTCCGCCTTGCTTACCGATATGGATTTAGCAAAACGAACGGAAAAGGGCGGTTGAAATTTTGAGCCCGCCTAGTTCACGTTCCTTTGGCCTTCACTTATTTTTTTTTTTTTTAGTTGTATCGTGGGACGTTAATTGTATCGAATAGAGTCTTCAGCAATCTTAAGTATTCGAAAATTAGTCTTCAGTGACATCAGTAATAAAATCTTTAAAAATCCCGAAAATGACTTAATAACTTAGAGTAACGAGTTCCAGTTTTAAATATATATTTATTCGTTTGGTTATTTCATTGCCCGAAACCAGCATTTGTTTCATAAGCAGGATGCAAGAACCGTGTTGTCGTGAATTTGAGGTTTGTGTCGGTTCAATAACACGTATTTAAAGAAGACTGTACCTTCTAATAAGCATGATTATAATTAAAACCCTTTTCATCACTCAAAAGCCGTACGTACAAATTATACTCGTGTTCTAACTAACAGTCTAGAAACAACTTGTAACTCCTATGCAGAACTACCGTTTACCAGTATTTAACGCATCTGCATAGAACACTTGACACGTTCAAACAACGTAGCGTAGCAATGGAACTAATAATACAGACAATGGCCGTGAAAGCCCAACATTGTTAATATTAATGCAGTTGGCGTGAAAACACGACGAGTTCCTACATCTTCCGTAGACACGAATTTCACGGTCTGAGCCTCGTCTACGGTCTGATACGGCATTCAGTGCTCTTACGTGCGTTCTACATTATTCAGATCGAAATGTACGACGCAATGGATACGGATCTGAGGAAAATATACGTCGAGTGGGGTGATGCAATGCACGTGCCGCGACGGAAAATCCGAAGATACACCGATCCGTCTTCAAGAGCAAGCACGATGTTGCACATAAACTCTCTATTCAAAATTAATGCGATATCCACGGGTCACTGAACATTCGGTGTCGCTTCGACGTTGATCATCCAAAAATTTGCGCATTTTTCCGACGCGCTAGTCTTATAAAATGAATCATTCGACGTTAAAAAATGACCAATTCAAAAACTACCAATACGCAACAGTGATGAGAAAAACTTCAAGACTGGTAGATGGAGGTAACGCAGAAAGTCTCAATGCTTATTGTGTTTTTATTTTCCAGGTTCTCGGGTTGTGGTCAAGGATGTACGGCAATGTGGTCATTTCAATTAAGAGGTAATGTACAGTGCGAAACGATCAATCGCAGATACGGATCTTGTTGGGGCTGCTGGCGAAGTGGCAAACCGTTTAAGGGAAGAGTTATCATTATCGAGACGTTGTCCGCGATTAAAAAGCGCGGATAATACCCACAGTAATGGTGAAGTACGAGGGATTGTCCTCTATTGTTGCTCGTGGAAATAAAGGATGGTCGAGTGAATTTAATGCCGGCGTTTGCATCTCGCATAAGCGGCGGAGATGTAGAAACGCAGGGAGGGTATGTGTTGGACAGTGGCTGAAACGAAAAGCGTGTTGGAAGGTGCGTGTGTCGAGGAAAGCCTGAACAGGAAGAGATGACGAAATAGAAAGGGAGGGATCATTTTATTATATCCCAGAATGCAGCGTTTCGCAAGGTCATCCAACGTAATTAACACTTCAAATATCGTTTACGAGTTTTCTCGTGTTTCATGCCCAACTGTTGATTACCCCCCCCCCCCCCCCCACTTACTTTGATACATTGTATCTATTTTATCTATTTAAGTATTTATATCAATATTCAATCTATTAAACTCGATTGCCATCATGTTTTTTGGCTTATTTACCACAGTATCATACATTAATAAACTACTGGAAACTCTGATGAAATTGACTTTTAAATAACATTTTATGATAATTTCTTTAAATAATTTTTTAAACAATTTTTTTAAATAATACGTAAAACGCATCATATTTTACAATTTCTAGAAATTTCATACAAATTTATTTTTTAAGCAAAAAAAGTTATGGTAATTATTAAAAAAACATAATTTTTTGTAATAATACCTAAAATACTTCCAATTATACAATTTTTGAATGTTTTACAAAAATTGCTTCATAAATAACAAAGTTATAATTTTTGGTAAGTTTCCCAAAAACGTGCGGTCCCAGGCGTATTTCTTACAGATTTCTTGGCGATCCTTAAAGTGTTAACACGGTTCCAAACATAGATGGCCGTTCTGATATTTTTACAATGGACAGAGTAAAGAGAAGCAATACCGAAAGTGCAAACATAGGCACGTGGAATGGACACGTGAAGAACGTGAAAACGTTCTACACACGTGGGGTATTGTGCATGAACTTTCTCAAATAATGATTTGCTTTGTATTGCCATTGTTCTATTGGCGCATTACCATACAATTTTTCCAACAAGGTTCCCGCCGCTTAGAAAGACAGTAAACCGAAAAGGAATTCCCGTTTTCTAATGTCAGGAAATGTTCCAGGTGAACTCGGAGGGAGACAAAGGCGGAGAGAAAGGAAGAGTCAACGTAAGGAAGTGTTTCTCGCGGAATAAGGAGAAGCGACGACAGTGCAACGATATACATTAAGATAAGGGCAGGCGGTAGTCGGCTCTAATCGTTATATAGAGCACAGTGGGTACCCATAGACGTGCTTCATTTTTATTTTATTCATAATAAACCATTCGTTCAAAAGAACTTTTGGCACATTTCGAAACTGGAGTATCTGAAGATGATGAAGACGTTTTTACAGCGTTGAGTAATGGCTTTATTTAGACTCCGCACTGTACCCGATACAGGATCTTGATATTGAATTTCCTATCACTACACATTTGCTCTAAGACCAGGCGCACTTCATAAACTCAGCATCAAGTCGCCATACACCGACACGCACTACCTACTAATTACGGAACTATTAAAGAAACACCCTCGTAATTTGTATCTTAGCCAACCTCAAACATTCTTGCTCTTTATTAGAGCACAGTTTGCATAATTCATTGGCATGTACGACAATACACTGCCCGCTGCGCACCTCTCGTCGTAGAAGCTATGAACGTCTATGCCACTCATTTCATAATTCGTATACAGATCATAGCCGACCATTTACAAGCAGCCGACCGACAGTTAAACATGTTGTAGTTAGTGTAGTATATTTCACTTCTTTATACGCTTCCTGTACACTTTGTATCGCTGCACGAAGTGTTCCATCATACACGGTTCATTTCGTTCGACGCATGTTCTCACGTACATACATACGTCGCTGACACGTAGCAGTGTTTTCCTCCCTTGTACCCGCGGGCGCGGACAAATAAACGGACCACGCGAGAATTCTTGCACACTTGACCCTCGAAACGGGTCGAGTCGGGGTGACCAAAGGGCAGCTGTTCCGCTGATCCGTGAACGAAGTGACCACCGTTACCGTTTCTTTCGCTTGACGTGAACGAAATCTTCGAAGGACTGTGCTCTCGGAGAAAGAACGCTACGAAGTGTATATGTGACGTGGTTGGTGTAGGAATAGTCATTTGGTGATGTGGCGGACAGAAGGGCAAAGCTTTAATAATTGGTTACAGATGTTTATTTTGGAAAATCACTCGGTGCAAAATCATGATATGTAGTAGCTTACGCTCAAGGGAAAACTCGTTGAAATAACGTCTGGTTCTTTTAGACAAGTTCTTTATATACTTGGGCGAACAATAGGGAGCGATAAGTTTCGGGATTAGCCAGCGACGAATTTTCGACAACGCACCTACGACACCCTGTCATAAACTCTACGGGCATGGGTATTGCCCCTATACATATGCATATCGCCATAATGGTAAATATGTTTATGATTATATATTATATTATATATATTTTTCGCCGAATTAATATAGTCCTTGTGCTTGAACCAAAAGCAAATTAACATTAACCTGAATTAGGTATGCTTCGAAAAAATTAGATATGTATTATACCTCAAACATTCGTGACGTATTAAATAATATTTAAATTCTTACTGAGAAATAAGAAATTAAAAAATTAGTGCAAATACATTTTTTCATAGTTGTTAACGCCGCGCGGGAAACGGTATGTTGTAAGATATATATATATGACATTGCGCATAAATAAACGCATAGATCTTGAAACATGCGCGTGGTATGCGATTCCTCTAGTTATATCAGGTTGCGTGATAATTCCGATGAAATGAATTCCTGCACGCCTGCTTCTCCTAATAAGACGATACGCCGCGGATGAGAATTTCGACAATTACGAGGTGAGATTTATTCCGCCTTTGATCATGTCCGTTGAAATGCATTACTGACGGAGAACCATTTGAACATTTCAATACTCTGGATACGAAACTTCGTCGAAAGTATTTGACAATGTGACGGTTTATCCATTTAAATACTTATTTTGGGGAAATTCTATATTTTTTAATTAGTTGAAAGTATAAAATTAGCATCAACTCGTTATTCCAAGAGAGAATCTACGTATTTTATCGTTTCGCTGCAACCTTTCTATGTTATGTCATATACACTAAGATTCCGAAAGTCCTTCGAAAATACTTGACAATGTGACGGTTTATTCATTTAAATAGCTGTTTTTAGGAAATTCTATATTTTCTAATTAGTTGGAAGTACAAAATTAGCACCAATCCGTTATTCCAAGAGAGAATCTACGTATTTTCTCGTTTCGCTGCAACCTTTCTACGTTATGTCACACACAAAGATCGCCCCGGGATGAAAAAACGGTAAAACACACGAAACTCTCCCAAGATCTGTAAAGCGATCTGCGTCAGAAAATGTCGCGCGCTCCTTGTCCTCACCTAATCGGGACAGGGGGAAGTCTGCGGATGAAGACGGCGATGCGTGGCCGCGTTTTGATCTGACAAGGTGATACGGCGTGCGGCTTTCGCCGTATTTGCTGCATCCCCCGGTGCCTCCGTGGAAGGATTCCAGTACGTGAGCCGGATCACGCCAACGATCGGTCCTTGTACCAACCGCCGTTGCTATCTATCAGGCGCAGAGATGTATTCTTGCGCGACTCCAGCGTTCGGCTGAAATAGATTCCTACACGGCTGGCATGGGCAATACGCTTCTAGCGTGAAAAGCACCTTCGAAGGTGAGCCGACGAACTAGCTTCGTCCCTTCGATTCCGCAGGAGCACGAGACAGACGAAAAAAGGTGAGCAGAAGAAGCGTGGTGGAAAGAGAGAAGATATCGCACGAGTATGGGGTATGCATCCGCAATGTACGCGGAGACCTCTTTGCGGATGACTCGCGACTAGAAAAAGAAATCTCGAAGGGCCTCTCTTAGTCCCAGGCAGGCGCGTGTAACGTGCACCACGAAGAAGCGTACTCAATGCTGAGCGAGTCTCACGTTTGCGATCGCACACATGTACACATGGTTCTGACTACGCGCTGCGGGTTAACATGACGGAGAGAACGGGAGGAAAAATTATTGCAAAGAGAAAGACAATAAAGAGGATGACTACTTTCGGCACCATATTTGACATAATTAAAGTGCATAAATAAACACAGTCGAACAAGGCACGGCTCATGCACGGGAAAGACGTGCAGTGATTGTACTCTGGAAAGAAAAGGAGAGAGCAAACGTGCCGCTGCGGTGGTAGCCTATCTATAGAAGGTTTTGCTTGGAAGGTAGGGGCATTCAATGCAAATGCACACGGGGTTCCCTCTTTTGCGTTTCATGGTGGCACGCTCGGTCCATGCGTTCGAAAGAGTGACCGTTCTAGCGCTATATACGAGTTCTCCATACATGCACGCGTGCCCATATTTGTATGGTTGCTTATACTCATTCGTGTTTATTAAGGTACGTACAGACTAGCAACGACGAGATGGATCAATTGTTTTTCATCTTGAAGACTGGATGGCTGCCGTCTTGAATTGGTGTATTAATATTTCATATATCCTCAAACACGTGCGTTGCAATGTTTGGCATCCGCACTCACACCCACAAACACGTTTACACGGGATGTGGATAAATCTTTGGACATTAATTAAATTACGTATGAAAGAATTTAACACACACGGCAGGTTGATAGTCAAATTTTTATGCCAATGTCCGAACGTGGTATTTGGGATATTTTCTAATGTATATCCATGGACTATAAGATTCTTAACGTTTAACGTTCTCGAGATATCAATTTATATAAGGTGGATTTAATATTTAATAAGTAACGCCCAAGAGTTTACGCATTTAAATGTTTTAACGGCAAAACATGTTGTCATCCACATGTCTGACCTCGTATGTATAGATTCACTTGAATCTCCTCAAACTCCAGATATGCAAGCGTACAGAGATCTAAACTATAATCAACCGCCAGTTGCATATCTGTTCGTGTCCAAACATCCGTGTATTATAGCGAATTGTAATTAATTCCAGGATTCGTATTCGGCCAACTGAGCACATGGGGTATAAAGTTTTCAACGATCACCGTCCATTCTGTACGTGGCTTTATGCGTCCACAAGGATGGATCGCGATCCACTCCTATCCCTGATTCACTCGTCGTCCATACATATATACGTACATCTACAATTATTGTACACACGTACAGGGAGGTCCATAGTTCGCGGTAACACGATAGATATCAATTTGACATGGAAAAAATAGATCGAAAACGCACAAAATAACATTACTACAGATTTCTGTTACAAAAATGCAACGTGTATAAAAATAGCAAACTCAGTTTGTTCGGAACTCCATTCCCATCGATTCATGTATTTTTTCCGCGCAGCTTCGCTTGTTCCCGAAACTAAAAAATGTTTCCGCGCGTACGCGACTCTACAAGCTATTTTCACGTTCAATTGCGCTTGGAATGCGTTTCCAAAGTTCACTGCCTTATCACTAAGCTCACCCTGTATACGGTATCCATATGCAGCGTGCACGTTTGCGTGTGTCCAGGTTGTAATACTATACATGTATATATTCAGGTTTACGAGAAGGGCAGAAGAACATAGCGTGGGGTGGGAGGGGGGTGTAGACGTGTACGTGTGCATACGTACACATTTGTTCGTCCGATGTTGCCGGCGGTGGTGGCTCACGTACGTTCCTACGTACCTTATGGGTACAAACCAGTCTGCCATTATATATTATCAGGAAAATGGTCTACGAGCAGACCACGCCCGGTTAATGCGAGCACGGAGCTGTTCCTTCGCGTATCGAAGGCGCTACAAGCGATAGCCGGGAAGAATCGCGACTCCGCCGGCTCTCCGGGGATATATCCGGGAGTTAAGAGTGAGGGTTATTAACCCCCCCCCCCCCCCCCCCGATCAGAAGATCGGGGTTTTCGCGCTTTGAGAGCACTTTCGAACGCCGCCTTGCGTATTGTCGATGCCGATACGTTTGGGGATAGCTAGAATACTAACGTGGTTTCCCTCCGACAGAAAACATAATACACTTTGGAAAGAAAAATGTGGGTTACGTGTCCTGTATTATGTGTGACGGTCTTGTATCGCATCTTAACACTTTAACGACCGCTAGTCGATTAATCGACTTTTCGGTTCCAACTGTTATTCACCGGTAGCCGATTAATCGGCTTTTCAGTGGTCAACGGTTATATTAAATAAAATAAATATCAGATGATATTATGACAATTCATCTGAATCATTCGTATGAGGTACTTGAATTTTGTGATTATTGGGTTGTTGATCCTGTGTCTATGCTCGATTGCCGAAAGTTAATGTTAACTGAAATTCGTCGCAAATTCCAAACAAAGGCTAGGATACTTTATTATATGATGCTTATGCGTCAAGTTTTACTGTATGATACTCATTGTTGTCGATCCTGTGTCTACTTTCGATCGCAGAAAGTTAATGTTACCTGAAATTCCTCGCAAATCCCAACCAAAGGCTATGATACTTTAAGGCTACCAAAAATAATAGAAATTGTGCAGTCCAGGTAGTCAATGAATACCTGGAATAATGTTCCCGGTTCATTTAAGATGTTACATTTAAATAAACGGCTTATATGGATGTTTCTTTAATGTTTTTCTGTTCAGATAAATTGGATAATGGCACTGAGTTTATAAATTTTGATATAATGAGAGCAGGGTGAAATGCCAATCCCGTCAGCTTTGCGCGTATGTCAAACAGCCAATATGTTAATTACGAGAGTGCACGCGATAAAGCAGATTGTTCAATAATAATTCCAATTGCATTTCCACTGACACAAAAGTGCCTTTCACACGAGGTTGCGAATGTACGAGCGATAGGTCAGAAAAATAGCCAAGTCCACGGGAGGAATGGAGTAACAGCGCAGACAATTAAAATATTGCGTGCACGTCACTCGCAGGCTTTCGACTGGCGAGCGGCGAATTATCAAAATTAATACGCCCGACGTTGATAATTAACCCTTTTATTGCGAACATACGTCCTGGCCGGAGTGAGACTTAGTGCCTAATAGCGACCGATAACTGTGAAGGCTAATGACGAACGTTAAGTCCTATAATGGCGGTGGACAGGAACTTATGGTGATCCATAAGTCTCGGGCAAATTAAACGGATGGCTTGCGTGCACATAGATTTCATGGATGAGGGAAAGAGCATAGAGGGGGAAGAAACAGAGTAAGAGAGAACGGTTACGCACATAGAGATCCGCAGCGATTCCATGCGGGGCGTCTGATGAAATCGGCAAACGATTGCACGCGAACTACAATTGAGAAGTACAGAGACGACGCTGATCGAGACTCGTAGAGTGTTGAAACGCCGGTGGTTAAGTTCCTGCGTAAACGAAACTTTCCTCCGCTGCACAATGGTGTAACTTTGCGTACCTGATAATGTGGAAACTGCGAAAAAGTACGACCTGATTTCCAAAGTTGTCAGACTGCTTTTCCAAGATCTTATCTTAGTGCTTGTTGCAAGATCATCGATGATTCAATATTTCAAAAATTACGTTTCCGTATGTTTCAAAGGTCGGGGTTATTGAGATTGTAATAACAATTCGCAGTGTTTCCACTGCTTTTTCACCTGAAGCTTATGTTTTCAATTAGAAACGAGAGTATGTCCACAGGGATTAGCAGGGAAAAATCCAAACTTCGCATGCGCGTTATCAAACACTTTGTAGATTAAAGTTTTCTCTTGCCCGGTCACGTAGACTCTCCTATCGTCGAAAATTGAAAACTGCCTGCGCTAATGACTATTTTACCTGAGCGTCAAGATTCATAGTAGCAAAGGGTTAAAACACGTTGACTGCCAAGCGTATTTTGATATGTTAGAACTACGATGCGATAAACTACTACAGAGTATAATTAAATCGTGCAAAATGAAGATAACGCAGAGTTGTTGGAAGCCAAGTATTGAAGTACCGTTCCAACATCAATTGCTTTTACAAGATTGCAATTAGGCTTCATTGCGAATTTTTTGCACTTTTAGTAAAATCTTTTGCGCCGGTCACCGGTGAGCACCATAACAGTCAATGTGTTAAACGGTTGCGTGCGTTATATTTCAAAGTTCGCGGTGGTAAAAGAAGTGGCGCGATCGGGCGGCAATAGGTAGACACAGACATAGGTAGCCGTGGAAGAGAGAATCTTATCCTTTTTCTTCGGGGCGAAACATGACGCATATACGGAGGCGTGTCGTGCCATTGTGCGTTGCCCGCGACGTATGGGAGATAATACGTGCAGATAGCGGCGGGCTCGTTGTATGTACGGCGCCTGGCTATATAAGGAGCCCTCTGTGCAAATGAGAGCTACGCCCTCGCTACCGATCGCGACTGTACATGCACAATGCCGCTTTTTTATGCACGGGATACCGGGATGTCGCGGGTAGAAAAGGATCGAAGGACCATCGACGGAAAGGCCAAGCCGTGGAAACGTCGAACAAGAAATATGCGGCAAATTATGATTGCTTCGTCATTAACGCTTTTGCGACGGCACACCATATTTCGCCACTTTTCGCAACAGCGCGACTGATCATGACATCAATCTGAATGTGGGAAATTGGCAATGCCAAGTTTTAGGGAAAGCTTGTTGGTGGAGGGGAAAACTGAATGAGGGTACGGAATATTTCTAATGAGATAAATGATGGTGTGGGGATTGGAAAAACTTGGACGCATAGGTAATAGGAAAGGGACAAGTACCGTATTTTCTGTTACCTGAAATATCGCACTATTCTGCCATCGCAGGTATGGCGCAACACTATTTCTTCTAGATTATTATAAGTTATTTGAATCTGACACACCATAAACATACAAAAAATAAATGCACTTTTTATCGTATTAAGGAATTTTTAGCAAAATAATTTTGTATTGCCTTTATTCGCAAAGAACACTTACTGAGAAAAATTCTTTATTTCTCTGACAATAAAGTCTGTGCCGTATATTGGTGGCGACAGCCTCGTAGACAAACAACTGACTGCCGTAACTAGACGGCACCAGCCGTTGTAAACTAATAAATGATTGTCGTGTATAAGCGGACCAGCCTCCATGGACCAAAAAGTGACCGTCGTATATAGACGGCACCCGTTCGCGAAAGGGTTAACCGAACTAATTTGAAATTGTTGAAGTATTTTGATAAAAATACTAAAACAATAAATTTTGACTCTTTCTATTAGTAGGGCGCCATGAGAGGATTATCCGGCACTGTCCTAACGTTTCTTTGTTATTTCAAAATAGAGGACGGTGTGTCGAGATTTTATTTGGCGTCCGTCGACGACAGTCGAAGTCGGTCGCAGTCCAGTTCCGGTCCTCGTTCAATAGCGCAAGAGAACCCTTGCGGAATCTGATCTTTATCGATTCGGATGTTTCTTGAAAGACAATTCTATTCGTTATATGTAACCACGCAGTGACACCGCAGTACTTAATAATATAATAAAGCATAAGAATTCTTTTTTCACTATATATGCGCATATTTCATTCATCAGAAACAGATGTTAAAAAAGTCACAAACAGTTACGTCGTATTTTACAATGAAGAATTCAGGTGACTGCCGATCAGTCGTCAGTACCTGTTTGTTTGTCGTCGCACGCGCATCATCTTTATTCGAATTAAATATCTTTCATTAGCCCAGTGAGGCCATTCATTTATTGTGATCCTGACACCCAAAGATATTTTACAAAACTCCGATTCTAGGATATCTTATATAAACAAATAATAATTTCAATGTATAAGGGAGTCTTCCCCCAGCATAGACATTTACCTTAGACTATAGTTTCCTGGGTATTTATTACCGTGTATATGTGCAGGTTGCGATTCCATAACCTACTAATACATGCCGCGTAACATTAATTTTCTTGCTAGTACTCCCCCCATTCTTAGGTCGGTAGAAGTATTGACGTCCAGCCGAATGGCTCGAGGATGAAATATTTAGAAGCTTCCCTTCGTTTGCACGCGCCAACATCTGTGACACCACGCTGCCACACAGCCCGGCCGAATTTGTCAAAACACGCGCTAACCGTAACCTTAGCCTTAATGGCAGCTGAGGGTGGCTGGTAACGGGCGCGAGAAATACGTTGTAGTTCTGTGGTTGAACCATTCATTCGACCTTGGCAGCTTAGCGTGTTACCGTTTACGAAGTCGCCCCGGGACGAGAGTTTCGCGCTTATTAGAGTGCCACGACGCGGTCTCCCTATCGTTGGAAGAAACTTCCACGGGTAGTCGCGCCGGTTATCACATCGGTTGCGTTAAGCTATTTGAAACTTCGCCGAACGAACTGCATCGTGTCGACCCCTGTCTTTTCCCCATTTCACTCTTTCTTCCCAATTTACGGGCTAGCACGAGGGCACGCCACAATTAATTAAACGTCGGAAAACTCGATATACCGCCCTTCAATTTTTCAGTAAGCCGAAATCAACGTCACGTCAGTTCAAAACGATGAGGGAGCGAGAGTTAGAGAAGTAGGGGAAAGAGGGAAAAAGTGAAGGGAGGTGTTTCTCGTACGGATAACAAGGTGAAGGGAGTATTCAAAGTTTTAATGCTGGGTCTGATTACGTGATATCGCCGTCTGTCGCTTTATTAGAAAGCGTGCGGTGTCTTGTTTCAAATTTCAGGGGTTAATGTCGTCTTAATTCTTTCGAGGTGGAATCTTGTTAGCTGAATTATACACATGAATGAATGTGAATTATAAATCTACTCTTTAAGTGACAGCACATCTATACGAGCTTATAGAAGTCCATATAACGTGCTAATTTCTAGTTCTTGCATTTTTACTATTTACTTTTAGACACAGCTCCAAAACTATTCCGAGTTTTTTAAACGGTTGTGTTTTCCTTGCACCTTATTGCACCCCCTTACATTTTCCAAAGGGATTCGTTAGTCGTAATGGTTTTTTAATGGCAGGGATTCGTTATTCGTAATGGTGCAATTTTGCAATTTTCCTTGCGCCGTTCTACATTATTTACGACCCCCCTTGAATATACGGGAAGTGCAATCAAGTCAGAGAATTTAAAATTTTTTTGTTTTATTTTCGAGAAAATGGCAATCTTAAGATGTTACAGCCCTTTCATGTTTAAACGAGTATTCGTAGAATATGAATTTTGTGGCATGTTTAAAGGTTTTCCAACGCTCTTTTACGCCGGACCAATAAATTTGATATATTCTAAATCTATCCTAAAAATTTGTTTTGCCGAATTCTTCAAATCGCCATGTTTCTGAAAATAATCCGAGTCCAGTGGATGAATAGTGGTCAATTTTCAGGGCAAATTACCCTGTATCGAGTACCGTTAATCCGAAAAAAAAACAAATTTTTTATTTGTCACCCATTTTCTACCACACGATAGAAATGTGAAAATCCCTTTTCGGCGAGTCTTAGTTTCTCTAACGATCTCAGAGAGTTGTAGGAAAATGTACATTAATCGCACGACATCTTGTTGTTTAATAAAAAGATGTATCGATGGTTTTGACTTGCTATTATTAAGCTATTATTAAATATAAAGTAAACTCCTCAATGGGTTATCTTCATCCCCATATTCCATGTATAATACATTTATATTTATTATTCGCATATGTTGACTGTTTTCGTCGGGCTCATGTATTAGTTAGTCTATCCGACTGGTTGATACTTCAACTAAATGCATACATTTATAAACTGTGTGCCTGGAACTAATAAGGAAGCGCTATCCAAAAAAATTAGGATCTACATTTTTTATTTACTTTTAAAAAAATAATTGTTCGGTAATATATTTTCCTTATACTATATGCCTGTAATGCACCACAACCCTGTATGTAGTATAATAGACTAAACGTAACTATGGAATATACATTATTGATAGAATATTGGTAAAGGTCTAATAAAACACTGTTATGCGCAGCCACTATTGTGCACTAGCCTTAATTTTATTCGGCCAATCTGCGAACAATTATACCACTGACTACTGACAACATGAATTTGATCTACGGAGTAATTAAAGTTTTAGAGTGCTGGAATGCCACGTGCGTCACTATAGTGGAACGCACGATTTAGAATTAAAGACGTGATAATTAACTCGCCGTGAGTTCCGGATGACTAAGTGTATTGAAAATCGAATGCAGAGAAAGTTGATTCGATCTGCAGAGACCTAATACTTCGGCACGGTAGCATGAAATAACTCGAGATTTACCACGACCTCAGTACTTACAAAAGTTACTTATTAAACTGCATGCATGCATTTTTGAATTCGCAAACATATAATAACCCGCAAACGTTTAAACAGAAGATGACAATTTTAAATAATTGCACATTAGCCATCCAGAAGTCATATTACGCTTATGTGCGTGGTAATATATAATATCCTGCAAGCATTTAAATAGAAAATATCAAATGTAAGTAATTGCACATTAGCCATCGAGAAGTGATATTACACTTATGTGCGTAGTAATATAATGAAAAAAACGACCACCATCCGCAAAGCGTCGAGAGAATTCATCGATGATAGGTGCCAGCGTGTGTGCCTTATCTCTATCCTCGACACCTTGATCTTCGAATATTCTGACCAGTCCTTTCTACATCGAGCAGCGGTATTAGCCCGCCGCAGAACGGTAATTAGTCCAGCAACACGAGCAATCGATACCTCATAGCCGGGGGTCATCTCAATTCCGATGATAGACCGAACTCGATTGCGATTGTGTTCACTGGAGGGCCTCTCCTATTTAAAGTTTTAACCTCTTTCGAGCTATTAATCGTGCAGGAGTCGTTCGGCCGTGGTCGACGCCGATAAACGAGAAGTTGAGTAGCGACTGGACCGGTTGAGACCAGTCAATCTCCTTAATTGGAGAGGTCCCCGGGGTACTAGGAGGGCGTGCTAAGACGATTTTTGGCGGCTGTCTTTTTCTGGCCGGATAAGGGATGCGTGAGGAAGGGCGACAGAACCCGACTAAGGGGGTGAACTGACAGGTTGTCATTTTTAGAGGGCAACATGGCAGCCTGGCACAACCAGCTGTCTCCAGGGCAAATGTTTACTGTGCGCTGGTGCGAACTTATCCGCTCGCCCGAAGTACTTTTCTGAAGGAACATTTAGTCACGATATAAACTTACGCAGCATTTTTCCAATAGAAGCAGCGTACGTGTCTGATGCAGTTTGTTCATGCGACAGTCAACAAATTTAACCTTCTGCACTGTGTTGAGCGCAGTATGAGAAAAGCGATGAAAATAAAAATGTGCTCTTTTTTTATGTTGGCAATAAGCTGTTATTTATTTTATATTATATAAGAAATTAGTCGGTTCAATAAAGTCGCATACACTAGTGTGAAAATAGATACAAAACGGTTCAACAGCACTTATCATTGTGTTAATTGAAGATCATCAGAAATTGGACGGATGAAACTTATGGACAGAGTTAGAGATATTTAACACGTTGACTGCCGTGCGTTTTTTGCTGTATTAGAACGGCGATGCTACGAAGTACTACAGCGTTTAACTGAATTATGCAAAATGTAAATAATGTGCAGGTATTGAAAACCAATGGACTGCATCACTATTCTAACAATAACTGTATTTGTAAAATAATTATTCCTACTCATTGCGAATATTTTGGATCTTCAGTAAAATCTCTTGCGCCGGTCAGCGGTGACCATCATGGCAGTCAAAGTATTAATACGTTGACTGCCGTGGTGGTCATCGGTGACCGGTGCAAAATGTCTCACGTAAAATTAAAAAAATACCCTTCGCATTATTTTCATTTTGCACAATTCAATCATATTCTGTAGTACTTCATTACGTTGCGGTTTTAATATAGTAAAATACGCAGGGCAGTCAACGTGTTACATATCGACTACGTGTTAATCGGCAAGTAGAGAATATTTTATCATCTCTATCTATTTCCACTTGGATCACAATTATATCTTTTACTTCTCTATTGGTTCCTGCGCCTCCCTTTTCAGTGTCGTCCGATCGAAAGCACTCTGGCTCGGATTTTACTCGTCTAATTGCGAAAGTTTAGAATCAAACTTCAACGACTCGCCGACTTCTCGGAGTGCTTTTCTTGTAGTTTAAATTTCGCTCCAACGTCCCCTGATCTGGAGCGTCCTGCCAGAAGCAGAATCACATTTCTACAGGGGTATTCCGCTGGTAGAACAGAAGTCGATTTTTCGAAGTTCGAAAAAAGCGGCGGACACGTACGTCGCCAAGGTTTTGCTACATTTTGTTTTCTTCCGAACTAACCATGACTCGACGTCCCTCTATACAATGGGGAAACGCAATTTTTAATTGGACGTTTCAGTGCAGCTCGCTTCCTCATTTAAAAGCTGGCGAATCTCGAATGACTACGCACACAGTTCGTCATTTACGCAATTCAATCCTGCGGAATTTTCGATCTCGTTGACGTTCTGACGGATGGCACTTTTTGTACGTTGCAAACGATCGCATTATTGTTATTTATTAATACACGCGCATACGCAGCCGTCGTTTGGACGATTAATCAGAGCAGTGGGCGAGACCATAATGGCCGCGCATTTCTCAGGGGGCCGCAATTCACTCGTTTTGCCCTGCAGCAGTGCGAATTAAGTCCGAGAAAGTAAGAGAATAAGCTGCAGAGAGAGAAAGAGCTCGTGAACGGTGCGCAACGGCTGCGCAATTACACATTTTAATTACTAACTTTATTTTTGCGCAATCCAATTTGTCGACGAAATCCCACCGTTGGAGGTAGAACGAGTCTGCTTGAATGTTATGGCAATAATACCTCGGAATTCGCCGTGTATTTTTAGTTCCATCGATTGCAACACAAATTTCTATCTACCCCGCTCCTTCACGTTCGTTAAATTTATTAACGAATATCGGCGATTATGCAAATCGCCGTCAAAAAAATTTGATGCGTGCCGTCGTATTAAAATCGTACCCTTGCTGCGTTTACAAATTTCTATCTGTCCCGCTCCTTCACGTCCGTTAAATTTATTAATGAATATCGGTGATTGTGCAAATCGCCGTCAAAAAAGTTTGATGCGTGCCGTTGTATTAGAATCGTACCTTTAGCTGCGTTTACCGTATTTTTCCAGTGGTGAATTCGTAATATCGCTCAGTCGCCGCCATGATGGTTTAATCTTTGCGGGCAACATTATTTCTCGCACCGAAAATTCGAAATAATTTCGTGAATAAAAGTTAATCACGGCCTTACGTAGACAGACCAGTTTTCAACGTAATAAGATGTAAAAGGGTCCTTTACGGTAGTTATAATTTTGGCCACTACATTAAGAAACCTTCTCTCTCGTTACACCGCAGTTATTACATTTTGAGAGAACGTATGCATGAACTTCAAAAAATTTCATCAGCGCACCAACGGCGTTCAAAATAGAAATGAAACTCAGCGAACAACTCATGTCCAATCTGGCCGACGTTTAAAACGATGTTGACCTAGAAACGTCCAACGCACACTCAGAAAACTTGTGGGTGCCAGATTGAATTTAAGTCGATTACCAATGCCGTTAGATGACGCATTCTATTTACCGGTTATGCCACTTTCAGGTAATAAGAAGACTCAGAGCTGCGAAGAGGGTAGAACATATTGAGTGTACACATTTGAATTTGTGGGCGATGAGAGGGTACCGACTAGTTTTTTCGCTCATTCACGGTCGTCATCTCACTTTTTTTATCATTATTCTATATTAACATATATACGAGACTGCTATGAAGACCAGATAACAATATACATTGATACTGATCTCTTGATGGTGTATCAATCCGGTTGATTAGTCGATAGTGGATAGTTTACATCTTACAAGGTCAAGCTTATTGATCGTCGGCTTGGGAGGAATCAGTTTCATGGTTCTGTAATAGATATCATTGATGATCGAATATTCAAACGGTTTGGCATTTACGTGTGTGAGATGAAAAATAAACACTGCCTGACAAAGAAGCAGACTAGGTAGGTGTAATAGTGTTCGTTTCCTTTGCACCATTAGGTTAGCAAAGTAAAGGAAAAGAATTTCCTTCATGTAAATAGCCTTTTCGAGCAGTGACAGTCATCTCTCACCCTCATTTGAATCGTCTACTCGAAACCGGCAAATCTGCCTCATTAATTCACGACCTTTATCAATATTATCAAGATCAAGTGAAGCGGTCAATTATGGCGGACGGTGAATCGCGAGGAACGCAACTGCAGTGAATAAATCGCTTCCCCGTCGTTGTCCGTGACAATTGTTCGCCGCTCGTTATCAAATATCTTCCTTAATTACGCGTCCCCTCCCCTCTCCCTCCCTCTTTGAACTGGGTCAGTCGTTCTCGATCCACGCAACGTTTGATGAACGCGCCTCCCCCGTGGCGATAATAACGGTCGAACCGTTTCATCCAGCAATTTTCCCTTTGTTTCCGTTCTCGTATCGCACACAGCCATTCGATCTCCTTTTATCGCGTAATCCGAGTATGCGAGTTGTCGGGCTACCTAATTAATTATAAATCATCGCCGTTACCCGCTCAACGATAATTGCCCGCGCTGGCAGTGAGAGTTCTCAAAAGCGATAAATTACCGAGTATCGTTGGTGTTCCACTTTCCTATTGCCCTCTTTGCCCTTTAAAAGAGTGCGTCTTCGTCAGAGACCACGTCGCGGCAGCTTTCCTTATCGTCGTCTAGTGTAAAAAAGTTATGTTGAAAAGCTGATTAAAAGTGCTTTTAACGATTTAATACTTTTCCAAGCGTCACGGGCGGAAGAGGGTGGAACTCATGGCGAAGGTGGGGGAGCCATTACCAAATGATCGCCTCTTAATGTTCTTTCGATTGGATTTCCTTGGGGGTAACGCGACCGAGAAGACGTTAAATAGAAGAGCGGAGATAAAGCTGCGGTGCCTTTTATCGAGATTGGGAACGCGGAGAGGGTGGGGGTCAGGAGAAAGGCCGAGAAAGGAACCACCCTTAATGAACGTTTGTGGTCTCGCAACGCGGGTTTCATCCCCTTTTCCGGATGCCCCTCGGTGCATGCCTCGTGGGTGACCAGCTATGTACGTGTCGAATTTTTTCTTTACACTTTCCGAACAGATGTAGATTAGACGTTTAAAAGATAAGATTTATAGTGTGTAATTCTGTCAAGAATTTATATACGATGGCATATCACTTTGTATAAATGCATCCTCAATCTATAACCATCCTTACGCATACTACTGTGATCAACACCAAAAAAGATGAGCCAAGACCAAAAAAGGTGAGTCAAGACCAAAAAAACCGCGCCAAAGTCGCTCAAAAATAAAAATAATGTTAATAGTTCTCTACGATTATCGTGATGGTGTGTATTATAAATTTCTTCTGCCGGGCCAAACTTTCACAATAAATATTATTTGAATGGTATGCATCGTTTGCGTGAAGCTATTCGCAAAAGGAGGCCGGAATTGTGGCGAGATAACTCATGCATTGGTTATTCATGATTATGTGGCCAAAAATTCGAGCCATGTCATTCCGCAACCACCGTATTCGCTGGATTTAGCTCCGTGTGACTTCTTCCTATTCTCTCGGCTTAAAAAACCGTTTCGGGGTCGCCGTTTTGATTCCTTTCAAGAGATTCAACGAGAATCGCTGCGCTCCTTGAAGACCATTCCGGAACCGCATTTAACCGCTATTTTGAAGATTGGAAAATACGTGGCAAAAGTGTATTGTCTCCAATAGGGACCCTTTTCACGGGAATGAAATAAATTTATAAATTAAATAAGCCGTTTGTGTTTAATTTGAAGAGTCTTACTTAGTTTTAATCACAATAATATGTCAACGATGCACTAGACTCTGGCCTTTAGCATTATTTATACATTATTTTGATACAGCAGCATATAATGCGTAATTTATAAATTAAATAAGCCGCTTGTGTTTTATTCGAAGAGTCTTACTTTGTTTTGATCACATTAGTATAAGGTTTCGAAAATGAGAATGACTACGACCGGGAAACTCATAAGACTCAATTTTCAAATGCACCATTCTATGTGTTCGTTTCGACACGTCTAGAACTATAGTCAAGTATTCTGCTATTGCTGAAGATCTTCATCCTGTCCCGTCAGTGCGACCCCAAAAACCGGCGCTAATCTAATCAGAAACAGAATCTTAACGCGTTGCTGGCCGGTCACGAGTTATACTCGTGTTTGCACTTGCGTCGGCTATTTTAATTTTTGAAACGCAAAGCAATATAGAATATAGCAAAATTTTGTTCACTGTGTTCAATCGCGTTTGCTTTAATAGAAAAAAGTATACTTTTCTTGGTACTGAGGCTTTTATTACAATTCTAGTATTAGAAAGTGTCAAGAACGACGGAACGTGACGGTGAAGCATTTTTCAATCAATTATACGTGAATGCTTTATTGAGTTGCCCGAGTGATTTTTAAATATGTTGCAGTCATTTGGAAAATGATGATTGAAAGTGAAATAACAAGGGCATTCTACCTCTTTAAAAGGAAAGCGCAACGAAACAAGATAAACCTATATGCAAAACCTCTTGTCTACATCTACGCGTAAATGACTGCTGTATCATAGGAAAAAATATTAAAAGTTACATCAAATTTATGTCCAAAGTTCAATTTGAATTCATTATGCACGAACAAACTTTATTGACGGTTATTTACATCGTTTCACTTCCATGTTCAATTACGAAATAAGAACCGGTGACATGAGACAGCTTTTGCCGAAAATTACCGGTCAACAATGGGTTAAAAAACCTCTTACGTTCGCATGACCAACCTATTGTCTTCCTTCAACATCGGGTTCCAATAGCCGCAAATCATTACGGCGTTTCCATGACGCGCGCCTGGCACTCTCGTTGCTTTATATCCGTAGAAAAGTGGCCGGCGTACTCGTAAAACGATCCCTCCTACGATTCCGTTTCCATTTACACGAGTTCCTTTTCGCCGATGGAGTCTAGAGAGAGATGGAGTCTGAATTGCTCTGACGGCAACGACATTCTTCGACGTTCCGTGATAATAATTTGCGTCTAATACGGACGGCACCAAGCTTATCTCTGTCGTCACTCAGAGGCCGGAAATTACTTTGATTACGATGGGGAGGGATTCGCTGTATCGTCAGGTGCATTAGCCGATCGAGGATAGCTGGGATCGATATGTGACTGTTTCATGATCGCTGGGTGCAGCAGATAAAGAGCGCTACATGGTAGTTGGTTATATTGAGTTACGTATTTTGGAGACTTCGGGATGTGAGGTACAACAGTTGCTTTCGATAATATGTGAAATCATAATATATAATCCGAATTTTCGACGCGTTTGCCGTAATATAAAACAATTCAAGGATTGCACTCTTTGTCAATAATCGTGTAAACGGTAATACTACAATTATTCGTGCAGAAGAGATGACAATTTGGACATATACAATCGGAATTTTTGACACGTTTGTCGTAATATAAAACAATTCAAGGATTGCAGTCTTTGTCAATAATCGTGTAAACAACAGTTGCTTTCGTCAATATGTGAGATCGTTATAAACAATCCGAATTTTCGACGCGTTTGCCGTAATATAAAACAATTCAAGGATTGCGCTCTGTCAATAATCGTGTAAACGGTAATACTACAATTATTCGTGCGGAAGAGATGACAATGAAAAGTAAATAAGTAGCCGTTCATTTGGAACAGTGTTTAGTATCCAAGTCAAGCGTAGTCGACAGCGGGCGATGCAAATCGATGCGGAATAAACGTGATATTCTAAACTGAACAAATATCCATCTCCTGTCTCTGGGGGATGGAGAGCCCACTGGAAACAAAAACAATCGTCGCTCACGGTATATCCTGCCGCGCGTATTCCCACCCATCCTCCCTTGCTAATAGACTGTTTCTTTTTTTAAGGCAGGAGTCGCTCGCGCGAGAGATAAATATTGACGATAAAGTATTGGATTTGCGAAAACTGTTATTGAAGCGATCGTATCCGTTGCTGCGGCGGACCGCGTTAACGCGCAAAATCAATAGACGAGTGTGCCCGTGCTCTCGGAATAGGCTTGCAGGAAGTCTTTTATCTCCTAACCATTCCTGTTCCACTAGTCGCGGCTTCGCCCACTTCGTCGAACGTGGGAATCTGGCCGTTTCAAAGGAGGGAGGCGCAAAATCAGGGCACTTCTGTCTGTCGCAGGTGGACATCTCGATTGAGTTCGAAGGAGAGTGGGATTTCGCGTCCCTCAGTCAAACAATAGCGGTACGCTTATTATTATAGCGACGCGTGAGATGTTAAAAATAGAAAATTAACCCTTTCGTTTCGAGCGCCGGATATATCCGGCATCTATATGGAAATTTTTCTTCCATCTTATCGACGTCTGTGTGTGGAACGCATATTGTTAATATAAATACAAACGCGGAGAACACATATCTATGGCAAAATTTTAGTTAGTCTTAACACTAGGTTTACGGGACCCGTCAATTTGACGGATTTCAAACTTTGAAATGAAACACACAAAAAACCATAGTGTGAGGGAAAGGTTCTAAAAATGATATGTGGGCTTCTCAATAAAATCACTCAATCTTTATTCACTAAGAACCGTCTCCTTCACGGGTACGTCGAACACTGACCTCACTTGCAGCTGTCCTGACCTCCCAACTCGCTTCTCCGCAGTATCATTCGCGAAAACAAAAGATGCCGCCGACGGAAAAGTCCCTTTGATGTGAGCGACCTACGTCTTTGTCGCTTGATCAACACCAAGGCACGTGCGCCTTACAATAGCAATAATCTTAACTACTTTGTATCGTAAATTCATAATTTCATTAAAAGAGTTTATAAACACAATTATTATTTCCTTAAGCTTTCTAAATTTTGAAATTTGTATGTGGTATACCTATCTCTACGAAACCCGTCAAATTGACGGATTAGCTGATTACGTAAACAATCCTTATATATTTGCTTCGTCTGTAAAATTATTCCTCCAATAGTAAATATAAGAGTGAGATAAAAGTCTAAGATGCCCCCAACTCATTATCTCAATAGCGCCTCGATAATGTGACAAAGCGAATTGTGTGGCTCGGGTGTCATGTTACTTCATATTGAACGAACTCGCTTACTAGAGTGATCCTCGCGTCACTCGAAACTCAAAGCATGCAACAGACTAAATGTCGTATCGAAAAGATATTCGGAAAAAAAATCTTGACTTATTAATATTTTATTTTTACGTGAAGCCTTATATTGTTCAACTCAGACTTAGTTTGAATAAGTTGATTTTTTAATGCAAATACGTATTTTCACCAACTCGTCAATTTGACGGGTGCTCGTAGAGATAGGTATATAAGAAACGCCCGTAAAGCTAGTGTTAACAAAGCAAATAATCTCAAAATACCATCATAATGTAATTCGTTGTCAAAGCAGAGCCGCTGATAATTCAGCGAGATTAACAGAGAGGCATTTCCCCTTACTGTATATATCGAAAGGTAAAAACCGAAGTCGAAGGTGTGTAGTGTATAGTAAAAATGATAAAAGGTCTGATTCACGACATAAATGTAAAAATTGTAATGTTGGGTTATGTATAGACCCATGTTTTAGGAAATATCACACAGAATTACATTATTAATTTCTACATATTAATATACTAACTAATTTGTGTTACATTATTAATAATATTAAACGTTCAATCGTAAAGTCATGTAAATATGTAAATACCTAAAAATTTGTCAACTGTAATTGGTCTAATGTCTTTAGAGTAATTAATATAATTTTGTATAAGGGGTTTCATATTAAAAATGTGAAGAATACGTGCTATATTAGAGCAACAATTGTTTTATTAAGCATAGTAATTATTTAAGACTTAAGAAGCGTATATACCAAAATCACGCGCACTGTGCACATTTCTCGCGCGTGTTTCTGTACGGTGACGATACTTCGGCGGACTGAACTGCCGAAGCAAAAAAGTTAAACAAGGAGTCGCGGGGAATTAATTCCCAATTCTGGATTTCTACATATGATTAAACTTCCACCGGTACACAAATACAGGGTTGAGCGATGATTAACCGCATTTATTTAAATATTGCTCATATTTTTATTGCAATGTTTGTGCGGTCCGTTATTTAATGTTTCCGCGTTATGTTAGCGTTCGCGCAATTCGATACGTAAATACATTCAAGTTATATCAACAATAACAACGTGATTGACAACGAGACATTTGCAATGGGAATTAGATTGACTTATGGGCAATTGATTTACACTAATTCCATACGCAAACGCGGCTTGCAATCCGCGTTGCATCAATGCTTACCAATGGCGCGGCATGTAAATCCATTATTTTTGTCACTACCAATACTCGTTACACGTTGACGTATAACGATTTCAACCAGTCGGTTTTAATATTATTAATTGTGAAGATGCACGACGGTTTGACGCACAATTAAATTTCCAATGCATGTCACACTAGTATACAGTAATTTGACGCCTAGGCATGTTCCCAATATGTACCGCGCTGACGTGCGAGCCATTTGACATACAATCGTATTTTGCAACGTACGCTTGATGAACGGTATTTCGAACCGTAAGTATATTTCGAGTCTGGATTACATTAGCTTCATATTTCAATTTGACGCCTGATTATACTTACATTCCACATATCCATAAGTTCAGAATAAATTAACGCGTAGGTTATCTTTAACGTCAGATCGCCAAAATTAATACGTCGGAATATTTATTACGCACGTTAATGCCCATAAATTTCTTTAATCGGCGAATATTATATAAATCTCTTTTCTGCGTGTCCCTGCAGCCTCCATATTCACAGCAACGTAAAAATTGATCACGTAACAGACAAGAGACTCGACATATAAGTCATCCTTCATATTTCATTTTCCGTTTTTTGCAAAACGAGCAGGCATATACGTCCGTGGATTCATGCGGAACTGTTAATCTAGCCCATGCTTTGCATAAGTGCATCGTCATCCCGACTGTAGTTAGTAGCGCATGTCGTGTATCGATGCCCAACTCTTAGTTTCCCTTGCAGAACAGTTTATACTGTCAGCGTGCGCAAGCTGAACGTGCTCTTTCCAGGGCGATTTGTTCGGTCAGCGCGATTTATGGATCTTGCGAGAAACTATCGCACCGGTTAGGTATAAATTTCGCTTTCTATCCTTCAAAGTAAGTGCGACATGGCTCGGTGATTGCGAACACTCAATGCCTCGATGCAGGATCCTTATTTTGCCACTGACGTTTCCCCTTTTCTCCTCCTACCTTCTTATTTCTTTGCTACCTCGGCCATTTTTTGCATTCTCAAACTCGTCCAAAGCTATGCTTTCTTACTCTCTGCTTCTTTTAGCTGGATCAGATGATGGAATCAATGGCCGGGTTTTACTGTTTGTCTTGGACTCGATTAGGTGATATATGGATCAACCGATTGCGAGTCAAGTTAAAGTACCGTATTTTATTCGATGGTTCATACAGGATTTCCCAGCGGTGGTTCTAAAGCGTGTCTCAAAATGCATTGACATTTTAATTTATATTGTTAACACTGACTGCCATGATGGTCCATGACTGCCATGACCGGCGCACGAGATTTTACTGAAGATCCAAAATATTCGCAATGGGTAGGAATAATTATTTTATAAATGCAGTTATTATTAGAATAGTGATGCGATCCTTTGGTCTCCAATACCTGCACATTATTTACATTTTGCATAATTCAGTTAAACGCTGTAGTATTTCATAGCACCGCCGTTCTAATACAGCAAAATATGCACGGCAGTCAACGTGGTAATATAAATTTATAATAATAAATGTAATAATGAATATAATATTATTAATTTATATTATTGTGGGAATTTAGTGACTATAATTAGATGTTTATTTAACGCATTTGCATCATCGCTCTAAATCCGCAATCTTACTCAAAAATCCGACATGCGCAGCTAAACGTTGCCGATACCAGCATGCGCAAGGAAGACTTTTAGTCTTTATCCTCATTAGAAATAGTGTTATAGGGTTATTGTATATTCTTCGTATTTTCCAGAACAATTTTTTCGACTAGTTCCACGTTGAAAAATAATTCGAAAACATCGCGCCTGGACATTCCATTGACGTTGATGGTTACACCACTTACGACAGTAAAATCATGTAATGTTGGCATACAATTTCGTTTTTCCCATAAGAAATCTCCAGTTTCAATATTATCGGGCTAGTAATCTTCACTACTATCTCTTAGAGCTATGGCACGTTTACACTTACGGGATATTTACATTTCTATGCTTGAATCCGAATCCGAACTGTAATTCATTATGGTACATTAATTTTATTAAATGTTATTATCTATTATTTTTTTTTATTATTTTATTATTTTGAACTCACAACCAGAAGAGTAAGAAAAATAATATTTTACATAAAATTCTTTGTTGTTTGTTTATCGTAGAGACTCTAACGATTGCTGATAAGCTGAAAACAAAAATTATTGTGCGCGGATTTATTCGCTCCCGGTGATAATGGTCAGTTTTTGCTTCCGGATTATTCCGTCAAATGATGCAAATGGGTTGATATGGAATGAACAAGAATTTGATACAATAAGGTCTCGAGTGAATCTCTGCTTTTGCGTGTGTTGAATCCTTTTCCTCGTGTTCTTTACCCTTGATGGTCCCCTTGCCACTGACTCTCAAGCTAAGGTCTTGCTCTCTTCCTCTCATAAACAAATGAAACGCGAATCATATTATCAATCTTATCTTATCATCTTATTTACATCCCTAGCAACTAACTTAATACAGAAACGTCCATACGTGTCTCTAATGTAAATATTCCCATAAACAAATGCCTATTGAGATAATTATTGATCCCACATACATACACACACACTCAATCGCATGTTGCCAATCTATATCATGATATTACATTATTAATACTCTATGTCCGCTACAAAAAATGTATAATGGCATTTAGTTTAAAATGTCTGGTTATTTTAAGACACCCTTTATATTGTCGTAATAACAAAGTATTTCCCTTCATAACAATTCAACGAACAATGACGCAACATAGCAACTCTTATTTTGTCATTTTGTATCAAAATTAATTTTGGCGACGACCAAGATTTATCGTTCTTACAATTCTTAGTCACATTTCAGAAGTTTGCGAACGATCCACAAGTGAAGAGCCACTGATCCGCGGTGCGACTAATTAAACATTTTCATCTTTTTCTCGACGTCCGATTCAATTCCAGTGGCCCCCGATTCTTTCGCTTGTTCCACTGAGCGCTCGTCGGGCTTCACCGCCTTTCTTCTACTCTCTCTGTCTTTAGTTCGTCTTTTTCCCCGTTTTCATCGTCCTCTCTTCTGCCCATTCGTTTTTTCACTGGTCGCGGGTTTCTACCGTCATTCCCCCTCTCTCTCTCATTTCAGCTCATTTTCTAACTGCGCTTTTGCCTCGGTTGACATAACTTTTTTTTCGCCGCGTTCCAATTAATCGGGCAGCGCAATTTATGGATCTTACAAGAAACCGTTGAATTTCAGTCGTCCAGTCCACCTGTGCGCGTTTCGCTTTTTGTACGACGCTTTTGCGATCGTGTCCAGCTGCATTTCCGCCCGGCGTACAAAGCAGAAGATAGATAGATAGTCAGATAGAAATATATAGGTAGACCGAGAGCAAAAGAACGAGAGAGAGAGAGAGAGAGAGAGAGTCTTCTCTTCCGGTAATCCGCAAATCGGTGGATGTTAATTCACTGCGGAACGAGTAATTTCCAGCCGGGGATTCGTGGTGGCGGAACTGCGCCGCGGCCAATTAATGCGCTCACCGTTTTTCATCGTTTGACGCCAATCTCGTTCAACAGAGACTGGTTGCCGATTCCACGTGCGAGATCGGTCGGCAGGAAAAAGTCGTCCATTCGAGTTTCTCAATGTCGCGTCCATTCACACGACTCCCGCAGTCAATTGACGTGCTGTTGAAAAAATCAAATCGGCGGTACACCATAAAAGGTCCTTTTCGTGAACTAATCAGACAAGATTACAGCATGCCTTGCTTCAAAGAATACGGTTTGTAGTATTCGTCAATGCTATGCATCGCACATGTATTTCCTTCTGTTTTTCCTTACAATAGAATATTTTGGTATTACTTAATCCAATACTCTTGCAATTATAATACACTATTTCGGTATTATTTAATTCAATACTCTTGTAATTACAATAGGGCATTTTGGTATTATTTAATCCAAAACATGGCGGAGGTTAAACATTTTGCTGTTTCGCAAACTATATAACAATTTCCTTCACTGTTTGGGTCTGACGCACTTTCATAAATTCCGGTGGAATTTATTTATTCAGGCTGCTCAGTAAAATTCGTTCTAATAAAGATTGCTTATTACGAGTAGCAATATTCCTGGGCAACCGTACAGGCGGAGTGAAAAGAAGCTTACAGTAATTTGTTTTTATATCATCCGAGCGCACGCACACATGTTGTGCATCTTGACAAAATGTGACCGAATTAAAATCGTCTTTGCTACCAACACGACTGTTTACCAATTCTATTTCCTTAATTTCTGCAGGAGTCCACTTTTGGTATTGGACTATGTCGGCGTTCGGGACCGTTGTTCTTTCAACTTCTGGCTCCAATCCCCGATTTCCGTTGACCTTTCATATACGAGTGAATTAAACGGAACGGACTCCCATTAAGGGACGGACAACAAAGAGCTCCGGTCGACTTCCTTCTTCGTACTGCGAGTTGTCTCTGCTCTGGCTTCCAGCTTTCTCTTCTCTCTCTCTTGTTTCTTTTTGGTTCTCGCTCTCCGCCTTCTTATTCCGTCGTGCAGATTCTGTGACCACATAAAACGCACGATGCAAATCCTTCCCCACTGTCTTCTTTATCAACGATCGATTTTACGCTCCGTACGAACGCGGAAAGAAATATGAATTTATTTGCCGTTTACTCGGTAAAATCGGTAGGTCTCTGGTTCGTAACATCTGATAAATACGAGTTATTTAACACTAAACGTACTAAGCGCAGTCAAATGAGCCTTTTCAAAATTTACTTTAAAATCGTACATTAATTGTTATTTCTTTCGATTATTTGGATTTGATTATAGACCTTTGACATCAAGTAAGCCCATAAAAAGAAATCCACTGGTGTTAAATCACACGATCTAGGAGGTCAATTCTTATCACCGAAAGGAGAGAGTTCACGGCCAGGAAATGTCTCATGCAGTAATTGAATTGTTTCACGGGCTGTATGGCATGTGTGTTATTATATCGTGATATAGAGCACCAGTAACATTCACTGCTTGACCAACTTCATTTTCGAAAAAGTATGGTCCAATGATTCCTCCAACCGAAAATCCGCATCAAACAGTGACACATTGAGGATACATTTGTGCTTCGACCATCAAATGTGGGTTCTCTGAACCCCAAATGCGGCAATTTTGAAGATTAACAAAGCCATCAAGGTGAAAATGTGCTTCATCACTGAAAACGATTTTGCTCGAAAAATCGGCATCTATTTGTTGATGTCCAATAATCCGTTCAACGAACTCTCTTCGCTGTGCATGGTCAGTAGGCTTCAGTTCTTGTGTCAATTGAACTTTGTAAGTATGGAGACGCAGATGTTCAGTGAGTATACGCTGTAGATAGCTTCTTGAAGTTTGCAATTCTTGTCCACGACGCCGAATTGATGTTCCTGGAGTTTCACCAACACTCTCACGAACTTCTTCAATACTGACATTTGAGCGGCTTGTTTTTGACGACAAGTGTGTTTAGCATCACCAATTGATCCCGTCTGCCCGAATTTTTCAATTACCCTCTTCACAGCTGACGAAGTTAAACCACTATTCCGCCCATATTTTGTACGAAATATTCGAACTGTGGCCGCTAGATTTTCGTTATTTTTGAAATACTGTTCCACAACGAAAACACGTAGTTCTATCGCTCCATTGTAACGCTCCATTGTTACTAACCCCAAACTATCAGCTGTCACATCTCTATTGTGATGCGTATCACGTGTGTACTCGTCGTGTAAACTAAAAAGTTACCATTGACTATCAAAACTCGAAACTTCAGTAAAACACAATAAGAATATTATTTGATGGTATGTTTCCTTCATATTACCAATAAAACTGCTAAATACTTTGTAACCAATTGCATGCGTAAACCGCACCTTGGACTGCGAGCGTTGATTTGCGGAGAAATTGCGTAAAAAATTAGCAGGACAAATACTGGGCCTTTACTCTACATGGCAGAGTGCTAGACATTCTTAAATTGAATAGAAGAATCCGAAACATTCGATCTAAAAGTTCTCTCTTCCACGCCTTTGAAGCATCCAAAGTAAACCTGTATACTTTCACAGTTATTACCAAAATAAAGCATAAGGTATGAAAAATAGCTAAATATGTATAATATAATAAGGATAATAATACAATAAATTGCTAAATTTAGCCTCCAGATGGGTGATTCAGATAGCAGTACTAGCGAAATTTATAATAGGTCCATTTGTCCTGCGTTTGACGTGTATACATGTCATTGCATCGTTTTAATTCTGCACCCTGTGGGGGATTCTTGAAATTAAATTCTGTGCTCAACACCTTAACGAAAACACCTTAAAAAAATCATAACTTTGTTATTTATGGAGCAATTTTTGTGAAACTTTCAGAAATTGACTAATTGGAAGTATTTTAGGTATTATTAAAAAAATTATGTTTTTTAATAATTGTCATAACTTTTTTACCAAACAATGAAAATACGAAAAAAGCATGAAGGTAATCGTGTTCAATGCATTGAATATTAATGTAAATACTTAACACTTTGACTGCCGTGATGGTCACCGGTGACCGGCGCAAGAGATATTTTACTGAAGATCCAAAATATTGGCAATAGGTAGCAATAATTATTTTATAAATGCAGTTACTGTTAGAATAGTGATGCGATCCTTTGGTCTCCAATACCTGCATATTATTCACATTTTGCATAATTTATTCAAACGCTGTAGTATTTTATAGCATCCTCGTTCTAATCCAGCAAAATACGATCGGTAGTCAACGTGTTAACTGGTCAATAGGGTTGCCAACACTTTACTGCACGAACTGTGGCAAATACAAATTTTGCGTTAATTTTGGGACACCCTTCATAATCAGATTTGTGACGTTTTGTGACTCCAATTGCAACGGTAACCGGAAAAATTCTAGAAAACTGAAGTTGGTTGTACATACACCGTGCCACTTTCTAAGATAAACCATAGAGCTCGCGCTGTACAGATACCGGGAACGTTAGCCTGCGGTCCTAGTTCCTTCTCCGCTACTCACTGACAAGCGTCTTTGTCCCTCCGCATCGAACGTTCGCGATGCATCAGGGCGAAAAACGCCCAGTAACGGGCGGAGATCGATCGCCAAGTAGACGTCAGCGGGATCGGGAGCCTCTCTCGATTTTTATCCCGCCGTTTACAATCGTAGCCTTCGGCTCCCAGTGCGAACCGTGTTCCCCGCAGGATCGCTTATCTCTTCCGTTGCATCGCGAACTACCCGATCCCTCTTTACTCCCCTCTTTGCCCTTCTTCATTTAGCTCGTTGTGGACAGAATGCCGTACATCCGTACGGATTGCGCTTCTTGACGAGCGAACAAGAAGCGCACGGTTGTCATCGTCATCGTCTTCATTTTTTATTGCATATAAGTTAAGCACACCTGTGTCACGATGGACTTGATCCTTTGTGGCCTAACTGTTTTATGTGTCAGTATTAGTGGATCGGCTTGTCGATTTTCAATACCGCCTGGTCTGCTTTCATTTTGATATTTTAACCCTTTGACCGCTGAATACTTCTGGCCGAAGCGATCGCTAAGGAAGAAACATTTTTCGCTAGTGTGAACTCTATTGCTTGATTATGTAAGGCGTAACTAAACTCTAATGATAATTCTTCATTTACGCCAAATTAAATAATGTAAGAAAATGATCGGATAAAGAATGCATCAGTATTCATCTCGCACATTGATAATTGTGGCTGCAATAGGTAAGAAATCGAAACGATTGAGAAACGCATATATGCGCACATAGTCGACACCGATAGATTTCGGCGGACGCATATATGCGTATATAGCAGTCAAAGGCTTAATATATAATAATAACTTACGAACGTTAGAATATCATCGCCCTGTTGGTTTTAACCAGGGCAAACTTATCGAGCTAATATAAAAATACGGATGCAAATATTGAACGATAAAATTGATTTCCATAGATACGTACAAATGATATTGTGACTTAAGAAAGTTGAAAGTGACAAACGATAAGAAAATATAGTAGGATGGCGAAGGGCTGGAATGAGTTTGCTGTAGCAGATTGGACAGTTTGATGGATGATTGCGTTTAGCTAGTATCGGCCAATAGCTGACGTAATCTTCTTTAATATGTCGAACGTGACCCCATGTCATAATTGGTGGTTGAATGCGCGGCACTCTTGGGACTTTATCTCCTATGTCGGTTGTACATCTGACCCTCTTTTCAGATGCGCTCCCTGTTCCCGCACGATTTCCGATTAGTATTCAGAGATTTTGTATCATTTGCCGGTGACGCCACCGACCAGCGATAAACGTCGATCCCATTTAATGGCGATTAATAAGGTCAGACAGGAGCTTTACTGGTACTTTTCTGCTTTAGGGAAGTCCTTTTTGTGGATCAGGTCGGACTAAGCCGTTGCAAATTATAATTCCATGCTTGAGATATACGATATGTACACAATGACTCACGTTGTGCATCGAAGAGAGTGTATATTATACAACTTCTTGCTATGAGATTTCGGATTTATCTTAGTTATACATATTTTAACAATAACAAATTTCATAAAACGTTGCTCTGTTATGATGTTTTCCGGTTTCAGGTTTATTTGTTCAACAATATAACAAATTATTGATTTTAGAACGCTTAGATGTTGAGGCGGTAGCGATAGCTAGGCGTTAATGCGGTTTCCCGATATTTTTCTGAGGGATATTGTAGTAAACAAAATATCTTTTCTAGATTGCAACATTAATAAGAGCCCATAAGAGAGCACGTTGTGTCAAAAGTTCGAAGGACCGCGCGGATTTTAACATATGAAAAATAATTGATCTACACATTGAAAAGAAATAATCTACCTCTCGCTTTACCAAACTTGTATCCTCTAATTTTGGGGTTCATCCTAATTTTGCAATATTCCGTGAAATAAGTCATAATTTTAATTTCGCGTGACTTCTGTACTTTATATTAGTTTACTTCTTGTGTTTGCAATAGATGCAAGATTTGCAACCTGGTAGCAAAGATTGGAACGTAGCAGAGTCAATCGTTTTTGAGGAGTTCACGAGCACAGTTCACAATAATACAATTTAACAGTTATACGTTTGTAAACCCTGACTTGTGTATTTTGAAAACACCACCCTCTTAGATGTTCGAGTTGTTTCAGTTGAGTGCTGAAGACTAACAGATCTTTGCCATGAAACGTGGTGATAGTACACAGCTTTCCAGATGATCATTAAATCGATCATTGTTTCTTCTTCTCTTCAACAATTATTTTCACATGACCGCCAATAAAAACTGCATAAGTTTATTCACTTTTAGAGTCCGAAAGAATTTTGGAAGATGCTACATAGTGTTATCCTCGATTGTACGGAAGAAACAATTAAATGCCTGACTTACCTGCGGTGAAAAATGTGCCGAAAAATGTGTCAGAGACCATGCATCGCGTCTATTTTTACACGCAGGTTATCTCGGCGATAAGAATTCCAAAGGCAAACATAACGAAATAAATGGGACCTTATACTTTTGCTCTGTGACCGGTATGTTTTACATCTGAAAACCTATTCATGGAACCAACCGTGCACTTGTATTTTCAGCAGCACGTTAGGACGGACTTTTAAGACATCACACGTGACCTATTGGTCCACAATATAAAAAATAGACGAAAGAACCTTTAACTTCTGTATTAACCGCTAAGATTTGGTTTACCCCAAAAAAGAAGTCCATTGTATCGATGCATGAGTTATTCATGAACTGGGTATAAGCGCAGACGAAAGGTTTGTTGCTTATCGTAGAGGAAAATATTTGTTTTCTGACAATATGAGAAGAGAATGAAGAAACCCACTCATAGACTAAAAAAAATTATTTACCGTGGGGTTTACTTCAATATGATATACGCGTAAGGTTAAATTATTCCAATTAAGTATGCGTGTTGCAATATAAAATTTTTTTTAATCGATATATATGGTGATTTTAAGAAATGTGCCGTGATGATCCTTATAATTATCTCAACGAAAAGCGGATCGACCATTTTACAAAACCGTGGTCACATTCTGTTTGTTATTAAACAGTACAGCGTCATGTTGGCTACCTGCGCTTAACATTCAAGACTTACACCTATATTCCACTAATGTATATTTACAGCAGATCTCCGTTTTAAAATACAACCAATTAATTCTGTTAGATATCGTAAGTACGTAGAAGTACATTTCTATTTTTTTTTAGTCATCAAACTGGTAAAATAATTTACCTAACACATTTCTCGGTAAATTTCCATTAAAGAATTTTATTTTTATTTTTAATGGATAGTTTCTTCTGAAGCATATTCAGTATCCCATATGATAAAAGAGGGGCGACATCAATATAATGCGTGATTAAAATAATGTTCAACAGAGTGGGGTCGGGTTGGATTAAGTATTTTTATATGGATGCATTTATGCCAAAATATTCGCCACATTCCGACAGGGTAAATTATAGTTGTCATGAATATTTTACCACCTCAGATTGCTATAAGAAACTGATTCGTTTGTGAAATAGGTCGTCACCGATATTTCAGGCCTGTGTTTCATGGCTGGTTTTGGATTAAGGTAAAATTCGGACAACTCTATTAATGATGCAAGCTCCAAACTTAGTGGGTCTTTAGTGACACAGTCACCGAACTGCGATGGTGCCAAATATTTAACCTCTAGCCTACTTCATAGTTGCATGAAGTTCAGCAACCCTTTATCATTGCCCTCATCACTTGTATACCTTCACATATTTCTTTTCAATGCCCACATATTGTCTCTAATTGAACTTTAGCCTGATTTCGTTAATAACTATTGCATTTTTAACTAACAACAAGAACGAATATTATTACAGAGCCTTGAATTGTGTTCGATCTAGAGTCTTAGTAAAGGTAGTCAATGTAGATTCCGAAAGAATTAACTTTTTTTCTTAGAGGAACCTTAATGCTTGTCTAAAATCTCAAAACCGGCATATCCAGATCTTCTAGAAGGAATGCATTGTCACCCCTCTGTAGAGTCACGTAGATCGACTCATCGAATTCATTGACTTTCGGTTTTGGTTGACTCCTTATTCACAAGGGGCTTAAAACTGTCTAAGCCTGAAGAGAAACTCGATACAAGAAGATACTCGAATATAGACGTAGAACTGCGGCCGCACGTATTGTTATCAGGGGACAAAACATGAATTTGACTGAGGGAGAACAGGCATACATTTTCTCTGTTTAGCTTGAATTTCTTCTGGTAAGGACGGAAATATGGTTCCTACTGCATTTTTTGAAATAATAGATTTTTGCTTGGTGACTACGGATAATATAAGACTCATATTTGTTACGCCGTAACAGTCCCTAACACATATATGTCAGGTTATTCAAAACCTGCATTCTGAATATGCGCAAAAAAATTTTTCTCTCGTACGGCGCAAACTCACCGTTTGCCATGGGTCGGTTAAAATAATCGGAACCTATCCGTCACGATTTTTTCTGGTTTGCGCTGATGTCACGAGCAGGGTTGACGAATTCGGTACGTACCTGTAACAGAAATGGAACGTATCGTTTTATATAGGTGATGGTTGGTCGTCACACTGTGGATACCTAATCGATAAACATCTCTCGAACAGATCGTTCGATAGCGATCTCTTTCCGGCTAACATTCGTCATAGAGCGGTTTTGGTTAAAAAGGGTGGTAAAAGCGGAACGCGCTGTGTTCTCGCTGTGATAACGCGAAACTAAACTACGATAGCAGATTTATCGTTTCCCGTACCTTCCGCCGTATCCGGCCCTTTGTATCTGTGCAAACATTCCCCCACCCCCATTCTCTCTCTCTCTTTCTCTCTCTCTTCCGTTTTCCTATCGCGATCCTTTTTTCATCTCGTCTCTTTGTCTATTATCAACCTGCTCATACGTTTGTGCCTCTCTCTTTCTGTAAAACTCCACGCTATTACGCTTGAAATTTACCCATTCGTTCTCAGATCGAAGTGTGATCACGAATAGAACACAGTGCGAAAATGTTATGTTTGCGGAGCAACAAATTTGCAAGTAGAAGGAATCGTTTAAACGACATGGCTTTAGCCGTATGTTTCTGTTGAACAATCATTTATCGGTGAGTAAAAGGAGTCGCAAGGGTGCATCGATGTGAACGACAGAGTGGGAGCAACGAGCTCGTTGAACTTCTTAACCGCACTTCGCGAAGTATCCTCAACCCCGGACGCCGACTAGGATGGGTGACAAATTCGAAACTGAACATCTGAAGGCTGCCGCTGGGGATTTCCGCCAAGAAACGATGGCAAATTTACTCGATGAATCTTTAGCGCGTGAATGACTCTGCACAATCAATGCTTAAGTTCAATTTTAGCCCTCCAGGTATTTGTCGAAAATGTGCATTCTGTGCGTACACGATGTGTAATGGCTTAGTTTGGCGAACGTTTCAAGCACAGTTCCTAATGCAGACAATTCCTTGAGTTGACAGAGGAATAGATCGGTTTGAGGTAATTGCGTGAAATACATTATAGAGGTAGATCTGTAATGGTAAAAGCACAGCACGTAGAAAATTAAGAAAACACAAATTCTCGCTATTTGATTCTCATGTCATATCACTCTCTAATACGTTGACAGCCGGCGACCTAAGAGACATTTAAACCCTGAGCGCCGGCAACGTATCGGCCACTTAAATCCCAAACACCGGCCTTATTCACTTGTTTCTGATCAATGAATAGCCAAAAAAATATTCAAAACATATAACAAATATTCAAACAAGTGAATTTCAAATAAATTTTCAGTAATCACGTAAAACAATGTAAATTTTTTACTTTCATATCCTATCTTACACTGTCAACCACCGGTGGCTGACGCGGTCTAAACGGAAAGTTCAGTGTCAGCCACCGATGGCTGACGTGGCACTCAACGTGTTAAGCTTGAAGAACCCCTAAATGCGCCCAAGACTACTATAAAGTTTGATCTCCTTGTCCGCTCATTCACGCTTTTTTACAATCAGAATCTTGCCAGTCCGCAACCATTTAGCAGACGTTCTCTAATTAACTCGTAAAACTCTAACCGTTGAAGCATAGAATTGCACAATCAACGATCAACGTTAAGTCGTTTCTCCGCCGAATGCTTAGTCAATAGCGATTCACGGATAATCCAATGTGACGCGGGAAAGGGTAAGAAAGCCGAAAGTCCTCTCGACTCCGGCAGTCCGTGGTTCGTCATCGATCGGCCGTCGTATCGGCAAAGCCGACTGAATCAGAGCGTACATCCAACTCCTTAACCGCACTTCCCGATATACCTCTATCCCCCATGGCTGGAACCAGACTACAAGACAAATTCGAAATTGAATTTTTTGGTCTTTCGATCCAATCTGACAGCAGACGGGAAGCAGGTGAGGCAAAGAAGTGGGGGAGAGGAAAAGTGTGGTCTTGATCGGTCGTTCGGTTGGGAACGAGATTTCGAGCCGTTCCTTTCAATTCCTATTCGTCCGCGGGGAGAGGACGGGAGAGAGACACAGGAGGAAGGCAGGATTAAGAAAGAGAGGACAGGAGGGAGAAGACCCCGGAGAGGGGGAGAAAGTCGTAGATGGAGAAAGAGAGAAGAGACACGGTGCGACGGTGAACTCTCTGCCGGAGAGATTGGAATCTAAAGTGCACAAGCGGTGCAATTATAGTCGACCCATTTTCCAGACAATAACGAACGAATCGCGGTTGGAATCCAGCCAAATCCCGGAGAGTTTCTATTCCTACTACGGGGGTTTGTTAAAGCCGGCTTAAGTTAGGCAAGGTCGTGGACTGGCAAATTTATTGCCAACTCCTCTCTCTCTCTCTCTGGCTCTCCTCTTTCTCTGCCGCTCGCGTATGCTCTCTCCTCTCGTCATTCTCTCGCACTTACGAATCCGCAGTTCGGTTCCCTATCCGTTCGTTCGTTCCTCATCCCTCTGCCCCCCGCCCCTCTCTCTTTCTCGCGTTTCCGCGAAATCCAAAAGCCAAGTCGGGTTTGTGGGTGGAAGTTCGGTCTCGTCGTCAAGCGGAGAGTGGTGGAGTGGCGAAATAAAACGCCCAGACGTATCCGCGGGTATATTGTTGTTGCCGGCGGACGCGCGGCGCGGGAAAATGCAACGGCAATTTTCCAGAAGCCCGCATGACGGGGCGGATGGATCATCCGGGGACGAGATATAAAGGCAGATACAATGGTCCTTTCCGGCGCTGCACACACCCTCTCGCTCCTCTCTTTCTCGAGTTCTCGAATTCTCACTTTTTCTAGCGGCAGCCCGAGGCCGCATTTTTATTCCACTCGCCGGGGTGCAGTGAAAGACGGAGCAGGAAAAATTTATTAACCCTCTCGCTGCGTTGTCCTTTTGACCGAAATATGAAATGATCGTGCATTTGTGCTTCTGATATAGTAAGTCACATTTATTCTGCAGCTCATCGTTATTTTTTAACTAATATTGCTGCATAATTGATAATACGTTTGTATAATTCATTAATTGATTGTACGTTGGTTTTGAACTAATATGGTTGCATAATTGATAATACGTTAGTTTTATTAAGCCTTTCGCTGCGTTATCCTTTTAACCAAAATATGAAATAATCGTGCGTTTGTGATTCTGATATAGTAAGTCACATTTATTCTGCAACTCTTCGTTATTTTTTAATAACTAATATTCCTGCATAATTGATAATACGTAGGTTTTATTGCGAACGCAGACGATTAGTTAACTTCCAGAATTTCGTGCGTGTTACATGTTATATACACCTTCCACTATATATAAATTTGCTGTTCCACGTATGTCGCAAATAGTTTTGTCACGGCTTGAGGAAAAGAGTGATACTGAAATTCCAGGTGTAATAGTGGCAGCGGAAGCTTTAAATTCCTAACATTTAATTTGCAGTTAACCGTGAAATTAATATTACTCCGCTAAATGGATGTGCACGCTATTAGAGGTTAGAATCGACGCCAAAGTGCACAAATGCTACAGCCAAATATATAGATTATGCAAAACGCGGCCTTTGTACGTAATTCGAAACGCAATAGGGCCGCCATTTCGAACGCCTATCCAGCATATGCTTTTGCATTTGTGGCACGTGTACTGGTATATGTTTGCAAGCGCATTTGGGACGCGCTGGTAAATCGCATCGAAGTGACAAAGCTTGATCGTGAGTTTTGATTGTTATCAATGTGTCCATCCGCCCATTGTACACTCAACCTTCTCTCGACGTGGGATTATGCGGCATATGATATGTAAAATTTTATATATACGCAGCATGTAAATTTTACGTGTTGTAGATAATGTGTAGGTCTCGTAAAATATAAACGCCCAGAACTACGAGAGGAACGGATCTGTTATTGGATCTATATTAAGTGTACACTAAATGTCAATCAGATCTATATTACCAGAGGTTAGTGACAAGAAAAAAGTGTTCTCAAAAAAACTCATTGCACCACCTTTGCCATTTAAAGAGTATTTATCCATAAATGTGTTCATTTCAAAATTAAACCATAAATCCAGCGCTACCATCATTCACGCACACAACCATGAATGTAATTCATGTCGATAAAGTGGCATATAACGCGATAAAACTATCGCTATTCCTACAAAAAAGTTTTTACGACGGAGAATAACAAGTTTTTAAACAAAAAGGGAGATAAGTGAACAAAAAGAAAACGACGAAACACTAGCGGAAAGTGTGAGGTGCACAATTACTTGAGCCACACAAGTGCAGTTCTATGATAAATACATTCTCCTACGTAATTCCTAGAGATTCTTCGCCGTATCAATGTAATGTATCGAAATGACACGTGAGTACCGATCTGGTGTCGATATCCATCGATGGCTCCACCTGGCTTTAAAGGCAACTTCGCGGCACTCGAGTCGAGGGATCGAATACCAGTTAGCCGATCTAACCCCCAAGGACCCCGTCCGACCTTATGCGACCTTACAGAGTGCGGTATACGTTTACGATGTATGTTCCTTTATGGCGGCGCATCGTCTTATCGTTCTCTCTCAACGTTTTATGAGTCAGATTGATTTTCTCCGTCCCAATATTGATTCAGTTTCAATTTCGTCCCCTGAATACTGTTATAAAATATTGAATGAACCACTTCAGCCTCGAAAATGTTTCCCACAGTCTAATTATGTTATGACAAACGACAACTGTATCTGTGTTGCGTACGGCGAAGATATTTGAAATAATAAATTAATATTTGTCTTCCTACAAGGGCAAGCGCAAGGTCTCAGTAATGGCATTTTCTCAATCAAAATACAATTTTTGTATTTGTTTGGATAAAATTGTATTTTGATTGAGGAATTGCCATTGTTGAGACCTTGCGCTTGCAAGCCTTTGTAGCAATACCTTTGTAGGAAGACAAGGATTAATTTATTATTTCAAATACCTTCGCTCCATACAACACAGATACAGTTTGTATTTGTTTGGATAAAATTGTATTTGAAATAATAAATTAATCCTTGTCTCCTTACAAGGGCAAGCGCAAGCTCTCAATAATGGCAATTTCTCAATCAACATACAATTTTATCCGAATCAGCAATCGTAATCACTGTGCTTATCGTCCGTAGCCATCGACTGTGCGTACGTGTTCTTTATTTAAGTTGCATGAATGTGCACATAAGCAATCTGCGAAATCTCATTAGTAAATTTCGTTGCCCGTCGGTACGAGTGGTTCGATCTATGAAACTGCACAAAATCGAAACTCATGTTCGGACCCCATTTTTTTCTAGTCCTTCGTTGTTTTCTATAAATGATCCGCTCTTCAGACGTCTGATCCCAGCGCCGAAGTAACCTTGGTCACGTGGTAAAGCGCGATCGTCCATATCCGCTGGCGTCCGCAAATGAATGTGCAACAAGTACTGAGGCCTGGGGTTCGTGGTCCTTGCTTGAGATCTTCATTAACGGGGCCGAGGACCGCTCGCTGAGAGTAATTATTTTATCGGATAGCCGCGCCCTCCTCTTCTTCTTCTTCTTCTTCTTCTTCTTCTTCATCCTCGCCCACGCGCTCCTTTTTTTGCCCCACCGCAATCGTCATCTGTGTGATGCTTTCGGCGCAGTGCGGTACGTTTTTTTTTACGGAGATTAAGACGCGCAAAGCAGCATGCGGCCTATTCGGGGAACTTCGGAAATATTCTCACTGAATATGGCAATGCGGCAAAGATAATCAAGAGGTATTGTGGTATTTTTTTGGCAATTAACACGTTGACTGCCACGCCGAAGTCACATGTTTCACTGAGAAAGCCACGAAAATATTTTTACTCTTCTGAGCATGTAATGACAAAATAACAATTATTTTCGTTATTTATAAGAATACGGCATGAATTGCAAAAGAAGGAAGCAAATTTTTTCAGTTAGTGTTAGCAATAAAATGTTGCAAGCTTCGGAACATAAACAGCAAAAAACCGGACCGAAAATGTCACTAAATACTGCCAAGGTTTCATTGACGAGCTATACTTATGTTTAAAACGCTTCAATATTGTATTTCTTTCAGCAGTTTATAAAGTTGGAAAATAATCACGTACGCAGAACGAAATATAACACACCGTTCTATACACGAGACCGCTTTCGACAATGTCGAAACGTTGTGTGTTATGTTCGCGGTCCCGCGGCGAGACGTTTGGGTTATCTCGCTCGAAAACTGAATTCCAGCTGACCAGGCGATATTTTATCGCTGCTCTGGACACGTCGCTGCGGTAAGTGCAATATGTCGAGCGACACACGGTGATTGCGCGTCGCTCGACGAGACGAAACGATCACAGCGTCGCTAGATAGGGCATGATCGATGAGACCGAGCTATGGCGCGATCCGTTCTACGTAATTTTATTGCACGACATTACAGTTTCCCGTACACCAAAAACGTGCGTTCCCTTTCCCATTCGCTCTTTTTCTCACATCCTCCTCTCTCTGCTGTGTGCGCTCATGCGAGATGTGGTAGGCTCATAGAACCAGTAACTTGTGGCCACAAATGCCGAAAGAGTACAATAATTTGTAAATGATAGCAAAAAAAATACCAGTGTTTGCCTCTGGTACGGTATATCGGGGAATGTTTAATCTCCCGCATGCGATTGCAGTTGAAGGTGAAGTTATGATAGGCGGTTTTTTTTTTTTGTTTATGGTAAAACTACTATCGCGAATGCTGAACACGGAGACTGACGTTTTGAAATTCGTATTCTGACATTTGGAAAAAATGGGAAGATAACGCGGGGTAATAGGTAAAGTTGATTCACGGTAGGGGTTGGGAAAAGTTTGCAGAAACATATATGCTGACAGTTACAGTTAAAACCATATTTCGACGTATCTTAACATTTTAACTTGGTTAATTCGGTAAAAATAAATGACTGCTGACCAGGGGACTTACATGCCTGCTTCAGTGCGAAAAAATTTACGAGGATCGGGCATGCGGTTCGTGATAAAGAAAAAGGCGAGAATAAGGCGTACGCATGGGTCGCTATCTTGTAACATAAATTTTTCTTTCCCATTCGCAGGCGCTAACGACTACGTGTCAGTTTTACGACGTATTCACCATCGGCTTCATTCCCACAGAATGTGTTTCCATCCTGACTGCGCTCGCACCCTTCCATCACGTATTAATTGTGAAGTATTTTAAAGAGCAGTGCAAAAACGTGAAAAAACTTGTGCGTGCGCGTGATCTTGCCAGTTGAGCGAACACATGAGATTTACATACACGTGGGAGGCGAAATAAGGAGAAAAAGAGCATGCGACGATGGTGTAGTCGTCACATTTACTCTCTAGTGGGACCCGGGAAAAGAACAGGATCAGCGTTGGGCCGTCGTCGTGTAGAACAAATTTTTTATTAGCCTCCTTCGACATTAATCGCTGTCACGATGGCGACAACACACCCCGTTCTTGCGCGCAGCGTAATTTTCTCGGAACGCGGGCTACCCAATGAAACTGGCGATCGCTACCGTTATGCTTCTACCATTCCTCGTCTGTGTTCTATAACGACGTCGTAAAGTTATGCGGAAGTAGTCGGTTGTCGTTTGAAGGATATCGAATGGTGAGCGTGTCTATTTTATAATTTATGCCTAGTATACTTAAAAGACGATCACGTTGGCAGGAATACATTGAAACACATATATTTATAGCAGAATCTGTGAGTTCTCGCATGTCTAACTATGTTTCGCCTCAAATAAGTCATAGAAGCTCTGAAAAATCAAAGTTTAATAATATCAGATATAATTCGGTTGAAACCAGACGTGCGTGACTTGGTTTTGATTTGTATTTTGGAAACGTAGTGTAATCTCCCGAGTAATCCAACGTAAGCATCTCTGCGATTGGTAGTCGTTGCGTTAATATTTTGACATTACTAACTTGGAAATAGACGTTTTATAAAGGTTCAAAACGTACAAAGAGACACTGAGGGCCGAAAGACGCGTACATCAAATGGGAAAGTCGAAGAAACGGAAAAATCTGGGTGGGGTAGTAGGTTGAAGGTGAGGGCTGCCCGGAGAAGAGGGACTCCGGCGGTAATCTCGTCGAAGATCCCGCCGTCGCGTTTTCAGCGACGGTCCAATCTCGACTCTGATCCACGTTGGATTGGCTGCCGCTTTTCCCGTTGGAGTCGATATCATTTATATACCCGGTGTCCCGGGAATCGCGAACAATAATCGAGAGCGGCCAAGCCGTTAACCTGCGACCCACCCACCCCAACTCCCCTTCTCTCTTCTCCTGGAACGAGAGTTTTACGTGTGCCGATATTATTTCTCATGCCCTGGAAAGAACGAGGCACGGAAACGGACCCAGTCAGCACTAATGGTCGGTGCTGATTCGACGCGAGAGAAAGACGATGGAGACGCGCTGGGACGGCGTAATAAAAAGGTAACGAAAAGCGCTGGGTGACTCGTGCGATCTCTTCTTAAGAAGCGGATCTCCCACAGCTCAAATGGCCTTCGTGATGAGAAGAGTACTTTAGGATCACGACGTGCTCGTAACAGGTACCGACTTAATTGATATCCATGCGCAATACGTGTCAATTTGCGACTGGGGTACTATAATTAGCGTTTGAAATGCGGGAATTGTTATAGACATTTCTTGGACGCGTGCCGAGACTGAGGCGCTTTCGAGAGAAACGCGATACGTGGATGCTTGGGTGGCCGATGCCTTCTTGGGAAGAGCGCTTTTGTATGAAGCAATTTTTGTGTAGGGAATTTAGGGTTGCTTTGGCCCATGCGTGTGATAAACGGTCTAAAACGAAATTCCAAAAACTGGTCTACATTTTTCGCATGAATAAGATTATGAATGAATAACTGAGCAACAGCTAACAATGGACAATTAATAGAAGCCGATGACTGGTATAAAATGCGTGGATAACAAATAGCGCTTTTATATAAGGCAATTTTTGTGTAAGAAATTTAGGGTTACGTTGGCCCATGCGTGTGATAAACAGTCTAAAACAAATTCGAAAAACTGTTCAAAATTCTTGCCATGAATAAGATAATGAATGAATAACTAAGCAACAGCTAACAATTGGCAATTGAATAGAAACGCATGACTGGTATAAAATTCGTGGATAACAAATTGGCACACTCTGCGTGTTAACACGTTGACTGCCACGCTAGTTTATAAGAAAATTTTCATCAGGCCACGCGCGCTGCTATACTATGCGCGAATTGTTTCTTTTCGTAGTAGAAGATTATTCGATTTTGAACAAAATGCCTAGCGACTTCCATCGAGTTCAAAATCTATATTGGAGAATCGTAATGGATTTATTGTTCCTTGTAGCAGAAGATAAGCACGTTTACATCAAACGTTGGGAGACATGCATTCAGTTGAAAATCATTCCTCAAAAATAAAGTATCTAAGAAAGCGTGCATGCGCCGAAAATTATTTCTGCTTTTTCAAATATGTCTCCTGTAGTGACGTACGGTTAAAGTTACTTTTATAACAATTTAAAGCTACTTTCATAACAATTTAATAGTTTGATCATACCCTGTAAAATGTCATTCCAAATACCTACTAACTAACCTGGTAAATAGTCAAATAAACGTCACCCGAATACGGAAGACGCGGTCTGGTCGGATTTCTTGCCGGCGCCTGAATACGGGTGACATCGCAGTCAACTTATTAAATGGTTGTTCACACAGACCATTCGAGCCTGTACCGAAGCTACATCAACGAAAGCGGCCATTCCGAAAAGCAAAGTAACCGCGATCAAGCGAAAGGATCGCGTCGGATTATTCGTCATTCTATCGCATCAGTCGCAGCCTTTGCGCACACTCTTCAGTCGGACGTGTTACAAAGCCGGTGGGCAGTTGGGCCTTATCCTATGATCGATCCCCGTCTCGGGTCATCAAGTTGCAGTCGACCTCCGATTACGTTCCCGCCAGGAGAGAATAAACCGAAGGAAGAGATAGCGTCACAGATAGGCGAAGATTTAGCAGGGCGACTTACAGGAAAGACAAGAGGGGACAGCCGGAGGAAAACAACAAAAAGAGCGAGACGAAGGAAGAGAAGTGGCGCGACGGAAAAGGAAAACGAGCGAAACGGCGGAGGAAAAAGAGCGAGTTAAAGAAAAGGGCGAGAAAGTTCGCTCTGCGAACGTCTAGCGCGTTCTCCTCGGTGACACTGAATAATTTCCGTCATTTTTATCCAACTCCCTTTTGGCGGGGGCTTTTCCGTTGCCGACCAGCGGCGGCACATCGTGAAAGAGCGATTTCGCACGTCACGTCGTGCAGGTACACCAGAGACACTCGCCAGTCGACGCGCGTGCGATAACGTCAGGCGTGTCTGATGGAAATGTCACTGATGTCTCTTGCTTTTTCGCCCGCGCGGTGGCCTCCCGGAGGAATCCGGACCTCCGATACTGAGGCTGAAAAGAAAAACCAGACGGCGATCGGCTTTCGGGACCACGGCTTATTTTGACAGCACCGAACTTTGCTTGGGTTGAATGTGGCGCACGCGTTAGCGGCAATACTTCTATAAGAAATATTCTCAGGGCGTGGAGGCTTATGTTTTAACCCTTTCAATGCTGAATACTTCCGGCCGAAGCGTTCGCTGACGACGAAATAGTGTTCACTAGGGTGAACTTTATTGATTGATTGCGTGAAACGCAACAAAAATCTAACGGTCATTTTTCATTTACACCAAATTAAATATTGCAAGAAAATTATTTGTTAAAGGACGCATCTGTATTCATCTCACACATTGATAATTGTGGCTGCAGTAAATAAGAAATCGAAACGGTTGGGGACGCATACCAGTCAAAGGGTCAAAGATATTTCAATTAACTCCTTAACACAGTTTTTTGGAAAAAAACCCGGCAAAAACAAATCAATTTTTTTTAATCCAAAAAAACACAATTTAGAACATTGTCTTGGCAAAAGAATTAAAAAAATACAAAAATAATCAATATTTCTATTTTAATTTTGGATTTTGATCCACATTGCAGAAAAGAGCCAAATATTGCAATATTACGCGTACATCGACTTTTTTATCTTTCGTTTCAAATTGTTATTTTGGAAAAAACATATTTTTATCAGTAAAAATATTTATTTATACTTTTGCAACATAGACAAGAAGAAAGTGATAAGTATAGTAGAGATTCTGAAGATAGTTCAGGAGAAGATATAGCCCTTGATTGGAAGTAGATAAGCAATATTCAACCAAATTCACATCCTTAAAGGTTTCCATTTGTTGCCGACCCTGATTCAACTTTTCTTTTGGTGGAGAATTTTGATATACTGCGCTTTTGTTCCATGGTAAAAGGCTATATTTTATTCTTGAATAAATAAGTGTTACAGCTTACAATCCCATGTAAATGATAAATATCAATAAAACAATTTTTTTTCTTTGCTTTCACATTGTTATTTTCAATTCTCGATTATATTCGAATGTGAAAAATTACAGCAGTATAAAATACAACGCCGCTCGAATTAACTCGAGCGTACAAGTCAAGGGGTTATTAAACTTGCAAGTTTGATGATAACGACAACATAGTGAAATTGAACTTTTTGAAATTGGAATTTTTTAATTCTTATAACAAATGTGATGATGTGAGAAGTAGTAAAACTTGCATGTCAGCATTTTTGAACACAAAAAAGTGTGTTGCGCACAGTGTACCGGTTCTCCATTTACGGTATTTGTATGCATTGCGCCGACAACATCGAAATCCGTATCGGGCGCATCGAACTCGACGCTTCTCGATCCAATTCGATTTATTCCGGAGCTTGCGCAATTATCGATCTATCCTTTCGCATCGGGAAAGAATTTCTCGTTGGTTTATGTAAATGCGCGCTCAGGCGCCGAGTATTCGGTAAGCCGTTTTGCCCTACTTGGGAAGTGCAAAAGATCAAGAGAGGGAGAGGGAAGTTCGTCGTGCAAAGTACTTCGACATCTTGTCACTTTGCGGGGAATTCTGCTTTTCGTCGCCCTTTTCGAAAGTACTCTGTCTGCATAATGCATGGAGATCCGCTTAATAAAGAGGCCAAACGCACACGGCGTAAGATCGAATCAATCGGGAACTTCGAATCAGGTAGAAATGAGATTTTCTTCATCGCTCATTGACCGTTTTAATTAAAACAATGCTATTAACGCTTTGCTGCCGTATAAGATCAGAAGAGTATTGATTTATCACAGGATCGATTTTGAAGTTTTAATTCCGGCTACATCATGTACGTCTGACGTCCGTATAAAGAAAATTTTCGTTTCATAGATAACTACATTGAGTCAGTGCATATAATAACATTGCAAAAATAAGCCTGAGTTGTTATATCCGAGTTTCCGCTTTCTTTGCCAAGGACGTATTAATTCATTCCGATAGCAAACTATCCAATCAGCCTTTAGACAGATTTGGTAAATCTAATTAAAATCAAATTAAAAAAAAGATTTAACGTATACACAATTCTAATTTATTGAAAAGCAAGATTGATTTCTTGATCCATCACCAACACCCTTATTAGACATTCATCTCTTTATCTTCGTCCACGCACTTATCTTCCAGTTCTTTAATTATCACTACGCCGTCTTCAGGCACTACTTAAGCAACGGAATTCCGCTGAGATCGAGCATGTAGCGATTGACTCGAACTGTTCCTTGCAACATGGCCACTTCTCCTGTTCCTGCTCTTTACGTCACACGCCTCACGGCAAAGGCTTCTCCCGTCTAATACATACGTCGACGGTTTCGTAGGGAGTCCTGGCTCGTTGGTTAATTTGTCGGCTGCCGGCTTGGCAATCGCTCGCTGTCGAGATTCGTATACATGCGCACATGTTTATACGTACGCGTGTACGTGCGCGTGTGTCAGAGGAGCGTTTCTTTTTCTTTCGAGTCGACGTTGGTCGATCCGGTGGAAGACGAAGTCGTTAGAGCCCGCAGCGACAGTTGGCATTGCCACGTAACAAATTGCACCCGTAGACGCTTACACCCGGGTCGTTAAACCGCTCTAATGCAATCACCGAATCTGACGTGCACACGGGCCCCGGGGGCTACACTCGAAAATCGGGTTAGTCGGGGGGGCCGTTCGAAGAGTAATACGAATTTCTGTACTAAATGGGCGTCCTGCGGTCAGAGTACTATGTAAGGTGACTAAACATGTTCTTTTTATAGAAGCAAAGAGTGCCGCTTCAACTGTCTGTGTATAAAAAACATCTGGGCAAGGTCTGTAATGCAATGGCGTTTCCCTTTCGCAGGGTTTAGCGTAGATAGGACGGAAATCTACATATAGTAGATACGCTAGTAGTAGAGAAATCTGCATAAAGTAGATACGGTAGTAGTACAGAAATCTACATATAGGAGATACAGTAGTAGTATAGAAATCTACATATAGTACATACAGTAGTAGTACAGAAATCCACATATAGTAGATACAGTAGTAGTACAAAAATCTACTTGTAGTAGATACAGTAGTAGTATAAAAATCTACATATGGTAGATACAGTAGTAGTACAGAAATCTGAATACATACATACTAGACATAGTAGTACAGAATTCTACATATACATGCCTGTACAGACATATTTATGGTAATGTATAACATTTGAATCACGTAAAGCAATAAATTCGTAATAGCTATCAATGATTCGGTGTTAGAAGCAAAAAATGTTGGCAGTTGGGCGTCCATCAGTAACTAAAAAATTATTTTTTGGCAATATTTAAAATAACGTTGCAATAAAAAGATTTAGTCTTACAAAAAAATAAATTGTATGCCAAACTTGTGAATGATCTATTTTTGGAATTTTTATTTCATGTTTTCAGATTATTGTTTACAGCGACCTGTGTGTGGATTAGGTGTTTTACTGTACAACACGGCACGGTGACAATAACAGTAAATAATACCGCATCCTGAAATATCAAATAGTAATATAAACTCACAGAAAATGTTTCTTTGAGTACACTGTACAGACCTTACTATTACCTTTGACAATAACGTAGATTTCACAAATAGCACCTAACGTTCGTTTAGTCAGGAAAAGGATTGGCAACTGTCGAGCTGTTCAATATGCCGATTGTTAATTGTCGGCTTGAACACAAATGGAATGAGAAATCTATCAAAAGGACGCGGGCGTTGAGAAACGTCGGGACCTTTAGTTCAAGACTTTATCTCGTAAAAAGAGAAGTGACATCGAGTTGTGAGCGATTCAGTGCGTGGTAAATCGTTTCAGTTATGTTCCCGTTTTATTTCTCTTTTCTTTCGAACTATAGATTACGCTCGAACAATTCACCGAGGGGACACACCAGCGCAGGCGTGAACTCAGCTTGAGCGAACAATTTTGTCCGGTAAAGGGAAAAAATGTCTATTGAGACACGCGTAAGGGAATATCGGAATGCTTATCTCGATCTTATCCCGTGAAAAAAACGACATTCTTCGAGCGAATCAACCGTCTGATAAATTAATTTAGTTGAACAACTGCGTGTTCTTTCTTGTAACCACGTTTTATAGACCGCAAATGTGATTCCTATTTCAATCAGGATCCCAGCGTGATCAAAGTATCTGCACTTATCTTCGCAATCTATCATTGTTCAGGAATTATTTACGTCTCATATCATGGCATCGATCATCGATTTTGCGTTCAAACCCAGGACCGACTCAAATCCATTTATTCTTTCTCTCTTATTATCATCAATCACACCCCATTTCCTAGATCCTATCGTCGCTCATCGATCTTATTCGATTAGCCCGAGCGGATCTACATCGATTCCCGCTCACTTGCACGTTCTGCCCATAGTTTCGAATCGATCAAATCCATTTATCGGGTTCTCAACTTTTCCTCCAGATGGGTGGCAATGATTCTCGCACTTTTGCCATGATTATGGCACTGTGCGCTTCCGGTCGACGGGCTTCGTCAAACGGGGTAGGAGAGGAGATGAATTCAGGCTGCAGGGGGAATGAGGGTGTGTGTAATGTAAAAGGAGCGTGGAAAGTCTGCTCTTCCGCGTTCGACTCGAAGCCACTTGGTGTGTGCCTCGGCAACGTCTAAGAAGCACATTAATCTCGAGCCTTTCACGCGGATAAAGTGCTTCCGATGGTTGCGGCTCTTCTTTTCTTCCTGCCTCGACCTTCCTCTCTTCCCTTTTATATCTCTGTCCATCTTCCTTTCATCATTTTCAGTATCGCCGACTGTGTCCCGTCGTTCCTTCTCCTTTCCAGCGGTCTCCTTTGCTACGCTTACCGGTGCCATGTTTCTTCTTATTATTACCATTACTACCGCCATTATTATTAAGTTTATTAGCGCCGGCTAATAAGATTTACTTTGCTAGTTCTCGGAATAAGCGCCATCCTCTCTTTCTCTTTTGGGTCCATTGTGAGTCTTAAGGAAACGTTTCGTTAGTTTGAGACACATTTTCTACATTAATTTGCTATCCAATCAGCGAGAACTTGCTTTCAACCCTTTCGAAATTAAGGTCTTGGGGAAATAGGTTCGGCGCGAATTGGCTTACGTATGTTCACAGTCACTTTGTTACATTCTTGGAATTACAGTATTCCTACATATGCCACTAAATTATTGTGACGCGTCAGTTTAATTTGTAACTGTCTGAAGTAAAGTACCGAAATTAAGGGCTTGGGGAAATAGATTCGATGCAAACTGCCTTAGGTACGTTAATAATCACTTTGTCACATTCTTAGAATTACAGTATTCGTACATATGGCAATATATTATTATTGTGACGCGTCAGTTTTATTTGTAACTGTCTGAAGTAAAGTGCCGAGTATACGTAACAACAACAATATATTCGTACATGCTTCCGGGTACTTAAAGCGTATGTTGATTCATTTTATGTCTAGTTGATTGTATATTGACTGGGTTAGACATAAGATCTCAGGCAAAAATTAATTACACTTTCCTTTTACCCAAGTAAATGTAAGTTTTACTTGAATGTTTCATTCATGATCGCGCCGAAAATATTCCAAGTCATTTCTGACCCCACATTACATTATCTCGGAGTACTGATTATACCAGTTAAATATTTCTGAGAGTCATTCATCACTGCCATAATTATTATCAGAGCGACGCGTCCTCGGGCATCACATTTTCCTTGGACAATAACACATTAGCCGGGCTTGTGCGTTTCAATTTAGCCCTTTGCTGCGCGACCCCTTCCCGATCGTCGCTTTCCTATCGACTTATAATTAATGCGGCTAGTGGACACGGGGTTATCAACGCGGTGTATCGTCGGATGAAAAATAATCGTTGACCAAAGGTCTTTCGAAGCCTGTCGCTCGCGTGGCCGGGGAATGAACTACGTCTACGTATGTACACGTATGGCAGGTATAATGACGCATGTTTGTTGCATATAGCCGACGCCATGGCACATGCTAGTGCCATTGTTTGGTGCCACGTTGAGCAAGTACGACACGCGTAAAGCAACCGTGCGGGCTGGGAGTTCTTTCTTGACGTATTGTTGTGTACTCGCGTGGGCGATGAACAGCAGGCGGAATGAGACGAGGCGAGAATTTATAAACGCTCCGTTGCTTTCCTTTGGATAGCTTTCACATTTTTCAACTCTGCGGCTATTGTACCAAAAATCTACATTTTCACCACTTTTTCTCTGTGGCATCGTTACGCGTAATGAGCTTCTACGTTTCAGTTCAGTAGCTTTTAAAGTACCTTCACGTATATTTTTATACGTATATTTATATTATATTTCATAGAGTGTAAATCATATTATATTATATTTAATTTATATTAAATTTAAATTACATTATATTTATATTATACATAACTTATATTATATTCCATACTGTGTAAAAGTGCTAAACGAATATTTCCACTTAGACCTATCTCAAGGTATAGGTCGCCTAGTTCCACTGCCTCACTCTCCACCTTGCTTCCCGACGTCCAATTTTCTGCAAAACATCAAGCACGTTTTCTACCACCGGCGGAGACAAACACTCACTGTGTCTAATTGTCTCTGCAAAAGGACCGATATCCCGACGAGTTCATCGCGATCCATTGGATGCATTGTCGGTGCATTGATCTCACTCACTGTACGTTGTCCGTCGACAACACTCCGGGCAATAAAACGAACTTACGGTCCGTTCGCGATTTAAAGCGGCCTGCCACATGGCGCACGACTCGAGTTTCTCTATACCCATCGCCTAGAGCGTCAGGAGAGCATCCTCCTTCCACGTTTCGATACGGTCAAGTTCAGCCAGGTTAGGTCCGTTTCGTCGTACAATGTCCAGCATAGACAGTGTCGGGCCATTTATGGACAGTCCCTTTCCAGTCCTTTTTCGTGATCGGACATTGCAGATATAACGATATGACGTCTTATAGTACTACGGCTGTGTATCGGAAAGAAGGTATGCCAGTATAAACGAGTGTTTAACGGTCTACCTATATACGAGTCAATCAATTTGAATCTATAGAACGTCGTATTTCTATATTTATACGTTTCTTTCACAGAGAAACTGTCTTTTTTATCAGTAACAAAGTACTATATTACTCAGTGTCGTGTAGAGTTATTCAGTTTGTGTGTTAAATTCAATATATATACTATATATATATATATATATATATATATATATATATATATACATATAGTATATTGAATTATATATTGCTCTACACAATACTGAGTAATATAGTACTTTGTTTTTGATAAAAAAAACAACAATTTCTCTGTGAAAGAAATGTGTAAATATAGAAGTACGATGTTCTATAGATTCAAATTGATTGACTCGTATATAGGTAGACCGTTAAAATATAATACACCGTTATATATATACATGTGTGTGTGTGTAGGATTTAGATACGTGAAACTACAGAGTATAATATTTATAAACAATAACAACACAATCAAGACATTTTCATCTTAATTCCTAATCTTTTGTCGTTTCGTCGTTTCACCTTTTCGTCTTTACGTCTTATCGTCTTTACGTTTCGTTGTCAATCGAGTACTACACAACCAAACAACACAATTGAACAAACTCGTCACCTATGATACCTCCATATAATATTTGAGGATCATAGGTGACCTTTATTCGCCAATTAAACGACCCTGTACTTTAGATCCTACATATGTATATATTACGCCAAATCAAAATGTTCCTGCAGCACACGAAAAGCCACCTACACTATATTCTACGAGACAAAATATATAGGATAAAGAATTTTCTCTTGTCTTGACTGTACCGTACGACAAATTCCATTGTGGTAATCACTATCGGAGCTATATATCAAGTTCGGTTACTTTGCCACATCGCCGTCGGCATTCTATTGAAAAACATTCAGTCTCACCGTAGGACAATCGTCGCAGTTCATTGGCGCGATCATCGACGGCGGAGGTCGATATTGCAAGGGGTCGAATCGATAAAACCTCCAAGCTGGCCGATCGTTCGCGTAGAGATTGCGAGAATCGGGGTCAGTCATCGGTTACTCCTGCCCCGAAATAAACGCTTGGTTAGCGGGACCGAAATAGAAGGGGGCGAGAAATAAAGCCTTCTCGGGAAAAGCCATTATCCCCCTGGAGGGGGTTCGCTTATTGAAAATGTGATTTACCTACTTGGCGAATAACAGCACAGTCTGTAAATCCCATCGCTATGGAGGTGAGAAGAGAGAGGGTAAAGCAGGGGGATCGTCAGATATTGCGTACATACAGTGTTGCGTATGGACAGAGAGATACGAAAGTGGAGGCTGCGGAAATTTTTCGTTCCCTCGCTTGGAACACATAACCGATATACACGCAATGGGTTTGAAAATTCAAGCGCGGAGGTGGATGATGGGACAATTTTACTTTTCCTAGCTGAACGATGTGTTCAGATTGGCGGTGAAACGGCCGAGATGAGAAAGTCGATAATCGAGAAATTTTTCTGTTTTCTTGTGTAGAAGCTTTCTCAGACTCGTGCACGGCTGCAAAACAAGGATTTTCATGAGACCACCTTAGTTTCAACTCGAGTTTCAGAGCCTCTTTCTGTTTTAGTGCAATTTCCGTGCATGTATTCTCCGTCCCATGTAAAGTTGTAGTTGACTTATTCTGGCTATTGGCTTCTAATTCTAATCTTCTGACATTTACATTTGTTTTCATAGGAACAGTCGTTTTTCTGCTAACACTTAGCCGACCGCGCGCGCCTAAACGAACTGTACGGTTTCCACCACGCATTTTTCGCAAGTAACACGGACTGATATTCATTATTTGAAATCAAAGAAGCCTGAAAATTATTTAAATGACCCATTATATCTTGCGGTAACAGTTTCGTTTAAGGATTTCACATATTGTGTATAGAAAACATGAAATTAAAGGTATATAACAATTACTTTTTGTAGGTTGTTCAAAAAGTATACGTAATAAAGTTTGAAAACTAAGAACTTTAAAGATGACTAAAGATAAATAACACGACCCAAACGTGAAATAAAAAAATAGAAATGCATTTTAATATTTTTTACAGTGTGGTATCGTTCACAGTATGCCAGTTTATGTAGTGGATTGTGAAGTTTTTAATATTTACTCACATTTACATCTCATACCGCTTTAACTTTATTCAGTCCCAACCGATTGTGTAAGTGATTAATTAATGGTACTTAGAATACATTGTCGTCGTCCAGATAACGTTTGAAGACTAAGTCAAAAGATGCATTTGGCCAGAGGAAGAAAGCTTCGGCCGTTCTTCAGTCCTCACGATTCGACTATACGAGGTGCACACGTTCCGTACAGTTTTCTTTGCAAAAGTAATATTCTTGATCATTTTTAATTTTATTTTCTTTATGATCATTTATACCTTTGTTATTTATATAATATCCAATGAATATAGAAAAATTAGTGTCATTGCTTTATTCTCTATTTCGTCCTTAATATACTGCTTCTGAATTATGTAAATATTGTTTTTTGTTTGGTTTTTATGAACCTTTTTCCAAACCCTAGTAAAATCGTGAAATTCGGCCGGTTATCTTCACATAGGCACCTCTTTTTCGCCCGGCACTAAAAGGGTTAAAATGAAGAGATCTCCCCGATCTGTCGGCTAAGTGCTAATATCTGCAAGTCGTACATAATCGCACCTGACACATAAAGTGTTGAAGGTGGCCATTTGTTTTTACACTTGATTCAGCCGAAGTGTGGAAGCACCTTATGCGCACCGGCAAACTGAAGTACAACAGCCCTGTATGACAACAGTCTCGGAAATTCCAGGCTTGCCTCGCACTTTTCTCATCCGCGGGCGCGGCGCTGTCGCAAAGTTTCGAATTTAATGCCCAATACAGACTCGCTTCCGGTAAATCGCTCGACGCCCGCGACTCCGTTCCCTGGAACATCGCGGTTTCGAACTTCCCTACGGCAAACTCGGCAAAGTGTCGCCGAATTTGATTTCGGCTTTGACTCGTTTGTCCCGCTGCTCGCGCTTCTCCGAAGATTTAGTGCCGCTCGTCCTCGAGAACGTCCAATCCTTTTGCCGGCAAACGACGGCAACTACTTTCCACCGACGGGCTGGCGTTTTGTCGCGAACACCGCGTTGGCAAACTATTCTCCCCCTTTATTTCTCCCCATTTCCCCGTCCACGAATGTCTCCGAATTTACGGTTGAGACGAGACGACAGCTTGATTCGATGGAATTTCGATTGCCGAGCGTGAACGTACCGACTACTTCTCGATATCCACTGGCAGATTGCAGGCTCGGCTTGATTAAGCCGTACGCCCGACATCGGTTTACTTGTCCGAGCGTATGTTCGAATCTCTGTATTTCGAAGTTCGCAGTTTGCAGTCTGCGGTTCAGAGTTTGTTGGTCGAAGGACGTGTAATCTATTGGGTATTATGGAATATTGTGAAATGTATTAATAGTACCTTGGGTTATCTCGTGTTACCCGAACAGTTTCCAGAGAAACAGAGTTTGTAAATGACGTAAGTATCAAACAAATAGCGATTATTATCACACGGTATTCCTTGCGTTAATAGAGGAATAGTTGGGCTATAGGTGACTCTGTCAACCGGTAGATATTGCATTTATCTATATTGATTTACATACATAATGCATGCATATTTTGACGATGCTTCCACTGTTCGGCTTTGTCACGCTGTACCGCTCACTAACGCGCTCTAAAACGATTCGCGACCCATCCGCAATCACCTTGAATATCATTCTGCACGGTTATTTATAATTGGCCCCTATTTTAGACACATTCTGTAGTCGCTCATTTACTCTCACAGAACTCATGAACGCATTTAGAATATCACCCCTCCTCATTAATACATTTAATATCTAATTTCAAATTACCGCGGCACTTCCAGGCACATAATTTCAAAACAACTATTGCTCATTGCGGGTCCATAACGCGTTATAATGCCGCTAATCAGTATTGTATGACGAAGGTATATGAAATTCACCATGAACCTACACTGTTCACAGTAATGTGCGTTTAATTCCAAGTCCGATTCACCGTGCGATCTCGCGTCGCAGGTGCATCCGCCCACAGATCGTTTCTCTGCGTCTCTCTTTCTCGTGCTTGCAACTCGTTGCAGCTCGAAGCAAGAACAACGAGTAAGGTCGTGGCGGGCGTGATTAAAGGCGAGGCCGGATGATTTCACAGCGTGACCGATAACTCGCACCAGCGTCATGTCAAGAGACAATATCCGCCGTCCTCGTCTCCGATCGGCATCGCTTTACGGTTTAACGAGATGATCGATGCATGCTGAAAGATGAGTCCCGTGTCCGAAGTAGCTTTTAGATAGTACCTTTCAACGGTGATCAGTTGCTAATGGAAGCGAACTCGAGCCGGCAGGAGTCAGGTTGATAGAACCGAACGGAAGTTGGAAGGAAAGGAGGAGGAAGACGAAGAGAACGAGCGGGATTCGAGAAGGAAGATTTCGGCTGAGGAGAGCGGAGAGAAGAGATAAACGCCCTATCACGCGCCTCCAATATCGCTTGGTTTATTTGTCCGCGTAACTCATTCGTTATGGAGTTTCTCGCCGCCTGTATATCTATCTTCCGACGGAGGCAGACGATGGCTAGCCCGGGCTTACGACCCGACAAATATCGCCGGTAATTTACATATTTGATTGTACCGACTCACTCTCGTGCCGCATCTCGAACGGACGTGGGCTCGTAAATTTCTACGCCGATACGGACTCCACCTGCCCTTTTTCTCTCTCGGTCTCTTTGTCCTTGCGTCTTTTTCTCTTTTACGCACGATTCCCCCACTTCGCTCGTTGTGCGTCGCTCTTCTTTTTCCGAATGGAAAATGCAAATTCCACGACAGCGAGACGGTGAGAGAGCGCTCGATCGTTGTTCATTTGTTTTATGATAATCGAATCTTTGTCGGGTGCTTCACGTCGCCCGCTGTATGATGGAGAAAACGTGTCGGAAACGATGGTCCGGGTGGGTCGGAAGAGAATGGAAAGAAACAGTGTGAAAGATAGATAGATAGAGAGAGAGAGAGAGAGAGAGATGAGACCCCCGGCGTGACGTAACCTAATTGTACCTGACGGGCCTTTTAATTAATATTCCTCGGGGTGCCTGTATGTGCATTACCATATTTTATTGTAATTTGAACCAAGTCGGGCTTAATAAAACGTGTCGTCTTTTGCATACGATCTATATATGCCAAGTCTGGGAAAATCTACCATTTTGTATAGTTATATGCGCGGGTTGTGTGCATATATGTACGTTTAATTAAAAACGGTAGCTTTCATTAGTTGTTACGTCGTGAGGTGGATCTAAATATTAACGCGATGAGAAACAGTGTCAATGCACAGAAGTGCTGGACCTGAAATGGGACCAAGATTCTGCAGTTTTGTGCCTGTTTTCAGTCTTTTACGGTTCATGTGAGTGAACTGGAATCAGATACCACGAAGGTTGGGTTGCCAGGAAGTGAAATGACTGAGTGAAGAGGTATGATTTAGGTCACTGGAGGAAATGAGAATGTGTAAAGGATTTAATTTCGACTATGAAACAAAAGTATATTATAATATAATATATATATTATTGCAGTTAAGTGAGATACGTCGGTGGTTACCAAATTTTCGCAGAATAGTGGACCAGTTTTATGAAACTGAATTTAGTTCAGGTGGTATTTAGAATAAAATTTCTCTCCTAGATTCGTAATTTCAAACGTTCATGAAACGTAAAACACTTTAAGTTCAATAAGAATTAAATGAAAGATGCGTATAACACGAAAATTACTAGAGATAAAATGGAACTATTTAAAATGGACATGTCCCAACCTACTGCGTTCTCAGCTAACGTTGTACTATTTTTCATATCTTTCATAGGGGTTCCTTATTAAATAAATGAAAAATTAATTTTGTACACTTAATCTTTAATATTCCGCGATGTAATAAAGTCTTTATGGCAGTTGCCGGTTTACACTAACGCGTTATTGACCTGATTACCGCGTCCATCAATATTTAGATAGACATTGTTTAATTACATGACAACACTGCTTATAATATGCGTCGTATTAATGGTTTTCTTTCACTTAATATATTTTCAGTCATGGAACGATATTATTTTCGTTATGATCCTTATTACGATATCTACTGCCTCTGCTCGGAAATATGGGGTTATCACACGTTTCTCACCTTTTACGAAATCTATCAGTACAGTATACAGGCTAGGTTCGAAGTATTGCGGGAATGCGTCACGTCGGCAGCGAATATGATAGGTAACCGCGACTTCCGGCAGAAGCCCGCGACATAATACTCGCTCGACCTTGTACCTTTCGCCGCACTCCGCTGTTTGCTAAGAAAATATTTTTCCAATAGTCTCAGACGGTCGTCTTTGCAACCAGCGCCGTGGTTGACTTTGAGTGTGAGGATTTTTGAGCCTTTCCAAGTCGAAAATCCGTCGAGCGATATTTGATATTTTAGAGGGTGTATCCTGTGCGAAAAGTAGCTTACTTATATATTATTCGCCGTATTATTGTACAGACGCTTATAACCCCGACGTCGGGGGGGTGAAAGAGAGTGAAGCGGGGATGAAAGCTGATACGTGGAAGTGTACACAGGAAGTCGCGGAGGCCGCGATTCGCACGACGAAAACCGCCCTCAATGCGACGACAGGGCGAGATCTTTTTTGCGGATCTCGGATTTACGATATATCTCCTGCTGAGAGAAATTACGGGCACGGAGATACACTGGATGGAGCGCCGACCTTGTCACTGTTGAAAAAAGTATTTAGACTGACGTCATTTTCTTGGAAAAGTTTTACGATCGACTCGCGAGCGTCTTTTGTGTGCCCCTCTATCGCTCACTTATTTTGTTTCGTTTTTGTGTATTTTTCGTATGCGTAGTCAGTCGCGCTTGTTAGAATTAAGCGAAGCAATCAATTGGGAAATCTTTATTTTACAATAATAGGTCCGATCTCTTTACAATTCTCCGGTGGAATGCTCAGATTCCAGGGAATGCAACACTCTACCACCCTTTCATTCCCCTTCCCTTTTCCAAACAAAAATCCGTAGCGAAAGAGGCATCTCGTGACAGGTACGCATCACAGGTATTTTGATTATGACTCATCGCATTGCGCACAAGAATGACTACTTCAGTGCCGGACAATCACCTACGACCCCTCTGAATTTCGCCACAAACTTCTTTTCCGCTGACACGCTCATGCTTGCTACTCGTACGCGGCGTTAAGATTATTTTTTCGCAATTATTCTTCCCGTAAATATTCATTTGTATTCTGTTTTATTTTCTAATATTCGTATTAGTAAACGTGTGTTATGTGTGAATAAAATAAACATTGACAATATAATAATCAAAACGATACGACTCTTTATTTTCGAAAATACCAATAGTCACTTCTTTACGACAGGTCATATGTATATTCTCGACAAGGTGAGAGGTCCATCATTGTATAGAATGTTATTTATCATTCATATTATTGGCTTTCGGATGGTTGCCGCGTTTTTTTCGGTATTTTGCGGACGTTTCACAGGTGTTACAGTCTGCATCATTAGGGCAGGTGGTGTTCTGTTACTGGACTAACCCTTCCTCAAGGTGCTCTTATATATCCGTAACCATCATTATGGATCGTTGCACCAGCTAACCACAATCAGTTGACCAATTAAAAAATACCATTGACCAATTAAAAAATCGGGATTGGGCGCCAAATTGTATTTTCCTGATGCCCTCCATCTCTACTGAGATTGTTTCCTTTCTTTAAGATTTCTAGAGTGCTCTTATATATTCGTAACCACTATTACGGATCATTGCACCAGCCAACCACAACCACAATCGATTAAAAAATACCATTGATGAGTCGATCAACTAAAAAATTGGGACTTGGGTGCCAAATTGTGTTTACCTGATACCCTCCATCTTTATTGAGATTGTTTCCGTTCTTTAAGATTTCTAGACCTCGCGATGTTTTCTGGCAAAGTAGCCTTGTGAGGTTGCAACTTGTACAGTTTTGTTGAACAAGATGGGGTATTCAGTCTTCATCTTGTGTTCAGCCATTGCTGATTGGGTGATGTAGCCCAATTTGGTACACCTTCGATGTTCCTTAATTCCGCACGTGCGCGGGACCTTGTAGACACCGGTGAATTTAATGGTGGTCTAGCATCCTTAGGGTTGGGAAGGGCTTGTGTTATCTTCCTTTGGTGTTTGAAGATAACACTTATGCCATGCTTTCGTAATACCTTGCCAATGTGGTTGGTGACACACTGGATATATAGGAGTGCGGCAATCAGTTTCCGTTCATGTACTGATTCATCACTTTGACTGTTTGCATTTCTTACATTCAAGCTTTAGATGGTACGGTTGGTTGATATTTTTGAGGGTAGAGATATTTTACGAGTGGTCTGTTTTTAGATGTTTTAACAGGTTGACTACCAAGCGTATTCTGCTACGTCAGAATCCCGATGCGATGAAATATCGCAGAGTATGATTAAATCGTGCAAAATGAAGATAACGCAGAATTGTTAGAAACCGAAGTATTGAATCACGGTTGCAATGTCAAATGCTTTTACAAGATTGCAAATAGGCTTCATTGCGAATTTTTTGCATTCTTAGTAAAATCTTTTGCCCCGGTCACCGGTGACCACCGTGGCAGTCAACGTGTTAATTCTGCTTCTATTGAGGACGGTTCAGATATTGTGAGAGCTCTGTGGACAAAGGAATTGACAGATGATTCTTGTTTTGGGTGATGGTGACAGGTGACATGAAGGTATCGGTCAGTGTACGTTGGTTTGTGGTAAACGTCGGCAAAATGATGAGAGAAGACGCAGCAACCATCCGGAAGCCAATAATATGAACAATCATGGCCGCGAACGCCTCAATTTTAAATGTTATTTGTGATATTACGCCTTAACACTAAACACTACCGGTACTTTACACCTACCTATTTTTACCATAAGGAGCCATATAACCCCTTATGAAATAAATGTTGATTCTCACAAAGAAATTCCTAATTTATTAAAGCGACAAATCGAACAATCGAACGATATAAGAATTTACCGAAAATCAGATGAGCAAAAGAAATAACATTGAATGTACGAGTTTACAGTACATTTTGCAAGGGGTCTTTTGACCCCGTTTGGTACGTTTAGTGTTAACACAAAATGAGGCTCATTCTACACATCTCGAGACTCGTGTTCGACTTTGGTGTTGACATTTACAGATGACCGACACATCTTCCTATTGCGCGTAAAGTATCCTGCAAATCGGGAAGCATATATCCGTGCAGAATTTGTTAGTTTCGATTAAATCGCAATTGTCTATGCAAATTATTCCCATTTACTTATACACGTGTTCGTACGTAATTAACCGAATTTATTGCTGTGTGGCGGGTGACATACGAAATTTGTCCATTTGCCCATTTAAATGTCCGTTTAGGTAAATTTACACATCCGCAATGCTATGCAACGAGGGTATATACAGACATAAACCATTCAAACCTATTTGCCCAAACTTAACGCCGCGCCTTCACAAACACTATCTACAAGTGATCATGCAAACCGTCTCCTGCTCATACTATACTATATATCTCTTGATCCGCACGCTCTCATGAATTAACATTGGACACCTCTCTTTTATCATCTATCTACGACATAATGCATACATTTTTCACTCCAATTTGGTCGCCTTACATCGGACATTGGGAACGACGTTGGTTTTAATCCAGTCGCCTTTCAACTCTCGACTGAATGTCGTGACAGAAGACATTTCGAGATCGAAACACGGAGCTGTTCGTGCCGTTTGACACCGAGCGGAGGCGGAAATCGAGGTCGTTTCGGACAAATTGGCTCTTTTGCGCTGTACACGACCTACTGGCATCCTGGTTTCCTCCATCGGCAACCGGCGGCAAATCGCTCAGAGGGATGCTTCGTGCGCATGAAAAATTACGGGTGATTCTCGGGCGTGAGGCTTTTTTGTCAAGGGCCACGTCGTTCACTGTGTCGTGTACGTTCATGGCGCCCCGCTGACAGGAATAAAGCGGTTTTTATTGTTTTTCTTTCTGACGAAACCTGCATGAGCTCCTCTTTCTGACCTTCGATTTAGGCCTTTGTTTGAACACGAACGTCATCGTCATTCTGAATATTAGTACACTTGCATGTTAGATTATGGACCGTGTTATCGTATATTTGGGGCTGCATATTTTGTTCCAACAAATGGGAAAATATATTGTTGTAGAGAAGTATATCTAAGTAGTCTGTAGAATATGTCTAATTCCCCGTATTAAGTGTAATATAGAAGGCAGAGGGCAGAAATTTCATTGACGTGTTGAAACTATTGTAAGGGCAGAAAAGAGAGAGTCAGATACACAAAATTGGGGGAGTTAGTATAGAATCTTCCTCTTAATATTAACACATTGCTTCTGGCGTTCTTGTTCACCCAGACCTCGCACATTTTTAAACGTCCTAAAAAGGTGAGTACAATACGTACAAGCTTTTTTTAACACGTTGATTGCCAAGCGCGTTTTGCTATGTTAGAACCACGATGCGATAAAATACTGTAGAGTATAATTAAATCGTGCAAAATGAAGGTAACGCAGAGTTGTTAGAAGTCAAAGTATTCAAGCAACGTTCCAATATCAATTGGTTTTACAAGATTGCAAATAGGCATCATTGCGAATTTCTTGCATTTTTAGTAAAATCTAAATCTAAAATCTAATCTTTTGCGCCGGTAACCGGTGATCACCGTGGCAGTCAACGTGTTAATACTGACTGATACGTTTACACTTTTCCGACATTCTCACATTCATTTACTTCGTACGTATAGTATCAAAAATTGCCGCTAGGCTTCATTACTTTAGCAACGTACCGATCAACATTAAAACGAGATATCTCGTAACCAGTACGTAATGTGTTAAGATATGTATTGTGTTGTTAGTCACCGACACCCCTTATGCCCTACCCCAAAAACGACTGCGCAACAAGCGGACGGATGCTGATTCCTGGCGCTTGGTTTTTGTCTTTTCCGTTGCGGCTCAGGCCTGCTCACATATAAACGCATATATCATACATACGAACATATACACATCTGACTCATATCTCCCCAAAACCAGATCAGGGCTGTATAAACATTCTTTACACTATTGAGATGCAGTTTACACTGAAGTGTCTGGAAGTTTCAGACGTTCCTTAAAACCAACATCATTTTGCAGAATATATAATAAATACACACAGTTGATTTCATTGCATACAGTATCTTTAACTTTTTGAGCGATTAAATTAGGATTTTCTATGTGCACCTCTTGAGCCCAGATTCATAAGATTTCTTCGCACTCAACATTCTGCAGAAACCCACAAACTCGGTATTGACAGCGACTTAACTATAGAGATCAGGAAGGCTTCCGTAAGCAAGCAGACCCGTCAAACTTATCAATTAGACGGTTTACAGATTAGCAGGCCAATGCATCTGTTCACCGATAAGTCAGGATTTCGTCACAGATCCAATTGCTTGCCACAGCTGCACGGGTCGTTTACATTTTCAGCATCCTGCCGACAGAAATAGAGGTTCCTTTTTCTTATTTTCGTCCCCGCCGTCCCCCAATAAGTCGCAGGTCCACGCACTTTATTCGTTCCCTTTATCATTCCGTCTCTCCACGTCCAGTACTTTTTTCCTACCGCAAGCCCCTTGGGCTTTGCGTGGAGACTAAACAGAGGACGAGGCTAATGCGTTGAAACACTTTTTTTCCACCGACGTGGCAAAGAAACAGGCAGCGCGAGTTGGGGAGAGGGGGGGGGGGTCGTTTCAAAGAAACAGTAGCGAAATATGCAGTTTTCACAATTCTCTGTCTCCGAGGTTCATGAGTAAATTAACGTGTTAGCTGTGTGGATGCGGCGCTGTTCGTCTATTTGCAGGCATCTTAATCAGGGGCAAAAAGTCAGTTTGTCAGAGAAAATGTGATTTTACCAAAGCTCCTTACCTCTGACAAATCGCTTTAAAGAAGAATATAGTCAAATATATGTGAATGTCTGACTCAAGAATGTCACCCAATGCAATTGTACAAACGGATTATATTTGTGTAAATAAATGTAAAAATATTTATTTTCTATATTTGTGTAAATAAACGTGAAGATATTTCTGAATTGACATTTATTTAAGAACAGGCCTCCTACGCCAATGTAGTGTATTAGTGTATAGTATATCATTTAGTCTACGCTTCAAACAGTCGTCGCTTTTAAGAAAGCAGGGGCCAAACTTACTCCGAAGTAAAAAACACGCCGTTCAAGTTGTCAATCCACTTGAAGGGTCAATGTCAAGGGAATGAAATCCTCCGACCTTTGGTGCGGTATAATAAACTCGAGTCGAACAGACGATCACTATGAGCGACGCGTATTTTCTCTCTAAACTGACCGATAAATTACAAAATACACACCAGGGCGCTCGTTTTATCTTGTCCCGCGGAGGACGAGACCCGCAGGGTGTCCTTTTTTGGAAGACGTCAGAAAAAGAGGGTCCCGGAAAGAAAATGAGAGGCTTAGAATTTGAGCCTTCCACGATTATTCCTGTCCGGGGTTGTTTCACTATCTCATCCCTATCGAACGAACATTCAATATAACTCCTAGTATGAACAAGGTAAACGATATCACTACCGCTTGAAGATTTATTGCAGATAAGTGGAAAACAGAATAACTGCATCAGTTTCAAGTTGTTCATTGATACACTGTCAAGATACAACTTTAAAGTTGGCACAGTTTGCGGTTTTAGAATTTGATTAAAAATGCGAAAATAATAATGTATCGCGGTACATCTAAACCGGTAACAAAATCGGTACCAGCCGCGTCTAAAAAAATGAATGGATTCGTAGAATTGAAAAGCTTCGTCAAGAAATAGTAATTACAAGCGAAGCACAATGGAAAATGGGCCGACAAAACATGGGGCGAGCGGGAAGAAGCGAGGAAGAAGTCAAAAGTCGAAAACTACGGAAAAGGTACGAGATCGGGAAGAATCGTCGAAGAAAAAGGAGGAGAAGTCGAAGAAGGAGAGGGAGGGAACTTTTTAGCGACTTAATTTTGACCTCATGCATTTTTCACGAGTGATATTGGAAATGCCATCTGAATATTCCACTCGATTATTCGGGACACGATTCAGTGCGTCTTTATTTATCGGCGGCGAATCTTTCTCCCTCCCGGGTCACTTGTTCTTATTCCATTCGTACTCGGTGCCGCTCGTTGTTTCGTCATTCGTCCGTCCCGTTCGCCGTTTTCCTCGCACTCGCATTCGACGGATTTGCAAGTCAATGCGGAAACTGTGAAGAACTTATCGGTGTATCCGTTTCTGACGTTGCAGCGGCATGCCAAAAGCATCTCGAACGGTGCGTTATCTCATTCTCCCTCGTTGTGGCGCCGGTTGTAATTTAAAACTGTGTGTCGTCTCGCTACATACTTGGCGTCCAGATTATTACCCGGCCAGCGTAAATTGAATAAAACATGAATTATGGAACGACGTTTTTATTACCCACGATATAATTTTCTGTTATATAAAATGGTTCCTTTGGTTTCTTTTTCGTGAGGCAGACATTAGCGCGATAACCCCGTGGGACCCTGGACACATTGTAATGTGCATAATACTTTTCGTGCTGTATTTTATTACGTATATTATTTTTACGAATACGAATTTTATTGTTTTGTACAAATATTTCTCAGGATATCCTTAATGCTGCAAATTTTGTGTAAGGACCATATGTCCATTAAAATGTACATTTACAAATTATAAATAAATAAATTAATATTTCTGTAAAAAGTATATTGTCGTCTTCATTCACATCAATTAAGTTAATTTTAGTATAAAAAATCATTTTTCTTAGACGAAAAAAAATTCGGGTCTGAAGGGGTTAAGTAGGGGACTAAATAGTTTTTACACATTTTCATCAGTGTGATTGTTCCGAGTTTGTATAGTGTACATAAAACACAGTAAAAACAGGAAGTGGGAAGCGATATGGAGAAGATTGAAGAGCAAGTGACTCAAGTGAACAGAATCCATGAGTCACTTACACATTAAATGTATTATGTAGTCCTATCAATTTTCAGAATTTGGGAGAAACAGAGTTGAAAAACTTGCTATGATGTATAAGCCTGTTTTCATAACAGTCGGCTTCGTACGAAATTGTCGCATCTTATCTTGGGCCTCAGAAAACAGAAGAGCGGGACAATTTACGACGAAAGTGCGAGGAAACCGAGTCACGCTTCGCTTTTGGGCAGAGATTAAGCGAACGCTTTCGGTAACGATTCTGATATCAGCATCGAACAAATGGTATACCTATTAAAAGGAATGCGAATACTGGGTGGGCGATGCAGACAAGTGCAGCAACCTAAATAAATAATTGGTATCTGCACGTCAGCCCTGAGTGCGAATGGAAAAAATTTCATGAAACCATACTTCATTCTGCCGGATTACTTTGGATTACAATAACAGCTCTCGAATCCCTAGAATGATGGGGTAGGGTGAGGTAGTCAGGTATCAATCGATAAACTAGCTTTTAATACATAACCAATATAAACTGTGTGTAAACCAATATATAAGTCGGGCGAGCCAAATTTTTTGATCCAATTGCACGAAGTTATTCTGTCAAATCTTTGTATACTGGAGGACAAGTTGTCGGAGGATATTATTTTTATCTTTCGTCAAATCTCTATTCTTCCAAACTCGAGGACAAGCTGTCGAAGGTGTAAGATAATATATATTCCACTTTTGAACTTTTGTAAGATATCAATAAAGTATGAGTATATCAATATCAATTAATATATCCTACTATTTCTGAAGCTTTTGTAAAAGAGAGACATCCCAAAATATATTTTCCAGAACCGGAGCTTTCTAAAATACCTTAACACGTTCGCGGACATTAAAAGTTTCAGCGAGGTGCAAAAATTGACAGTCATTTTATTTTTAATTTGGTTAAGATATCCGAAATTTGATTAAACACATTTTATAAGGGTACTCAGATTATCATATTTTAGTTTAGTCAGGCATTATCTTGATAGGTATAATAATTACAAAAACTTAAGGTTATATAAAGTTAAATTCAAAATAATTGACTTTAAGATTTGAATGCTATTGAGAAGAAGTTGTCGAAGGATATAATTTTTATCTTTCGTCAAACCTCTATTCTTCCAAACTCGAGGATAAATTGTCAACGGATATAATTTTCATCTTTCGTCAAATCTCTATTCTTCCAAACTCAAGGACAAGTTGTCGAAGGATATAATTTTTGTCATTCGTCAAACCTCTATTCTTCCAAAGAGACTCCGGTTTCGCGACAACGTTTGCCCATTAATCCGTGATGTCCGTCGGAGATGTAGTCTCAACGTGTCGTACACGTGCCGCTTTTTCCCGCTTAAGATCGGCGTGCTTTCACCAAAGAAGAGGCGACACGACCGCTTAGCCGTTGTGCGCTTCTTAATTTATCGAGTCACCACGGCTGACACCGTGATTCCATAAGTGCCGTCCCGTGTCACTTTACTCCATTCCCCGTTCCACGAGACGACTAATGGGACGGGGAAATATTCGGCACCAAAAACGTGACGGTTCCCTGTTTCTCTGTCCCTATTTCCACCTTTCTCTCTTTCTATGCGGGTGCGTTTAAGCGACGTTTTCCTTTTCATATCCCCCCTACGCTTCCGGCTGTTCAACCATTTTGGGACCACGCATGTTTAGCCAATTGAGCATGTTAGATATTTCTAGTAACCCATCCGTGTATTCGTATACGGATGATTTTGCAGGCGTATGGAGAGTTCCGACATTTTTATTCCCCTAAAAATGCAGTCGCAGAGTATGAAAAAATGTCACCATTCACAATATTAACCCTTATCGCTCGCTAGCTTTTCATACGTGATTCTCACTACATTGTTTCAGTAAATATGCGAAAAATCTTCAGTATTATAAGAATAACATTTTTACTAGAAATTACTTCTTTTTTGAAGGTGTATTACAAATATATGAGTTTAAAATAATTATTTATAAGTATTTAACGTATGATATTTTTTGAGACAATCTCCAATATGAAGGAATGGTTTTCTGTTGCACGTTTCACAGAACTATACTGTTGTTTTTCTTCCCCCAGGCAATTTACGATTAGAACATACTAAGTAACCGTTATGTTTTCCTTCACTATCAGGTTGCAAGATGTGTAGTTTTCCATCTAATTTATCCTCGTTATCCGTTGTTGTTGCCGTTCCATATCGCGGGGTCTTACCTTCATGGAAATTCCCAATTAGGGACATAACTAATTCCCGAATAAATTTTATGTGACATTGATTTACTGTTGTTATGCTTACAATCAGCTTTATAGAGAATATAAGATTTAATTTACAAGTCAATCGTACCCGCATTTCATAAAACGCGAATTTTAACTGTTTTACCCGTTGTCACCCAAAGTAGTGTTGTCACGTGAGAGGTGACTTACGACCGTTAAGGGTTAAATTGTGTGTGCAGGGCGGCACGACGATTCTCTTATTAAAAAATCTAGATTGATACTGGCGGCGGCCAAAGAATTTGACTCCCTGTGCTCTTCTTTCCCATATCCGTTAGAAGCCCACACACGACTATCAAGTAATTTCGGGGCCTTGCATGCAGAATATAGGCGACATATTATCGATTTTCCGCAACATTGAAATAGAGACGTCCATTGCAAGCCTACTACACGTTCATACACACGAACGTCAAAATATCCATATCCCTTTGGACGAGGAAAAGATTCGACAACTTGACAATCGGGATTGGTCTGCGAACGGACGGCTCTCTTAAAACTCGTCCGAGAACGGGATTTTCTTTTCCCTTTTTCCCAAGCCGCCTTCGCGCACTTTTATTTTACCCTTTACCCTTATCCAGTCGTCCACTCTTGCCCCTTTCTCTCTCAGCCCACTCCTCCCAAACTCCCCTGTTCCAAGCCGCTCTCTTTCATGGAACTGCTCTCGCGCTAATGGCGCGAAAGCTTTGGAAAGCTCCGATTTTCCATTGACCGTCATTGAATGGTACGTAGTAGAATGTAGGGCCCGCCGTACCGAGTGGAAGGGTAAAAAAAGGACCGCGCTAGGCTGCGAGGGTGTGGGGAGAAAGAGGGTTGGGAGTAATCGAAGCGGAATGACGCCGAGAGAAAGGGAATGCAATTTACCTCCATGCATTCGCGCGAACCACGAAAAAAAGGAAAAAGGAGGGAAAGAGCGTCGGCGGAGAGATCCGGCGAGAGAAGGAGGGTGGATGTGAAAGGGAAGGGGGGGAAAGTGCGAGAGAGATAAAAAGTCGGGAGATAATCGAACGAATTTACCGCTTAATTGGCACGCGATAGCCGGGAACGAAATTTCGACGGAGGAGGGTGCTGCGATTCGAAGAGAACGCAGAGTATCGAGATCAAAACGCACGTTTAATCTTGGCAAATGAACGGAGGAGACCTCGACGAAGCTGTTTGATTCGGCGAAAGCCAGATTGCATCTTATCCTTCGATACTTTCATTCTTTCATTTGAATTTGCGAGGATCTCTGTTAAGGGAAGCGGCGCTTTCAAATTTGTTTGGACAGTTTTATTTGGTGCAATGGAATATGGCACGTGCGACGCGAACATCACACATGCTGCATTATGAAGTGCACTTATTGACCAGTTAAGCGTGGAATTTAATTTTAGAAATCCCTTACAGGGTGCGGAATTAAAATGAACCAATGACATGTATACACGTCCATTGTCCTATTACAAATTTCGCTAGTACTGCTAATTGAATCACCCATCTGGAGGCTACATTTAGCAATTTATTGTATTATCATTATTATTATATTACACACATGTAGTTATTTTTCATACCTTTCGCTTTCTTTTGACAATAACTGTGGAAATACGCAGGTTTACCTCAGATGTTTCAAAAGCGAGGAAGAGAGAGATTTTGGATCGAATGCTTCTATTCAATTCATGAATGTCTCTAGGACTCTGCCTCGTTGAGCAAAGGGCCAGTAGTGGCCCTGCTAATTGTTTACGGAATTTCTACGCAAATCAACGCTCGCCGTCGAAGTCGCGGCTTACGTATGTAATTGGTTTTGCAATATAAGATACTTAGTAGTTCTATTGACAATATAAAGGAAACATACTACCAAATAATATTCTTATTGTATTTTATTGAAATTTTGAGTTTTCATACTCAATGGCAATTTTTTATTTTACACGACGAGGATACACGTCATACGCACCGCAATTGAGATGTAGTCTGACATGTGGTATATGTTACTGTGAATGACCGAAATTGGAGAATGTCGACTTTCACCGGTGAATATCAACAGATTCCAAATACGTTGGTGAAAGATCGAATATTTCATTACATTCTTGTACATTCGGACCCTCTCCGGTGTGTGTCGACAATTAGTGCATGGTGAATGTCAACATTTACCGGTGTAAGTCCGAAATAAGGGTATTTAGCAAATATTTCGGACATGCACCAAGCGACTATGTGAATGTTGACATTCACCGGTGAAAGTCGACATTCTCCAGATTTCGGTGTTTCACTGTAACATATGCACATCAATCACGCTTAACTGGTTAAAATCAACTACGTCCTTTGACGAACATCAACCTATTGCAAATATCCAAACAGTGTGCATCTATAGGATAGTATCGTCAAAACTTCATCGAGACACATTACTGCGCTTTTCTCAACAACACCCATATACGGCAACAAATTTTTCTCTTTGAATTCGACGTCGGATAGACATGGCGAGTCGCCCGATCAGGTCCCGAAGTATTATTAAGATAATAGGTACATGCTGCATTATGAAGTGCACTTATTAAAATCAACTACGTTCTTTGACGAACATCAACTTATTGAAAATATCCAAACAGTGTGCGTCTATAGGATTGTACCGCCAAAATTTCATCGAAACACATTACTGCGCTTTTCTCAACAACACCCATATACGGCAACAAATTTTTCTGGTTGAATTCTACGCTGGACAGACATGGCGAGTCGCCTGATCAGGTCTCGAAGTATCGTTAAGATAAAAAAATCCAGAAAGAACGCGCGGCCGTGACTCGAAGCTGTTGAGATTAAAACACACTCCCACGTGCATTCACGTAAATCGTGAGCGAACGAAGACGTTGTCTAATCGGACGAGTTTAATCGGGTGGGACCTTATCGAGTGCCATTATTTCTACTTGTTCTCGTCTTATGAGCGTCCATCGGACCGCGTGTCCCTTAGACCGCATTTAAATCTACCTTCTGCCGGTGTCCTGTACCACGCTAAGAGCTATGCAAGATTTAACGAAGGTCGCTATGTACGACTGGGATCATTCGTTTCATCGCTCGACACCCGCATCGAAACTCTTTCTTAGAAAAAAGGGAAATAAAATGAAATTGCGCAGAAAACGTAGGACCGAACGAATGTGCTGTTGGGTTCTGATGGGATGAAGTTGGCAGTGACTATCTATTATAAATAAGACACCATGTGTACGCATGTGTTTTACTGTTGTTCACTAAAATTCCGCGGATTTTCTCTACTTGACATTTGGAACAATTTCAATTTAGCGACCTATTACATAAGCAAGCATCATGAAATAGTTAACACGTTAACTGCCATGCGTATTTTACTATATTAAAACCGCAACGTGATGAAGTACTACAGAATATGAATTGTGCAAAATGAAAATAATGCGAAGATATCGGAGACCAAATAATTGAATCACTCTTTAATATTAATAATTACATTTACAAAACTATAAATGCTATCGATTTGGTATTTTTTGAATTTGTCGTGAGACCTTTTGCGCTGGTCATCGATGACCACCACGGCAATTAACGTGTTAACATACAACGTGTTATACTGATTCTCTGATACTGAAAAAAATTCTCAATGAAGCCTATTTGCAACGTTGCAAAAGCAGTTGATATTTGAACCGTGCTTCAATACTTCGGCTTCTAACACCTCTGCGTTATCTTCCTTTTTGCACGATTTAATCATACTCTGCAGTATTTCATCGGATCACAGTTCTAACATAGCAAAATACGCTTGGTAGTGAACGCGCTAAGAAGGGTGCTGGTTAAACTGAAAAGTTGACGCCTGGACGACTGTTATAAGCCAGAAGAAAATAAATCACTGGACGAAATAACCGCAACGACTATTAATTCAGTTTCCAGTTTTTATCGATTGCGTGTTCCCCTTGTGCTGCATGGATCGGTGTAGAAAGTAGAAAACGATTGAAGAGCGGCGATCGGGCCGATCTTCCGTTCTGCGAGCGGGCGTTTCACGATGCGATCGGCGTGGCGATTCCGTATCCACGGACGTTCTGACTGCACACTCGTTTCCGGCATGGAAGACAGATGCGAGCATTCCGATCGTCCGAATAAACGGGCGCACGTATATCGCCCCGGTATCGCCTGGCAATAATTTACGGGCACAGCCTCTCCTCGTGTGCTCAGCTGACACGCCTGCCTAGCAGCGTTAGACAGGTCCTGCCGTAAACGAGGACTTCCATGCGTCGGACCTGGAAGCGTGGCTTTTACTACTGACGCAGGCGACGTCGGGTTTCGACATCTTTTCGTCACTGGTCAACCATGCCCGTTACCCCCTTGCATCGTAATTTAACAAGAATACTGTTGCGCAAATTTCTCTATAAGTTAACCCGTTGACATGAAAATAAACTGCGCGTCGATGCGGCCATAGGATACCATTTAAACGTTGAACGCCGCGGTGGTCATCAGTGACCAGACACTTTTCGATAGCTTGAAATCTATTGATTGATTATGTAAAGCGCAACTGAGTTATAATCGTAATTGTTCATTTTCGCCAAATTAAATAATGCAAGAAAATTACTTGATAAAGAACGCATCTGTATTTATCTCGTACGTTGATAATTGTCGCTGCTGTACTGTTTACTTGATTGCCGACGCGATTTTTTATATCGGTACTGTTGATAGGGGGAAAGCATCTTCAACAGTCTAAAGAAAATAGCATTGATGCACGACCGAAACACATAATCTAATAATATACTTTCCGGTGTTTGCCGAAGACAGTTTTCGACGTCTCGGAGACGTCAAAGTCTACAATGGCACATGAAATGAATGACGTCTCCGAGACGTCATTGTATGTCAAGGGATTAATACCGCTTTGGGGGCGAGCAAGTGTCATTTAGATTCACCCCATGTTTATCGGAAAGTCTCGAATTGTAATGGGTAAGTGTGTATATTGTGAGGGAGGAAAGGGGGCGGGGTGGATTGTGTCAGGATGGATATAGTTCTGATTTTTAACGAATATATACATATATATTTAAATTTAGAAACATACGCACATATATAAAAAAATAGGAAAATACTAAAAGAATACTGAGTCGCAACGACACATAAAATAGGATATTCAGTCCTAATTAGTTTTTAAGATACGGCGCAAAAGTAAGGTATACCCATTTACGAATTTGGCAAGAAATAAATCTGCTCTGATTTCATTATATTTTCAATGTTTCAAAGAGGGCGCAACATTATTCAGAAAAATGCAAGGCGTATTTTGAAATTCGCAATATGACTAGATTTATGATTATGAGGTGACAATTTTCGCGATATTCACGTCAATACACAATGAAGAGAAAAAAGTTAAAAATGATAACAATACCGTGTATTAGAGTAAGGTTATCTGACGCCTTATAGCTATCGGCAGTGTAAATATTCTCTAATGAGCAAATCTTTAATAATAGTATCAGAGCTCGGCAATCTGGATACATAAGTTTTTATTTCAAATAACGGAAACCATGATTAGAACTAAAGTGATACAACTTTTGTTGTTTTAGTTTGATATTAAAATATTCGTAATTAAACCATTTTTATTAAAAAAAATTGTGTTAATAATGGACTGAAGCCGAGAAGCCCATAGTAACTAAACTGGTAGATAGAGAGAATAAATAGTAAAAAATAATGGTGCATGGGGTCAATGCATTTGTACAAGCCATTTAGTATGTATTCTTGAATTCTTATGAACAGCTGTCGCTGAATACATCAATCGAACATGAACGTTTTTCGTTGAAACATAGTAATCCGTATTAATATTGGTACACTCGACAGCGCATCACTATTACTGTATTAGCACCACCATTTTAATTGCCACCGTTGAGTATTCATTACGGACTAAATTCCTCATTCATTTGACACATTTTTTACGGTCAACTACAAATTTCGTTCGTTTGACAAAAGCCCGCATCCACCAGCGCGACCGTTAACTCGCTCATTTTTTACACTCCGATGCCTCCCACCGATCAATTTACTACAATTTCACGATCCCCGTTCGTTACCTTTTAAACGACGTCCCGTTAAAAAAACAATAAAAGCAATTAAAAAATGTAAAAGCCTTCAGTAAATAAATTACTCCGTCATCTCCACAGTGCTTTCAGTAGCTGCTATAACTTAACCAGCGACAGGAATCCTCATCCAACACGATTCTGTGCTAGAACGGTGTTCACGAATTTTACGCGATAAATAATTAACACTTTAAGAACCGCTCACGAATTCTCTCGTGTTTTCTACACGCTGTCTTTACATGTCACTTTCTTTGAAACATTGTATCCATTTTGTCTATTCAACTCGATTGCCCTTATGTTTTTTTCGCTTATTTACTGGTGCTTCACGCATTCTGTAAAATTCATACAAATTTATCTTTTAAGTAAAAGAGTTGTAATAATTATTAAAAAACCTTTTTTTTTAATAATACCTAAAATACTTCCAATTATGCAATTTCTGAATTTTAGTATTTTATACAGTCATGATTTCTTGTAACGTACAAGTTTCCCAAAAACGTGCCGTCCCAGGCGTATTTCTTACAGATTTCTTAGCGGTCCTTAAAGTGTTAACACATTGTTGACCGGCAGTTTTCGGCAAAAGCTGTTTCAAGTCACCGGCTATTATTTCGTAATTGAACATGGAAGTGAAACGATGTAAATAAACTTCAATAAAGTTTGTTCGTGCATAATGAATTCAAATTGAACTTTGGATATACATTTTATGTAACTTTTAATATTTTTTTCGTATGATTAACTGTACAGCAGTCATTTACGCGTAGATGTAGACAAGAGGTTTTGCACATATATCTTGTTTCGTTGCGCTTTCCTTTTAAACAGCTAGATTATGCCATTGTTATTTCATTTTCAATAATCATTTTCCAAATGACTACAACTTATTTAAAAATCACTCGGGCAACTATATAAAATATTCGCGTACAATTGATTGAAAAATGCTTCACCGTCACGTTCGGTCGTTCTTGACACTTTCTAATACTAGAATTGTAATAAAAGCCTCAGTACCAAGAGAAGTATACTTTTTTATAATAAAGCAGACGCGATTGAACACAACGAACATAATTTTGCTATATTCTATATTGCCCTGAGTTTCAAAAATTAAAATAGCCGATGCAAGTGCAAACACGAGTTAACACGTTGACTGCCAAGTATATTTTGCTATGTTAGAACCGCGATGCGATGAAATACTGCAGAGTATAATTAAACCGTGCAAAATAAAGGTATCGCAGAGTTGTTAGAAGCCAAAAGTATTGAGTACCGTTCCGATATCAATTGCTTTTACAATATTGCAAATAGACTTTATTGCGAATTTTTTGCATTTTTAGTGAAATCTTTTGCACCGGTTACCGGTGACCACCCTGGCAGTCAAAGTGTTAACTCGTGAACGGTCAGCAAAGATTGGTCATGAAAACACGGGTTAACACGTTGACTGACAAGCGTATTTTACTATATTAGTACGGCGATGCTATGAAATACTACAGCGTTCGACTGAATTACGCAAAATGTAAATAATGTGCAGGTATTGGAGACCAAAGGATCGCATCACTGTTCTAACATTAACTGCATTTATAAAATAATTATTGCTACCCCATGGCAGTCAATGTGTTAACTCGTGACCGGTCAACAATGTGTTAAAAGGAAAATGACCTGACGTCAAGACCTGCCTTGGAATAGTCCCTTACTGTTTTTCTTCCGCTTCGGAAGCTATCATACCTCAACCGAGTATTGTCTCCGTAAAGAAAGCGCTTCCACAATGCGACAATATCGACTCTTATGATCTTGCACGTCCGATTATCGGCGCGTGCTCTCTCGTAATGGCAGCGTGTACGAATGAAATCTAATATCGCACAGGGCGTTTCTCGCCACGGCTTCAGCCGGTTACCATCGCGACAGTTTTGCGACTCGTGTGCCGCGCTAAATTTATGGAGTGTCCCGAAGCCACGTCAGTTTTCCGCGCACAAGTAACGCGCGCCGCTCTCTTCTGTCTTTCTCCTTTTCTGCCGAGCGGGTTTATACGAGCGATTCAGAATACGCCCTATCTATCGTCTATTAGCCGACGGCGCGCGCCCTGTCTATTTATATCGAGTCCGTGGGTATACCGGATCGGCAACGATCGGGACGGGACTCTGGTTGGGAAGAAATGTGTGCTCGTGTACACCGAAAGCTTATCACCTACTGCTTGCCAGTGACGGAATTCAAACCGTATCAAGACCTCTTGAGTTTAGCGAGTTTAGCGACGAAACCCGAGGTATCTCGAAGTCTTTAAAAGATCGTTGCGATTGTAAGCCGTGAAAAATGTGGACGGTTTAGGAGGGCATGATTGGCTTGAATGTTTGCAGAGGAGTGGAATCAGATGGCACACACACGCGCGTGTATTTATGCGCGCGTTAAAATGTCTAAATATGGCGATGGGTCCGTGGCGTGTAACATTGCAGCTGAAGTAAGCACTGTGCTCTTTAGAAAGCACGAAATTCTGTTGACGTAATATGAAACTGGAAGTAGCAGGTCTGTGCGATTGATAGCAAGTATGTGATCTGTTGCTAGATAGTGCATAAGATTTTCAAATTTTGGACAAATCTTCAAACACTAAGCAATTGAGTTTAATCCATAAGCCTGTCAAGTACCAATGCCGTTAATGACTCCATCCAAGTGGCAGTTGTCTCTTCTTTCCGTTTCCTGACGCCTTGATCACAAGGCCTTCAAGAATTACAACTCTTCTTAAGATATTCAATTTATGCGATCATATGGCAGTCTATTATATAATTATTAATTCCACTTAAAACTTCGTACGCTTGATTTATTGGGAGTTTTACCAGCAAATGTTTTGATGTCCCATCACTAGTGTCGGATAGAAATTACAAAGTTTAGTTCACACAGTCCAGATAGTGCGTAAGATTTTCAAATTTTCGACTAATCTTCAAATACTAAGCAATTGCAGTTTAATTCATAAGCCTATCAAGCACCAATACCGGGTATAATAAAGTGAAGGACAAGACTGACTCTTTACAATTCGATTGATGACTCTACCCAAGTGGACAGTTGTCTCTTTTTTCCGTTTCCTGACACCTTGATCATAAGTCGCTCAAGAATTAAAACTTGTTAAGATATTCAATTTATCTGATTCCATGGCAGTCTATTATATGTCAAAAAACTTTGTACGCTAGATTTATTGGGGGTTCTACGAGCAAACGTTTTGATGTCCCATAACTACTTTCGGGCAGAAATTGGAATGGACCGGTTCCTTTTGCGAATAATTCGCCGATTGAGAAATTGTAATGTTGCCGGTCTGTTAAATGTACAAGTCTCATCGCAGAGTATTTGTGTTTGAATGGGGTGAGAGGCGTCGCGGAGTTTCGAATGACGTGTGAGATGTATAAGGTTTAGACATATAAACTGTGTACGTTATGGAGTTTATGGTATTTATGTGTCTGGTACTTGAGTATGCGACCGAAATACTTTAACGCATACTTTGTAACGGAATTAGATGTGGGATGTAAAAAAGTCGTTGACTGCGTGATATATGTACCTCGTAATACTTAGAGTTAATGACATATGAAATGTCATGCGTACAAAGTTCACTTAGGTGTCGAAGAAAGTGGGATAAAATTCCTACCGAGAAGACAGTTTGCACAGTTAATGGCTGCCTTAAGTGGGACTGACAGCGATCATTCTGGCCATAGGTTGTCGCCGGCTGAGACACCTCCCAGCAATTGAAACTCACTATCTGACGGAGCCATCGATAATAAATAGGCTTTAAAATATATAGGCTCTAAAATGCATAAACTCCAAACGCGTACAATGATATATTGCTCATAATACGTAGACTCCATAAGATATTGCTTCTGTGACATATAGAACCCATTATAAATAAACTTCGTGACGCATAAAATAAATTCTGACAGATCAACGCACCGCTAAGGATGTTTAAACATCAATGACAACACGCGTGTCACTTGTAAAAATAAAATAATAAAATGACATGTACTTATTGTGACACAATGGAGTTATAAGGTCAATATACACCGAAGTATTTAAAGCAGTGTCATGTAAATTCCGATACAATTTGTTGTTTCGAGAAAATTAAAGGTTAGCATATTAGCCAATTTCGAAGTATAAATGAAGCCTATTTACAATTTTGCAAAAGCAATTGATGTTGGAGCGGTGCTTCAATACTTTGGTCTCTAACAACTCTGCGTTACCTTTATTTTCCACGATTTAATTATACTCCGCAGTATTTCATCGTATCGCAGTTCTAACATATCAAAATACGGTTGGCAGTCAACGTGTTAACTAGGTATAAACAAAAAGTTTACACTACATTAATCACAAATTATCTGATATCTAATTTTTTTTTTAATGAACTTACCCAACTTTCAAAATAAACAGTCCATATCAATTGATTCTTAGTACAAATCTGAACGTGCACGCTGCTATGGCGAATTGGCAGAGACTTGCGCGTTCCACTGACAGCCTGTCCCAGGTTGAAATGCCAACGATGATCGAGAGCCGCGATCCAGCGAAGCCATCGCGATAGCGATTTCGATACGCGTGGCGCGTGCCGTCGGGACTAATAGAAGACAGGGCGTGTTCCTAAGTGACAGTGCATTGTCTGCGCTGAATCACGACGTCTTTTTAACTCGGCCCACAAATCTATCCCGCTCGACTTCGAATATGTTCCTGTGATCTGCACCTCCACCCACATCGACAACGAATCTTGATATCCAGTCGTTCGCGGATATAATTGTCTATTGACAGTTTTTAGAAAGTAATGCTAAGTTGCTTATTGCGTCTATAAATACGAAAGCTTTGCTGTAGGCAAAGCATTTCAAATGATAATAGAATACCTACTATCCTAGTGAGTACTGTAAAGCGGTTTAGCGATGTTCATAGTTTTATGTGCAATTAACTCTTATATATACACCTTCACAAGTCCATCAATATACGACGAAAAGCGTAAATATGCGCCCTCCGTATTTTTTTACTATAACACTTTTATTACTGTTTTACCGATTGATTCAACATGGAATTTATCGTCCTATGTAATATAGTAACTACATATCGGTAATTGTTTCAATATCGTTCAGTCAATTGCCTTCATATTATACTATTTCATATTAAAATATTACACTTCATATTACGCTGCTTTATATTAAAATATTACATACCATACTACACTGCTTCATATTAAAATATTACACTTTATATTACGCTGCTTCATATGAAAATACCACACTCCATATTACACTGCTTCATATTAAAATATAATACTTTTGATAAGATATTTTTAATTTATTTGCCATTATTATCTTTTAAACCCTAAGAATGATTTCCAATTTCTGGGTACTGTTTTGGTCACTAGTCAGTGGACAACCAGTCGCAGCGACTGACATGTGAAAAATGCGCCGTTCATATTGATGGATTTGTCTGAGAGCGCGCCGCAGTCAAAGGGTTAACCAGTTAAGTGTGTTTGACGACTATATCCGTCATAGAGATGTAGCAGAATTATGTGTCGTGACGATCATACCCGTCATGCGTGAAATTTTGTTACTATTTGATATTCAAATTGTAATTAAACAAAGAAATAAAAATTAAAAATAATTTGAGATGGATTCACAACTTTCTGGGAGCTAACGCGTGAGCAGTGCAGTAACACTGAATCTTTGATTATTCCGAATTTTATCTTGGCGTATCAAGCCCCCAAAAAAGTGTATTTGATTCTCCATCTACGGCGATTCCTGGAAAGAGCACATGTGCGCGCTATCTCACTTTTCCTTCTTTTTACTGGTCATAATTTCGTGCAGTCAGAGTTGCTTTTATATATATTTAATTCTTTTTTCTAAGTTTTGCGTTTATTATGTATATAATACATGTTCACGTTAAGCGACTGTGTAAATATTAGAAATAAAATTGTTCATTTTATAAAATAAAGTCTTTTTGACCCAATATTTCGAACAGCGACACTTTGTATTTCACGACTGTACCCGTCGCCGCTTGATTATCACAACACACACTGGTACGCGCTCTGCAAAGTGATCGCCATAGTTAACTGGTTAATATAGCATTTAATTGGGGATATAAAAGCAACAGAGTAATAAGATTCCGGATTTTTTTTCAGCTACGCCCTAAACACACAGTTGATCAGGCGCGCTTCGGTTTCACGCGAACGTAAATACATACGTTTATACGTCTACGTAGATGTGCAAGGGACGCACGAACGATTACACCCGTTCGTACATAGAAAGCCAACCACACAAACGCACTCCCATTTCGCAGCGACGTTTGCGGATGGGTATCCTTTCTCCCCGGGCGTGCACGCTTTCGCCGGATTCTCAGGTCTAAGCAAAGTTTAGCTAAGCCGGCGCCGGTGCAGGTTCTTGATTTATTGGTCTGCCTTGGTTCCGCGCGAACACGCAACCGCACCCGGCCATGTGGCTCTTCTCTTCTCCTATCCTCCACCCACGACCGTTTCTTCCCCATGTCTCCGACCTTCTACGACTCTCTTCTATCTTTCCAATTCACCATCTCACTATTGCTTTATGCCTTCGTCTTTGTCTCACGACTGATTCCCTTAACACATTGACAGCCAGCGACCTAAGAGACATTTAACATGTTGACTGCCACGGTGGACACCGGTGACGGATGCAAAAGATTTTACGAAAAATGCCAAAATTCGGTTTCGACAGTGACCATTTTCGAGGAGTTCGAAATCGATAGCCGAAGTTTTTCGGTTGTACGTAGTTTTGTAACATGTTCCGCCCCATAAACGTTCGTTCAGTGGTATTACTTTTATAGGTTGGCAAAATAACATAATTTCCACGCATGAAACACCTAATTATTCGATAGCGCAATAAAACGAAGCTAAATGAAGTTAACACGTTGACTGCCAAGGTGGCCACCGGTGCAAAAGATTTTACTACAAATGCAAAAATTCGTAATGAAGCCTATTTACAATCTTGTAAAAGCAATTGATATTGGAACGCTGCTTCAATACTTTGGCTTCTAACAACTCTGCGTTACGTTTATTTTACACGATTTAATTATACTCTGCATTATTTCATAACATCGCGGTTCTAACATACAAAAATACGCTTAGTAGTCAACGTGTTAACACGTTGACTGCCGATCGTTTTTGCTGTATTAGATCGACGACGCTATGTAATACTACAGCGCTTGACTGAATTATGCAAAATGTAAATAATATGCAGGTATTGGAAACCAAAGGATTGGATGACTATTCTAACAGTAACTGCATTTATAAAATAAATATTGCTATTCATTGCGAATATTTTCGATCTTCAATGAAATCTCTTGCGCCGGTCACCGGTGACCATCACCGCAGTCAAAGTGTTAAAGCTTGAGCGATGGCCACTAAATCCCAAACGCCAGCCTTATTCGCTTGTTTCTGATCAATGAATGGCCAAAAAAAATATTCAAAACATTATATATTTTCGTAAAATAGTACATTTTACTTCCATATTCGTCATATACAATTTAACGATAATTAAAAATAGAAACAAAATCGAAATTTTTAATTTATGATCATAAAAAAAATACAGGACCCCATTTCATGGTCGATGATTATATATATATAAAGTAAACGGACAACAAAAGTTTTAATATTTAAGGCAAGTGTGGTATTTCTCGAAACATGGTTCCTCATTTCGTGGTGGATTATTGCACATATATAACATAAACAGAAAAGAAAAATTCTAATATTTAAGACAAGCGTGGTATTTCTCGAAACATAGCAAGTAAATACAAATTGATTTAATTTATGATTATAGAAAAAAATTCAGTTCCTCATTTCATGATCGATTATTACATGTATAGAACGTAAACAGAAAGCAAAAGTTTTAACGTTTAAGGCAAGTGTGGTATTTCTCGAAACATGGCAAGTAAATACAAATCAATGTGTAAGACATTTGTACCAGCAAAAAGAAATCCACATTATCGTGGGCCACCACTCAAGGGACAGACTTAGAAAGCTGCGTTTTCGCGGGGCCGGCTGTCAATGTGCATTCACCACAAACATTCGCCGATTTTTCTCTCCCGTTCAGTCACCGCCGCTCTTCGTTCTCCTTCGTCACTCTTCAGTAATATCCAATCAGTTTTTTCCCTTCCGAAGGAGTCGTTCAGAGACGCTCAAGTGAAAGAAGGAGAGCGGTATGGTTTGAAACGAATGTACAAAGGGAGAGGAAGGAAAAGGGTGAGGTCCATGTTCCATGGCGATCGGTATTAATATGTACTTACGAGTATCCTTACGGCGAAGCTGTTGCAGCTTGTAAAACTTTGAGAGCGTGGAAAAAGAGCGCGACAGCGTGAACGAGTGAAATTATATGAACGAAGAGGGGCGAAGAGAAAGTGAAAGATAGCGGGGATCGAGTACGATCCATCCAGCTTTATGAGTTTAGTTTTTAAGGGTCTAGGTTTTTTCTCGCGACGCCTACGATGGGGTCGTAAGGTCTCTTTTTGCTTCCGATTCGCCGTCTTTCCCTTTTGCCCCTTCGCCTTCTTTCCTCATCCTCCCGTTCGTTCCCCACTCGGCCCGGATCATTGTCCGCTCGTTTTCTGTCTCAGGGCGTTAAACCAAGCGTTAAAGAGTATTACGGCCGGGCTCTCTGTCTTATTAATTTCTTCCTCGCCTTTGCACGGCATTCGAGGACGATCGTTCCTTCTTTTGTTTCGCTATGGCGATGGCGATTCCAATAGGGATGATGAATAGCGATAGTATTAGCGTGCACAATGTCGATTATTATAACGATTTCAATAGCAACAGTCCCAGGGCCAGGAATAGAAGTAGTGACCAGAACGATGAATTAAAGAAATAAAATGGATAATATTGATAATTGAGTAAACAAATAGGCAAACATAATTTCTTAGAAATTATGTCTGTATAAGAGTTCCTTGCGAAACTTTGGAATGTCGGCTCGTTTCCAATTTCAGGACGTTAAACTAAACGTTGAGCAGTATTATCATTTAGCTTTCTCTTTTATTCATTTTTGCGACATCTTACACTATTCGAGAGCGATTGTACCTTTTTATGTTTCACCGCGCTGATGGCAAGTCTGATAAGGTAATCAAAGGTACTAGTAATAGTATGTATGCTTGCAAAACGCGCAACAGTAGCAATAGTTGCGATTCTATTAGCGTAAAAAGAAATAAACAAGAAATAAAAAAATAATTAAAAAAACGGTAAAAGCAAGTATAAAGTAACTACTGATAATGTAAATAAGAGCGAAGATATGATTTTGCAAAAATACATCGTACTTTACATGTTTCTTGCAAAGACTCCCGTCGCCTGCTCGTTTTCCAACTCTGGGCATTAAACCAAGCGTTAAAGAGTATTACGACCGGGTCTTCTCTTATTAATTTCTTCCTCACCTTCGGATCCTGTGCGAGGGCCAGCCGTCCATCCTTTCCCTCTTTCCTTTTTAAGCCACCGCCAATAAATGTCGTATCTGTTTTACCGTTGTTGCCTTGATGGTGGCAACGGACGAACAGTGGACCGGATATACGAATGACTGTTTAACATGTTGACTGCCGTGCGTATTTTACTATATTAAAATCGCAACGTGATAAAGTACTACAGAATATGACTGAATTGTGCAAAATGAAAATAATGCGAAGGTGTCGGAGGCCAAAGGATTGAATCACTATTTAATATTAACTGCATTTACAAAATTATAAATGCTATTTATTGCAAAATTTTTATAATTAAATATAAATATCATTTAATATAAATGCTATTTATTGCAAGTTTTTTATAAGTAAATATAAATGCTATTTATTGTAAAATTATTTATGTAAAATTATAAATGCGATTGCATATTTTTTGAATTTTTCGTAAGAACTTTTGTGCTGGTCACCAATGACCACCACGGCAGTCAACGTGTTGAGTAAGTGGCTGAGGGAATGAGTACATGTGTCAGAATACGGAGCGGAGGAAACAGAACCACAGACAAAGAAAAAGGCAAGGATAAGCAAACGACAGAACTGGGCAAGCATTCTTAATTTGGTAGCAGAACAATTTCATGGTGTAAAATTAATTTATCGTCGTGGCAAATCGTTATTCCTCAGACGATAAGAGAAAAAAATGTGAATATGTCTTTCCACCGGTAGTATAATTTCCGGTTAATGCCCTAATAAAAACAGGTACCTTGCGTAATGATCAATTTCGCACTCTATGGGTGTGATTAACCTTGACATGAAATCAATGTCAAAAAACTACCGCTTAGTATCTGTAAACAGACAGCGTTGCATATTGAGAGAACGTCTAGGTTGTTGTATTAGTCGAGTTTTTCAGCTTGCAACTTCTTTGCATCTAGTTCGTGGTGTTTCAAAGGAAGAAACGAGATTAGGAATGATTGCACAATTATCCACGGTCAACGTTCATCGAGTATGTTTATTTTTAGATCAATTTTGTTATTTGTTGTTCGTCGTATTCATTTATGTAGGATTTAAACACGTAGAACTAGAGATTATAATATTTATAAACAGTAACAACACAATCAAGACACTTTAGTCTTATTTCCTAATCTTTCGTCGTTTTGTCGTTTCGCCTTTTCGTTTTTACGGTTCGTGGTCAACTGACTACTAAGGCGTGGGTGGTAGAATTTTGTCAGAATAGGCATTAAACTAGGATGATTTGTATTTATCTTTTGTTGCAGTCAATTTGTTATCAAGAATCTTCTTTTGTAATGTAGGATTTAAACACGTGAAACTAGAGATTATAATATTTATAAACGGTAACAACACAATCAAGATACTTTAGTCATATTTTCTAATCTTTCGTCGTTTCGCCTTTGCGTCTTTACGTCTTATCCTCTTTACGTTTCGTTGTCAACTGACTACTAAGCAATGAAATAACACAATTCAACAAACTCGTCACCTATGATACATTAATATAATCATTGAGGATAATAAGTGACCTTTCCTTGCTAATTAGAAGACTCTGTATTTGACATCCTACATTTATGTAACATGACGTACTGCCACTTGCTTGAAAAGTTTGTAACTTGCGAAACCAATAGTTCCACACGTTCCACGATTACAAACACTTAACACGTGTACCTTTATCACTCCCTGCCGCCTACTCATAGCACGATACACCGCGTCACTGCGCCGCCATCTGTGCGATCTGTACGATTAAAGGAGCCCAACTCTTGATAGTCGCATCGAGCCATTGCGTGAACATACAGGCTGCAACATGCATGTTCCATCCTTTGTCGCGACGCTGCGGACTGCGATGTCGTCCGTATCTTAACAACATACTCGCCGATAGGAGACGGGAAAAAATCGCCCACCGATTTCGGTCAAACACGATGTCCGACCAGCCATAGATACCCCGCGCTATCACGCTGCCGCATTTTTTCCGCGAATTTATAATTGGCCATCGACGATAACGACTCTCTCCCGTTGTCTGTCTGCCGACCCGTCGATCGGAGCTAAAATATTGCCCGTTCTCGCCGACCAGCCTCCAGAACCAGAGTCCGCGAGGGATGATAACGGGGCCGAGTTTACATACGTTCCAATCCCCGTGGATAAAGAGGGCGATATCTTATATTGCCGACACAATCCCTCGAGAGCGGGGAAGAGAGGCAACGGGTTTACGCTTCGCGATATCTTCGCGACTTGGGGATCCTCCACTCGGGATCTCCTACGCGCCACGCGCGACCCTTTGTGTCTGGCCCGGGCACACTTTATTGACCGAGAGTACGGGAAAAGGGGACGAGAGAAGGAAAGTATCTCCAGATAGGCGATAGAACGCGTCCTACGTTTTTCGGCGCACGAATTATGCGCTGACCGACAGTCGCCTCTTTATGATGGCCCCTCCGACCGAAAAGGAAAATGGAAATCGCGTGAGTCGTGTTATATCGCTGCACGGACGTTTGGATTTATGCGAGTGATCGGATTGTCGGCTGGCGAGGCTGGGAGTTCCGATATGGCAATGAACAAATTTTGTCTCGGAGACGTGGGATTCAAATGAAGCGTGGCGTAAGCGCATATTACGCCATATGCCCAAAATGTGCAGGATACTTTTTCTGGGCCTGCCGGTGGTAAATTTTCGCTGAATACCACCCATTTCCACCTAACTTTCCCTTCTTACCCATCGGTAGGATATTTAACCCTTTGATTGATAGCGGGCCGATCTATCGGCCTTCGGTTCCTATGCGAAAACTCCCACGGGTCGATGCATCGGCTCTGTGCGTCTACATTCATATTATATAATAGCTCTTCTAAGGGTTAAGTTTGTTTACACTCATGCTTGGGCGTTATCTTTAATACATTTTTGGGGTCGTAGGGATGGTGAAATATTTTCGAAGATTCAGATGGTGAATGCTTCCCACGGCACAAATGTAATATTGAAAATATTATATTAATAAAATATTATATTATTAACATTTGCTTTACATTTTTAAAACAATATGTGTAACTAATGTAAGAGACATTACTATGAAAATACTTTTCCACATATATTTTATATAATCTAAATATAAACATTTACATTATTTATTATTAATTATTTAATTTCACTAAAATTGTATTCAATATCTTCTAAGTTTGAACAGAATACAGTTTAAAACTTTCCTCCAAAAAATCGGCATTTTGTTCTTTACAAAACAATTCATAGAAGCGTGAATATCAACTCGTACCGCGTAGATGGGCCTGGCAGTAAAAGGTTTAAGGCTTCGTCCGAACGGACCAGACACACAATATTTTTCCGGAGCGCAAGGGTTAAGCTGTGATAGTCAAATTCATGTTATTCTTGTCAATAGTGTAAATAATCTAAATAAAGTTACTGCAAACAGATCCAGCGTTACTGACATTTATACTTTGAACACTAAAGAAGGTTATTAGCTACGGTTCTACGCTTTTGGTATATTGTTCACTAATATGCGTTGCGGTATATGTTAACGGTTATCTATAGAAGATCACTAGTTCTTGCTGGTAGAAAAAAGCCGTTATGAAATCTTCACAGAGCCTCAACGAAATTTAAGAAGAATATGAGGAGATTTTTATGGTACGCCCACCGACAACGTTGGTCGTAACTTTCGAAAAGTTCTCGTTGAAGGACCTCCGCCCATTTCACGGCATCGTAGCGCTGTCGTATTTCCTTCCTGATCTTAATAATTGCCCATCGACGATAATGACTCTTTCCTTCTCCCCTCTGGCAAAAATATTGCCGCCACGTCCGCGCAGGACGGCACGATAACGAAGCCAGTTTTACATACGATCCAATCCGGGAAGATAAACACGGCGATATCTTACGCTTCGTCCGAGTGCCCCGAGCAGAATTTCTCCAGAGACTCGGGCGAGTTTACGCTTTTCTGTATCTGCGTGCGATGATTCGAATGCCGACTCCATTTTATCCTTTCGCGAGGTGCGTCATTTTTATTTCCTGTTGCGCGCGTGCATGGGAAAGATAGCTTCTCGAAGGTGGCCAATTATTTTATCGTGGACTGAGCTAGCAAATGTCGCGCCGTCTCGTTAATTCTTTAAAAGATGTTATTTACGGAAGAAGTATTGCCGGTTCTTCGCAGGATCACGTTAGAGTTGTTCTTGTTGGTGCCTGCTGTGGTTCATGTGTTTACCTGTCGGACTTTAGCTATCTTTCTGCTTGTGGACATTATGTCAACGACGTTAAACTGCAGAACGGTTATCATTAATTGATCCAATGTTAACGTGTTTATAGATCAAATACCGTAAATGATCGGTTGTAGACTATAGGTTGGAAAGTAAAGACGTGGAATGTGGATTGGGATGACAAAGTAACAAAAGTTCAAAGTCGATAATGTGCAACATGACATATGAAGGGTGTCTCAAAATGAACTGACATTTTAATTTATTAGTAAATCGTATTATTTATTTAAAAAATACGAATGTTTTTATTTTAACACTTTATATGCGAGTCCCGGAATATTTCGTTTTGTATGAACTATGCGTTCACACCTTTACATATACGGATTCCCCAGTAAAAGCTGAGCAAAATTAAAAAAGGATCATTTAAATCCAATGTATACTTACGTGCTATACGGTGCTATCAATATTTTAGTAAAGCGTATAAATTTCTTCTAAACAGCGCCCCGCACGTAAACTGTCAATATAAAGTAATTTTTCATGATTAATCCTTCTTTGCATGGTTTTTTCTTTATTGGTGAAATAAATCAAGGTGATATAATTCATGTTCAGAATTAAAGGAAAAATGGTTAAAAAAATCTTAGTATATATTTATAGTATAAATTTAGCAAGAAAGAATATGATGGAAATTTCCATCATCATGCAAAGTTAGATCAAAATGAACTTGTTCTTTTATATAATTTTTGGGCATTCAATGTTATGATGGAAATTTCCACCATCATGCAAAGGAGGGTTAAACGGTAATACTTCCTGATACCAATTGTCAAAGATTAGTATTCTATGTTCGCTACAAAAAAAAATGGCGTGTAATTTCAAATGTCAGGTCAATTTGAGACATCCTTTACAACGTTTCGGATGATAATACGCAACAAAGTGGGAGTGCTGAAATAAGGTCAGGTGATAATCCCGACAACAAATATGGCAATCATGGTGAACGTAGCCGCGGAAACGTGAGGAAAATGATAACGAAGCTACTTCTGCGTATGTTCAAAATCTCTGGGCAATAAAGCTTACAATATTCCCGTGTGCATTGTCGCTCCACGCGAGAGTTTACGTGTTTCCTTCTATCTGGGGACAAAATGATTTGAGCCGGTCCTTTCATTCTTCTACGCTCTAAGCATCAACCGCCACAAATGGCCAGAGCGTATGGTCATGCATATGTGTCCGTGTGTGTATTCTTATTTCCATGGGTAACTTGCGCACCACTAGAATGGCGTGGCGTTAACTGTCGCTCGTTATTTACACCACCTGCGTTCGTCGAAAGACCTTATCGACTGAAGTCACTTCTTAACACTTTAAAGACCGCTAAGAAATCTCTAAGAAATACACCTGGGACCGGAACGTTTTTGGGAAACTTTTACGTTCCAAAAAATCATAACTTTGTTATTTATGGAGCAATTTTTGTGAAACTTTCAGAAATTGTATAATTGGAAGTGTATTAGATATTATTAAAAAAATTATGTTTTTTAATAATTATCATAACTTCTTTATTACTTAAAAAATAAATTTGTATGAAATTTATACAAATTGTAAAATAGGATGCATTTTAGATATTATTTAAATAAAGTGCTTAAAAAAATATATGAAGAAATTATCGTAAAATTTTATTTAGAAGTGAATTTTATCCGAGTTTCTAGTAATTTTTTAAAGTATGACATTGCGTGAAGCACCGGTAAATAAGCGAAAAAAAACATGAAGGCAATCGAGTTTAATACATTGAATATTGATGTAAATACTTAAATAAACAAAATAAATACAATGTATCAAAAACATCTAAAAACAGGGTGTACAAAACACGAGAAAACTCGTGAGTGGTCCGTAACAGTTGGGACACGAAACACGAGTAAACTAGTGAACGGTCCTTAAAGTGTTAATATTTACTCGCATTTCTTATAAAATTCACGAAATCAACGGAGAGAAAAACAATTTGGTACACAAGGTAGATTACAGTAATTATTTAAATTTCATTTCGAATATCTTGCATACAATGTTATTGTGTGGCCATTTAACTTCACGACCTTTCTTACAGTATGCGCACAATGCATTTTTCAATATTCACATTTTTTATTGTTTACTTTGTGGAAAAAAACGTATAGCTTATCTATCTCACGAGGGGTCATTTGATCGCTTAAACAGTTCATGTTATGAAATTCTTTGCTTTTGTCGGAAGGTATCGAAAGGTGAACATTTTACAGAGTGTGTTTAGCCGTCCCTTATTACTTTCTATTTTTATTCCATAATTATTCTGCTATTATTGTATATACTACGTGTCATAAATGCTAATTAAAAAAAAAACTGGATAGAACCAACCATACTACATTGGTATTATAAGTATTAATGTAAATAAAGTGAACAAAACCAATACTACTTTGCGGTAAATTTTGCATTTGATCCCTTTTCCATTTGTGTATCCATTTTTTTACTTTGTTTAATTAACATTTTTATAATTTAATTTTTACTTTATCATTTGTACATTCGTCCTACTAAAATGTCAAGCCATTCGGAGCGTATAAAATGATCAGAGAAGATAAATAATATCGACGAAGATTGTTCGGAAACGGCCAGTAAAAATGTGATATTGAAAACCATACAGCGGAAAATGATTGTGATTTATTTGACAACGATTCAAACAGCAATGAGGACGGAGAGGATATTTTGTATACGCAGAGGACAAAACAGAGGGAGATTTATAGTTATTTCCGAAAATGAAAATTATGAAGAGATCAAAACTGGTACAGATGAAACTGTTTGGCGGGAAATAACAGAAGGGTCTAATCACACAAGAGCACCAATTCGTATTATTTTTATGATAACATCAGGACCGACAGCGTACAATATGCGAAATATTATGAAAGATAGAATTAGGTCGTATTTTCCTTGATTATCGATCCTGACACAACCGAACAAATTAGAAAATGCACTGAAATACAGGAATTTCGAGTATTGGAAACTAAATAGGATTTATCTACTGCAAAATTACGTACATTAATTGAAGAAGAAATGGGGTCAAGCATATTGTTCGGCACCTATGAGTCGAAATAACTTCATAGAAATTGTGAGATTTATTCGGGTAGTCAACAAAAATAAACGAAGCCGCCGATTACAAACCGATAAGTTCGCTTCGATTTCTGAAGATTGATACGAATTTATGGAGGACAGTCAAAACTGCTATAAATCAGGACCGTGTCTTTCTATAGATGAACAATTGTGTCCAACGAAAGGAAGTGAATAGAATTCTGATGTGAATAGTAAGTATGTAGCAAATGGCTTTCCATATTTGAGAAAAGATAAAAGCAGAGAAACTTCCGTGCCGCTAGGGAAGTTTGTAGCTTTGAAATGAGCAGAACTGTATACGAGCTATGGAAGGAATATAACCACAGGTATTTTTTTACAAGCATGTTATTAGTGAGTAAACTTTCAGCAAAAAGAACTACGCTTGTTGGAATCATTTGCGCGAATAAAAGGGAGCTACCAAAATTTATAAGACAGACGAAAAACAGTACGATACGCTTTTCGACGATATTATATCAATCAAACAATTCTACTTTGACTATTTAGAAAACTGAAGCCAATAAAAAAGTACTGATACTTTGTTCGATGCGTTCGTACATTGAAATGAAAAAAGTAAAGTCCGTATATCAGAGACAATTAGATTATGTAATAGCACAAAATTCGATTCTTTCAAAATGGCCGGAATGTTCAATGTAAAATCTAAATCTGACAAATGGCCTCTACAAGTATTTTTCAATATCTAAGATTTAGCTCGGATAAATTCTTGTATTTTGTGCAAAATCAATAAGAAGAAAATGAATATCAAAAAGAGCAACGGCTAAGTAAAGAAGGCCCAGCAAAAACAATAACAAATATAGCAATAGATTCATGTGAACGAAAATTTGCCAAATAAGATATCGTAAAGTCAATAAGGTTAACAACATCTGTATAAAATGTTATAAACATGTATGTACAAAACATCCAATAAAGTATCCTGCAGTTTGTAAAATATGCAGTGAAACTATTATAAAACCATAAATTTCTAAAGAAAAGAAGATCTTTTGATCATTACGCAAATGACTATAATCTTCATTATATATGAGATTATATTGGTGTTATTTTAATGCGGTCGTTTGACCGCTCACAGCAGCAATACGTATAAATGAAGTGTCAGTAGGTTTGGAGTTAAATGTATATTTCCTTAGTACATGATGAAGTTCGTTAGGGAAAGCACGAGTTTATCTATAGTTGTTAGGAGCGTAATGGATTGATGTGATCATATCATGTAGTGAGAGACGACTGATGTTAAATCAACTCATAATTGGTTAGTATTAATGACAGGAACGCCTGGAACTGATCTTCTTTAAGAATCTTCATGTTCGAGACACCTTAATTATATTCAACTGCGTGAACGTAATTATCAAAGCAGCGGAACACTCTGAACTTTTTGTGAAACCGAGAAATAACTATTTCTCATTGTATAAAAAAGGATAAGAAAACATGTAGAACTGAAAGGCGGGACATTTGTCAGTGCATTCGTCTAATTCCTCTCAAGCCACTCGTTACTTTTTCATCTTTAATCTGCCTTAACAACCACCTCTACACTCTTTTCCGCTCCCTTTCTGGTTTCATAACATTAATGCCGCACAACGTAAAACGTCCCATGTAGGTTTGTGCAAAGTTTATTCACTGCGCTCTATTGTGTGTTGACTCGATGCGTTTTGCTGCATTCACCGCAATTGTTTGAGTGCTCACTGCGCAAATTCAGTCTTCTCCGTATCTCGCCTGTAATTTCAGTTTGCGCAAAAACATACTTCCTTAAAAGGATGAAGGAAGGAACAAATAAACGGAAGAAGTCGAAAAACGAGGGAAAAGAGTACTGCGCATAAGAGAGAGAGAGAGTCAGAAGTGAAGAACAAAGACTGGGAACAAAAGGCAAGGAAAAGCGGAGAAGAGGACGTTGTTGCAAAGAATAAAAGAAGAGGAAAAGGCGGAATGACGTTCTTCCTTGATCAGAGGTTCAGTATCAATTGCGAACTCGCCGGGCGAAGTCGAGAAGGCTTGGCACGGAGTCAAGAGGCAAGGAAACATTATCGGCGTCAGACTACGGGCGATTATTTATTTATTTACCGGACCGTTCGACGGTAATATCGAATGGAGAAGCCTCTCCCCTTTCGGGAGCATTCTCTGCAAGCGGCGCTTGGAGGCGTATAGACGCCGCAGATAAGCGTCTTCTGCTGGCGTGCAGAAGGAATGCGCCAATCGCTACTTTCGATCTTTTGCGCTTCCTCTTTCCTCTCTCTCTACCCTATCTCCTCTATCACTGCTTATGCTTGTTCTTCATCTTCCTATTTTTCCATCCATGTTCCTTGTCCCCGTCTCTCTCCGTCTACACATTCTTCGTCTTTGTCATTCTTTATATGCACGTTCTTCATCTCGCACTTTATTCCTATACGTTACAATCTCGTCTTTTTGTCACACTCTATGGACACGGTCTCTCGCCTTCTTCTTCTATGCAGCACGGTCCGTCTTATTCTCTTTCTTACAATCCATGCACAATGTTCCGCACCCTTCTCGTTCTCTACCTTCGGTACTGCTTCTTCTCACTCTTCTTCCTGGTGTCCCCGCCGTTTGCGATCTCTTTCTCTTCCTTAGTGTAGGCTCCGTCTCTATATTTCTTCCTATCTCAGTTTTCATCCCGGCTTCTCTATCTTACGTTCTCACTACTGGCCTCTCCTATCGAGATTCACGCCGAGTGCCATGCCGAGAGAAGTTAGAAATATAGACCATCGTTCGCCTATCGCCAATCTCGATATTTATTCCGTTTTGTAAGAATGCGCCGAGAGAATACGGATGCGAAGGAAGAGATGCCTTGACAGATGGAATTGTTATTACCGGCAGTTCGGTGCCTCGGTTGTTAATTAAATCATGCTCGATTGAAGAACAAAGTGGAAATGAAGATTCCGCGGGCATCGTAACGATCGTTGAAAAAAGAAAATAAGCGCGAAACTTCGTTTAGCGTTCAAATAAGCGCAAATTTATGTCCTAGTATTTGAGTGTTGAAACGTGTACACAAGTATACATTTGTATATTTGTTACAAAACGTTATATCTCTTTAACACGAAATATGCATGACTCAGTACATATGTGTACGAATTAGATACATGAAACTAGAGAGTTTAATATTTATAAACGATAACAACACAATCAAGGCACTTCATTCTTATATACGAGTCAATCAATTTGAATCTATAGAACGTCGTGTTTCTGTATTTACACATTTCTTCCATGCAGAAACTGTCTTGTTTATCAATAACAAAGTACTATATTACTCAGTGTTGTGTAGAGCAGTATATAATTCAATATACAATATATATACATATATTATATGTAGAATTTAGATACGTGTAACTAGAGAGTATAATATTTATAAACAGTAACAACACAATCAAGACATTTTAGTTTTATTTTCCAGTCTTTCGTCGTTTCGTCGTTTCGTCTTTACGGCGTTTCGTTTTTACGTCTTATCGTCTTTACGTTTCTTCGTCAACTTACTACTACGCCACCAAACAACATAATTCAACAAACTCGTCACCTATGATACCTCAACATAATAATCGATGATCATAGGTGACCTTTGCTCATCAATTAGAGGACCCTGTATTTGAGATCCTACATACGCTTTTATATCTAGTAAGCAGGACTTCCATTTATCACATTGTGTAACCGTATAAATTGTTGTACCCAGAATTAAACAGTGAACATGAATTCTCTCACGTACATTCTTATTACTGAATTACATCCCGGTAAGCGTTACACAACATTTTAGATTGATACTTTCACAAATGTATACAATTGCAAAGGGTTCGTAATTCTTTGCTTTGACACGTGAGTCCGTAATTTTTTGCTTTGAGACATGAGTTCGTAATTTCGCATATTCCACGTGCGCCTCAGCATAGTGGAGCATCTTTGAGGCGGTGAATTGAAGAAGTTTAAGCTACCGCATCTCGAGCGGTAATGCGTTAAGATTAGAGCGTCGCGGGAGTGTCGTCACGGGAAAAATGTCTCCTCGCAGTTGTCTCCCATTCTTCCATTTTCCCGTCGGCGCATAAATTGTTGCCTGCTCCGCCCTTCGTAGAAGGCGCTCACTGGCATACGAGAACGTGAGACCCAGCAGCGTTTCTCACAGGTGAGCTAACGTCACCTGCATCGTCTCCAGAAGGGGCTGTTACCCTTTCTTAGACTGTTTCAAGACTGTCCGTGGCGGCAAAGCAAGGGTTGCATGGACAAAGACGCACATTTTGCGCGTACTCTCTCTTTCTCTCATTCCCTCTCAGCACACACTCACTCACTCACTCACTCACTCACTCACTCTCACTGTCTCTGGGCAACCAGACATGCCGACTTGTTTATGTTTTCGCTCGCGTTTGTGCAATTGTTAGGGTGCTTGTTTATGTTTAGGAAGTGTTACCGCAACAGTCCACGGTTAACACGTTTTAGGCCGCTTGCACAGAAATGTCCTACGGTCCTTCCTGTATCCTGTCTAAATATAACATTATAATATGTTATATGTAATAGCAATGTTATTTCTAGGGTTGTATACGTTAGATAAGTAGCACACATTAAGTAAATAGTAAATTTCACCAAACAAAGTACAAAGATTACATTGTGCATAGTATAACAAAGACGATAGAAAATCTAGTGGTAAACGGGATGAGTTCTAACATTAATTTAATAAAATACCAACAGGGATAAATATTCTTCGTTATTATAATTATTATTGCCAATGCCGGTGATCTTCGGTTGGTCACCTTTAGTATCTCAATCGTAATCTTTACGATCCTTAATTTTGTTTTTCTTCGATCAACTTATCAGTCATATCGCTTGCTACTTTTTTTCTTAGTAAATCTTCGTCATCATTTTACACGTCTTGCACACTTTTATCGCTTTCCAAATCCATGAATTTCAGAACCGCTTGACCATGTATGCACCATGGCCATAAATGTGAAAGACTTATGGGACCCGGTTTGTTCGACGTTCTGGGACTATCGGCTCGATACACGGTTATCCTTTTAGCCTTATAATGCCTGCCCCAGCAGATACGCAAAAATCGTTTCGTTTGCATCGACTTCAGGTCGACTTGTTCTCTGACAATGGGCATCTGCGTCCCTATCCCGTTCAACAGACTCCACACTCCTTGCGATCCACTAAAACTTCAATGTTTCTGAGAAAATCATAATAATTGAGACATAAAGAAAACATTCCTCCAGAATTTTCAACCGACCACGACTATTTTCCTTCCATTTCCAAGTGTGGTTAAAATCCCGGCAGAAATATTCGCACGTAAAATTGTCGTTTCTTAATATGCAAGAGACGCGGCCGTCGAAGAAGTAGAACGGCGATGAACAAAGAAAGAAGCATGACAGTACGAGTGGAAGGGTAGAAAGGGGCAGGCCGTTAAGAGACAAAGCGTATGTCGACTAGAGAGCGGCGATTTTGCGGTACGAAAAGCTCGATCGATTCGCGCGGTTCCAACGCGAGGGGGTGGCGGACAGGGGTGGCGGACGGGGGTGGCGACGGAGAATGGGAAGAAACGGGGAAAAGGATGGACAGATTAAGCGAGAGAGAAAAGGAGAGCGGGAGCCGTGGGATCGAAGCGATGCGCCGTGACGCGCCCAGGATGGGAATAATTACCCCGTTCTGGCGTTCGACGATATACACGTCGCTCGCGCCATGTACTCGTGATGAGGGAAAAAAACGTCGACGAACTGGGAACGACAGAGAGGACCGTGGGTGAGGGCGAAGAATCGCGCGAATGAGTTTGAAAGATGAACGAAGACGGAGCCATCTGGTGGGAGTGAAAAAAGAAAGAGCTGGGAGGGGAACGGAGCAATAAAGATGGAGGAGGGAAAATAATGTATGCAGATAGCGACGAGATACAGGCGATAATTACGAGCGTTTAAGACTCGCTGTTCCGGGATTGGGCTTGCAGAATAAGAGAGTAGAGGCAAGAGGGGGACTCCTCTCGCGTGGGCTGCCGGCCCTCCGATCTAATAACATGTTCCGCTGGCGGCGTCCACTGACGTACATATACGCGGGAAGAAGCGGGGTGAATAAGCGATCCTTTGCGTCGACGAGATGATCCTCGCGGGCGCATTTGATTAACGTTCGATGCGAGAGCGACGGGGTGCGAGGACATTGCCGCCTAATCGATGCCCAACCTTGCGCGTCTTGACTCTTTTATTGCGGGACAGGGAACGCTTGATAGCGCGCTGGACCCTTCAGGTCGAACAACCATGGGTATGGGTTAACACGTTGACTGCCAAGCGTATTTTCCTATCTTAGAACCGCGATGCAATGAAATACTGCAAAATATGATTAAATCGTGCAAAATGAAGGAAACCCAGAGTTGTTAGAAGCCAAAGTATTGAAGCACCGTTCTAATATCAATTGCTTTCACAAGGTTGCAAATAGGCTTCATTGCGAATTTTTTGCATTTTTAGTAAAATCTTTTGCGCCAGTCACCACCGTGGCAGTCAACGTGTTAACATACTTATGAATGTGTACCGTTATACAATTTTGGATGTGACTGCGATTTGGACAAAATTCGCAAAAATTTCGCAAGAACGTCGATAAAACTGAGCGGGTCGCACTGTAAACGGTGCTATGCACGGCTGTCAAGGGATAAAGCGAAAGATGAAGATGTGTGGCATGTAGCAACGGATTACAGAGACGCAAGCATACATTTTTATTGAGCTAAAAATGCAACCCACGAGAAACGTAATGTTTGTCTCTGTTCAATCCGGTAGGATGCATTGCTCGCTGACCGTATTTAAATCCATTTCGGAAATACTCGAAAGGATTCACAGTACTCTTCTTTGGTACGTCAGATAAGATACTCTGTATCATTCTAATCTATGCTCCGTATGGTTCTATCTTTTGTACCTATCTGGTCCCTATCGGTTAAACGAATTCGCTTTTTCATGCAGTCACACAGAATCTACAGCAATCTTCCGCAGGTGTGCTCCGTCCGATTATATTTCCGGATTTGAACGACCACACGGACGTAGAACTTCTAAAAATGGTTCACTATTATACTGTTTGCTGGAATCAACGATGTGAATCGACTTTACAGAAGTTTACCGTGCGTCGTTTCGTCGATTATGTTTTTGTTTTTCTTTTGTAACATTGCCCCTCTGTGATTAGTGTGACCGATCGACCGATGCGTTAGTCAGTTTTCAGTACCGATCCGAAGCCGAAGCTGAACGAAAGAGATTACACATTTTAACATTTACTAACTATGCAGAATATTTTAAACTATCCTGTATTTTTGTTTGACACATTGACTGCCGTGATGGTCACTGCTGACCGGCGCAAGAAATTTTACTGAACATCCAAAATATTCGCGATGGGTTGCAATGATTATTTCATAAATGCAATTATTGTTCGAATAGCGATGCGATCCTTTGGTCTCCAATACCTGAACATTATTTATATTTTGCATAATTCAGTGAAACGCTGTAGTATTCTATAGCATCGCCGTTCTGTTACAGCAAAATACGCACGGCAGTCAACGTGTTAAAACTTTGACTGCTGTGATGGTCACTGTTGACCGGCGCAAGGGATTTTACTGAGCATCCAAAATATTCGCAACGGATAGCAATAATTATTTTATAAATGCAGTTATTCTTCGAACAGTGACGCGATCCTTTGGTCTCCAATACCTGCACATTATTTATATTTTACATGATTCAGTAAAGCGCTGTAGTATTTCATAGCATCGCCGTTCTACTACAGCAACAATACGCACAGCAGTCAACGTGTTAAATAAAAATCTAACACTTCTATTAAACTCCTATCCCCCTATTCCGTCCGATGACGTTCGACAATTTGTACACAGCCAAATCCAAACGCTCACAACCAGATAAGCAAGCGAGTAGAATACGACGCAACTAGCAAAACGAAAAGAACGCCGGAGCAGGGAGAACAAAGCGAGCTCGCAAGCTGGAAGAGCCCGAGGACAGAGTCAGGACTCACGGATTCAGAAGTGCGGGAAAGCGCAATCCACCGAGTTAGATCCACGTCGCGATGAGAGCTTTTTCTACGTACGAGTGTATGCACTCGTCGCCGGTGGGGGCGGGGGTCGGAAAAGAAGGCATTCGCCGTGCTGGGCGCGCGCGACTAACATAAGAAGCGAGATGGAACGACACACTCGTGTAGTCGGCCCCGGAATTTCGTTCCCGGCGAGATGCTCGTGCCTTTTCTACCCAGCATCGCGCACCTTCTCCTTCTCTTGTCTTCTCTCATCCGGTGGATCCTTCTGGGCAAAACATCCTGCCGGAGAGCTCTCTTTCTCGTTTCTTTGCACGACTCTCTCGCCGACTTGCCGGGAGAGTAGAGCGCGCCGCGCCGCATCGCCAAGAAAATTTCTCATTCGCCCCAGGCGCTTTCCCTTGATGCAGTCTGAAACAGGCCGCGGCCGCGGCTCTTTACGTTTCGCGTTTTCCCACCGCCCTCCACCGGGCCCGTGTCGTTCCTTTGCGAACTTTCCCGCTTTTTTACCTATTTCCCCCCAGTCAGATGTCTGCCTACCTTCCGGTATGGTTATTAAGATAATACGTTGGCGAGTTGCGAATTAATTGAGCGCGCTAGAAATTGGGCGGATTTTTTTCATTATCACGTTTCGTCTGTTTTTTAATGCCCGCGCTCCTGTTGAATGTACCGACGGGAAATGAATGATAAATATTAATTTTCCTGGAGCGAGTAATTACAAAGAGTTGTTAGTAATTGATTGGTAATTAATTAGCGCGATGAATAAAGCGAGGCAGAATTAAAACGTTTCTTCTTGTGCACGTTTATATTAAAGTTAGATATGCACAGACGTGCCTATGAGGTTTGGCTCTTGCACCGTGCTCTATTCTCAGCCCTCCCATGAACTTCCGTTTGGTGTTTGCCGTGTCAGCACGCGATAACGCCCCGAGAATTCAGCCGTTCGGACGGAAACAAATGACTGGCAAAGGGAGGGGCTCACCTCGCTTGGTGTCTCGTCTCCCGCTGTCAGGAATTAGCACGGTCAAAGGATTCGCGGAAGTCGGAGGGATCTGAGAGTTACAGAGGTGATCTTCGTGTGCGTAATTTTGGAATGTCAACTGTTTGATATTTCCAAGAAGTCGAACGTGAAACATGTAGGCAATGTTCACACGAAGTGTCGGTCCACATTACTCGCATAACATGTAAGGTGAATAAATGTTCACTGAGAAAATTATTATGTTTATTATGGAGTGTCATAACAGAACTGTTCATTAACACGTTGACTGCCAAACGTATTTTGTTATGCTAGAACCGCGATGCGATGAAATAGTGCAGAGTACGATTAAATCGTGCAAAATGAAGATAACGCAGAGTTATTGGAAGCCAAAGTATCGAAGTACCGTTCCAATATCAATTGCTTTTACAACATTGCTAATAAGCTTCATTGCGAATTTTTTGCATTTTTAATGAAATCTTTTGCGCCGGTCGTGTTAAAGTTCTTTCTATTATTATAGATATTATCTATTATTATATATATTATCATGGTTTTGTGTATATAATGCTTAACGTTCGAAATAAGTTGTTAAATGTATTTAAATGGAACGACATAAAACGTCAACCGGTTCTAGAGAAATCCGCAGCAGTTGAAACGTATGCGTACTCATATCCAATGCAAATTTAAGTTCCAACAGATATAATTTCCGACCTATTACCGTAACCTTATAAAACGGAAAAGGAACACATTAGGAAATTTGCTTTCTAATAAGTGAACGTCACCTATAACGTTTGTCAAAGTAAATTACTGTCGCTCCCGCGCTTCCAATATATTTTATATATGGATATACGTACACATACATCTTCCCCTTTACGGCCCCTACCTAATGTCGCGAAGGGATCGGAAAAGCTCAAGCGGACCCAAACACGAAATCGCAGGAGAGGGAAATTCCGAGATAATCGCGAGCAGATTTGCTGGGGGAATGTTCTTGGGAAAAGTTGATCGACGCGATACCCCCTGAAGAGGAACGATGCCGCTCGTTTCGACGAGCCGATGCTTCTCGTCCGATAAGAGGAACTTTGCTACTGGCGAGTCTCGCAAACATCGTTCGCCTCAACGAACATCATCCACCGATCGCGCTTGAGTCCGAAAAACTCGGTGTAATCGTGGATAGATTATGTCGATAGCCAAATAGCTCGTATCACGGTGAACATCCTACAATACATATCTTGGGGTACACTCGCATTTGTCACCGAATAAAATCTTCACTGAGCTCAGAAATGTCAACAGTTAAACTGTCAATTAATATTTACATTATTACTTCGGTAATAACGATAGGAATTATATGGTAGTATTGTACTGATGAAAGATGATAGGTTGGATGCAGGCGAATGCTTTTGCAATTTTTATAAACGGAGCGTTATATGAACGTGAGTTCATAAGAGAGATAACGAAAAGACTTCAAAATCGATCATTTGTTTTTACAATATATATCTTGGGGTACACTCTCATTTGTCACCGAATAAAATCTTCAGTGAGCTTAGGAATGTCAACATTTAAACTATCAATTAATATTTATGTTACTACTGCGGTAATAGTGATAGAAATTACATGGTAACATTGTCCTGATCAAAGATGATAGATTCGATGCAGGTCTATGCTTCTCCACTTTTTATAAACGGAACATTATACGAACGTGAATTCGTAAGAGAAAAAGCGAAGAGACTTCAAAATCAATAACAATAGCAGCAAACGTTTGTTTTAACCGTTTCACATAGAGCAATCTCCTCGTCCAAAACGCATTCTAAATTGCCACACGTCGGCAAGTCGTTCGGCTTGCACGTCGATCGACTCGCACACGCCTGCCAACCCAGAGATAGATAGATAAATGGAGCTAATTTATTACGCGAGCGAGTTGGGGGCCAGAAGACGTCGGAGAAGAAAGACGAAGCCAGAAGGGACGAGTGAACGAGCACGGGAAGAAGGACCGGAGAGTTCTGTTTGCCTCTGAAGCGATAGTCCTGCGCAGCGATGATCAGAGAGATCCTCGATACTTCTCCTCCGTTTCGTTTTCTCCGCGCCAACCTTCCTTCTTTGTCCCTCCTTACGTCTCTCTTTTCTTTATCTCCCGCAAACTCTCTTTTCCTTTTATCTCCGCTCTCCTTCCCTTTTGCTCATGTCTTTGTCTCTTCACTTTCAGCTCCCTCCTCCTCCCGGCTTCGTTTCGTTGTCCTTTTCTAACTGCGTGATTTCTTATTCTTCTTAGCTCCTCGACTCCCTCGCCTCTTCGATCGTTGTCGAAGCGTACGCTGGCAGCCCACAGGCGATCCCAAGACGTATCGGACATGCGGAGATTGGCTGAGGGTTCGGTACGTAAACTGGTTTGCCGGTGAGTCAACTGCAGCGATGGTTTCATCGAACGAAACGTCAGTCTGTCGACTCTCTAACGACTGTCCGTGTGCTCACTGCTCTCTCATTCGACTCCTGCGTCTTCTGAGTTCGTAGTTTGCGGACTCCGTCGGGACGGTATCTTTACTTCTGCTGGACGGAGCCGGCTAAAGATCGCTGTACTTTTACCGAACTAGCACGTTACTACTTCAACTCCCTTTCCATTCGCCGTATTCTAGATTTTCTGTTCTTCAGCGGGGATCCCGAGTTTTCTGGTGTGGTGTGCTGGATATTCAGGAACATTGATACATTTCTAGTGCGTCGCTTGTTTTATATTTTTCTAAAGTTATCTACAAAGATATTTAAGAACATTAATACATTCCTACTGCATTACTTCTTTTATATTTCTATAATATTATCTATAAAGATATTTAAGAACATTGATACATTCCTACTGTGTTACTTGTTTTATATTTTTGTAATATCATCGACAAAGATAGGTAACTTAACTGTTCTATTTACTACTTTCGAATTTGTCGTTTATGTACCAATCGATATCTAAATGGCACGCGAATAGTCGTCTCCCGTCCCATTTTCCAGCAGCATAAAATCCGTTACAGGAGCTCTTTTACCACTGCTAGCGACCTAATAATATTCGCAACTTTCTCGCTCGTATTCGACCGAGTAGAAGCACTACATGAACCTGGTGCACGATCCAACTCAGGAGAAAGTGTCCAAGGCGAAAATGTTAGGATTTTTTTCTTTGCTAGCTTACGCCAATATCTGTAAGATCATATCCATGAACAGTTCGCACTTTTGCAAAACTCAGGGACAAAAACGTTTATAAACCCCTCGATACTAAATCGTGCCAGTAGTCAAAGTGGGATCTGTGTGTTCGATTTCACCACGTGCACTGATACTGATTTGGTGCTACACAGTGTCACCCGCAAATTAAATTTCGGGAGTGCAATAGTTATGGTTGGATTAACTGGTTGGACGTCCAAATATTTGGGAAATTGTCTCTAAAAAACGGATATACTTGTGGTTGCCTATTATACAGTTGTTAAGGCACTCGACTACAATCTGAAACTGGTTATTATGGTTAAGTTGTCGGCCTTTAATAGGGTGCAGGTAAATTTGAGGTACCTGAACCAGGCAGTATAAGGTATAGGTACAATTATTCCCCATGTAGGACTGGTGGGGTGCGAACACTGTATTAACGAAGATGATTCGTGGAAGAATTTCGAGCTTATCGTTTTGTGAACGAAGAAAATGATGAAAGTTGTACGGTGCGGCGTCTTTAACCCCTTGTGCTACGCTGAAATTCGAAAAAAGCTGTACCTAAGGTATGCACCCGAATGATCGCAAACTTTAAACACGATATCTTAAGACTGAGTGCGAGATAGCCGCGGTCGTCTTTTCCACTACTGTCATACATATATAATTGACCTTCTTGCGCGATTCATCACTGGCATAATGACACTACTGTGACTAGAATTTTTATCACTGTTTATAACTCTTTCAATATCTATCAACCGATTGCTTGAAACTTTGAAGCCTTTCCACTACTCTTACTTCCACGCGAACTACTTGCTTTTTACTCATTTTGCTCCTTTTTTATACATGCTGGAGGGTTTGACAAAATTAAAAATCATCAAGAATATTACTTTTTGTGAAGAAGACTGTGCGAAACGTGTGCACCTCATGTAATGGAATAGTAAGTACTGAAGAACGACTGATGCTTTCTTCGCCTCGCCGAATGCCTATGTTTACTTAGTTTTCAAGTGTTATCTGGACTACGACAATGTATCCTAAGTAGTACGTAAACTGCATTGTGACACAAGATATAAAATACCGATTCATGTAAAGAAGAGAAAAGAAGAGATAAGAGCCGTTTCAGACGTTCTTGTTTGGCCCGAGATTAAGACCACGAGTACGACTCGTGATATTCCAGTTTGGCCTAAAGTTCTCATCACGAGTCAGACTCGTGATATTCAAGTTTGGCCTACAGTTGTCATCACGAGTCAGACTCGTGAAAATAGTGCAAGGGGTTAACTCGTTTAGAAACGAAATGATGGGCCGATAGTTTATTGTGAAGAAGCGTTAAAGCAGGCCGTGGAACTTTATTTATGGCGCGTCGTGTTGAGTTTGGAGTAACGACCAACACTATCGTGGCCCATCCGTAGGGGAAGAGAAGGGAAAAAGGACGGAGGGCGAAAACGGCCATGTAACGTGCATTCGCGTATATTTGCATTAAATGCGTCGGGCGCATTACCGTGTCGCCAGAGCACTATGTCCGCCTGATGAAAATCCACTACGCTGGATCGGCACTCGTTATGTTGTTTGCCGAATTCCATCCCTTTCCTCTGTTTTTCATCTCTTCTTCGCTCCCGCCATTCCATCGGATACTCTTTGTTCTTTCTATGCAGTAATATCCTGCGCCAATAATGTATTGCGTTATTAACATCGGACGAGAAATGAATTAGCACTGCTTTATGACCTTTGACAAAGTTCCAAAGGTACGTTTGTATAATTTGCTTCGTCCAAATGTTTCGAACTTTATGAAAAATATCGTCGATAGTGACGGTACATGTCATTGTAATTCCATGATCACATATCGACATGCTTTAAAATGAAACTTCGTTGCTTAATTTCAACCTCTTGCGGTTTGATGCTTTTTTAAAAAAACATTACGTTGCGGAATTATTTTAACGCAGGAAATTATGCTTTTGTTGCAAATTATGCACATTACATAAACATAATGTTTACATTAAATCCCATCATACTAAATGTAACCAGTATTATTTTGACAGTTAAGAATGAATACACTTCATTCTATTTTTGTAGGTAAACATTGCAGGCCTATCGGAAAACTATTGATTTTCGAATTAACAGTGGGAGTTATGCCATCGGATACACAGTTCCCAGAAACAACGGGAGATCATGGAGGGAACAATGAGACGGGCGACACGATCATGTAACTGGCGTCGGACGACATGTAATGTGTAAGCACACGTTGAACGTGCGTCAGGCACATTATCGAGTCGCCGGGATACAAATGACACCGACAGACCGGCGAATATACAGACTAATGAGAATCCACCGCGACGATTGGGCGAAAAGCTCACGCTCCGGCGAAGTTACTGGATCGGAAATTAGCGGGAAACGTCAAGTTGCCCTATTGGCCGATTAACTCCGCTGGGAGTTGCGAATAATTAGGTCCGTCCGATGTTTTAGAATTTCGATAAATGGCCTTCCGCCACTAACGCCAAATCGATATCGTTATTGTATTATGCATCATGGAAAACCGCGTCAAATTGTCGTTATTGTATTATACGCACTGTCCTGTAATTTGTATTATAATCAGAATAGGGATGAGCATACGTCAAAGTATAAATCGGAAGCGTTCAATACAGATTCACGATAAGAGGATTAATTTGTATAAAAAAAAAAAAAAAATGGCGGAGCCAACCTGCTGATTTTACATGCACACAGTTGATACGGACGAGAATTGCATTTATCTTTCAAATTGAATCTTTTGCTTTGTCATCGCTCTATATTTATTCGATATTATTAATTCCATTATTATTTCATTGGTAGCTTTTTTCGTTTTTACACCCTTTCTCTCTCTGAACGACGACGCGTCATCCGGAAACTTGTCGTTGTCGCTTGTTCAACGCGCATCCATGTACATATGCGGTAACAATGTTACCGATAATGCAAATGCACCCTCGGCAACGACACGATAAATTGTACGCATTATCCAGCGGAGCGCGCATGATGACGTGGTCTGCCCGATGAAAATTCATAATGTCGGATCGACGCTCGCCGCGTTTGATGAGGCCGGCGCCTAGTTTCGGTGTCATTTTGAGCGACGAGAATCGAGATGCCCAGCCGATCGTCCGCCGATCGCGTTTTCATCGGGCTTCAGCGAGGTTTTTAACGCGCCCCGAACGTTTCCGTACCTCTTCATTCGACGCGAACGGTATTCAGTGTTTTACAAGCTGATTCGTAATGTCGCATTTTTATACCACGCCAGCGCCGACGAATCATTTTCGAACGACAAACTGATTATTTTATCGCCCCATGCGATATCGTATTGCGCGGGGCAACCGTCGAAACGGACTTTTGCCCGAAGATCGTGTGTCGATAAAGTGAAATCGTTTATAAGCACGGTCATAATTTGATATTCAGACTAGAATTGACAGCGACTGTATCGCGAGCGATTGTATTCCGTATTCGACATGAAACGGATATCCTCGAACAATTAGTCAAACGTTTCGAGGGCACGTGTGATTGTGTTCTCAGCACTCGTGAAGCAGATTTTGGTCATACACCGTTCGGTTTCTCTGAGTTCGCCGTAATTGTTTGTTCTTATCACAGTAAGCTGGCTAAGTTTATTAGTGCGTTGGGCTTCATATTTTTTCCACTATGCATGTTTTCTTGCTTGCACATTTTATCGCGATATGTCAAAAATGGTTGCATTTGTCACGTTTTGGATTTTTCCTTAGTCTGGACAATCCTTCCCCTCATATTGCTGGGACATATGTACCAAATCGATATATATATTAAATATCTTTCCAAAGGGTTTTGTTGGTACGCCTTTGTTTCCTTCTTACTTTTCACTGCTTTGTATGTATTCTTTCGCTCTGTCCGTTTTTTCATCTTATCGTAAAGACGTAGGTTTTGCTTTGAATGCCTTTGTTGCGTAACTGGTAGAGAAGAACTTTTCCGCTTCGTCGTCCATTATTCCGTTAATCACGTGTTCGATAATGGCACATACTTTTACGTTGTCCTCGACGGCAATTTTCATCATTGCATACACATATTTTCTTCCGGTTTCGGACTATAGTTTCTTACGTTTCTGAGGCTGTGAATAAAACTTAAATGCACCTTAAATTTATCTTGCAATTTGCCTTTCAATATTTTTCACTTTGTAATGCCTTTTTCGAATCCGATGTATTACTTTGCTGAACAGCGTAACATACGTTTTCCGTACGTTACTTTTTGCTGATCATTCTAACCGAACAGCTTACTCGTGTCCTCAAACTCAACTAACCATTCTGCGGTAGGTTGTGAGACGTCTTTCGTAAAATAGGACAAGCTTTCCCCAACATCCTTTATGGTAAATGCAGTCGCGTGGTCAGCTGCACTGAGTGTCGAGTTTTCCCCGCTAATTTGCTTTCCTGTTCCTTCTTCGTCCGTGGAACTTGTCTCATCTTCGGAATTCTCTCCTTCGCTCTCGTAGTGTGTCTCTTGGTTTTCCTTTTAACACGTTGACTGTCACGCGAGTTTACAAGAAAACCTCCGTCAGGCCACGCGCACTGCTATACAAAGTGCAAATTGTTTCTCATCGTAGTAGAAGATTATTACATTTTGAACAAAATGTCTAGAAATTTCGATCGAGATGAAACTCTATGTTTGACAATCGTACTGGACCTATCGTTCCTTATCGTAGCAGAAGATAAGTACGTTTACATCGAAACGTTTCAGAACATGAATTCACTTAAAAATCAGACGGAACACCGAAGGAGAGAATCATTGGCAGACAAAACCATCGATCTAAGGCAAATAATTTAACAAGTCCTCCTTCGGTGTTCACGAAAGACACCGTTCTTTAATTCACCGAATATAAAAATTCGAAACATCTAAAACAGACACGCAGTCACAGAAAGTTCAGTACCGCTATAACAACAGTTTTTGGCTAAATTAAAGAAGACTACCACCTTAATTTTCGAAAATATTTTACCATCCCTACGAACCCAAAGATTCTCACATATACCCTACTGCAACGCACTGATTATACTGTCACGTATACGCAATCCGTCTCTACAACATTACAGAAAAAGGATGTTTCGGTAGCAATTTCTCGCAGATGATGTTCATGGAAGTATACAGACTGGCACAATATAAGTGTTCGGTACGAACTCTGGGCACTAGATGTAGATGGATTGAGGGCTGAGACGAATAGCCAATGTGCGGATGTTGGATAAAGAGAGTCGCGGCGTAATAAGATCGACGGGCGCAATTGCATACTTGGAGCGTAACGCGATCGTAGCTTTCGGGACCATGAATCGGCAGAGCCTCCGGCGTGGAACGAAGTGCATCGTGATTGAACGCCTCGATTACCGAGAGGAGAAGGAGATCGGACGTGGTCGCGGGTAACTCTATAAGCTTCGCCGCGATGATCCGTCGGAAGGTGGGTTTAACGATTCGTCTCGGGTCGATTTGACCGGGAATATCGCCCCGTTCGCGGCTGAACGACCGTTCAACCCGCGTCTCAAGAAGTCCCAGGGAAAGAAGCGACTCTTGGATTATTCCTTCATTACGCCCCGATATCCGCATTAAAGCCGAACTATTTTACGATAAATTGGATGACGGATTTCATTAATACAGCCTACCGATTAGTTGCATGTGTGAGTTATAATATATGTAGGATTTAGATTGGAATGATATTATTAAACGGCCTTGGTGACAAAAGTAATAGCTATAATGTTACTCGCGCTACACTCTATATTAAACGCTGACACTCTCAAAAGATTCGCCAAAACTTGCTAAACTCGCGGATACACTCGCTGATATTCTCTAAAGGACTCGCTTGTATTCTTTAAAAACTCGCTAGAAGATTCGTTAAGACGCACGCACTGGTATTCTCGAAAGATTCGCAGAGTCTCATTTATCTCAACATCGCGCTTCACCCTTTTATTCTGTTTCGTTTCCATGATAATGGATTTGTTGGAGAACCTTCCTAATAACAAACACAGACTCATGCATTCTTTCTCACTCTCTCATTGTCCATTCGTACAAAATCACACATCCCGCATATATGTATATATCAATATATCGTACTATTTCTGAAGTTTTTGTAAGAGAGAGATATTAAGAGAGATATCACAAAATATCTATCCCACAACTGCAATTTCCAAAATATCTTAAGTGTCAGGATCTGATGCAATAAATGAATGGCCTCACTGGGCTAATGGTAGAAGATATGGTTTCCACCAAGCATTTTTGGCAAGTAACGCAGACTGATATTCACTATTCGAAATCAAAGAAGTCTGAAAATTATTTAAGCGGTCAATTATATCTTGCGGTAACAATTTCTTTTAACGATTTCAAATATAGCTTACACAGAACATGAAATTAAAAGTATATAACAATTATTTTTTGTGGGTTGTTCAAAAAGTATCGGTAATAAAGAAGTTCTAAATTAAGAACATTAAAGATGACTAAAGATAAATAGCATGACCCAAACCTGAAATGAAAAATAGTAATGCGTTTTAATAATCTTTTACAATGTGGTATCGATCACAGCATGCTAGTTTATCCAGTGGATTGTGCATTTTTTAATATTTACGTTCTTAATATTTTTTTCTATTTATATATTTACTATATTTACTTTCCTAATATTTACTTTACTACTTTACACAGCTCATACCGCTATAACTTTATTTACTCCCAACTGATTGTGTAACTTTTTAAGTAATTTTCAGCATTAAATTGGTGGATGTTATTATATGCTGCGCTTTATAGAAATAGTTCGTCAGTAATTGCGAACAACTCCAGATAAAGGTAACTGATAATAACAGACAAAAGGAAACGCGTTGCTAAGGTGAAAGTGGGAGATCTCCCCGATCGGTCGGCTAAGTATTAATGTGAACAGAGGTTGAATTCTGAATTCTGAATTCTTCGTTGAAAAATGCAATGTAGCGATGCGTCGTTGTCTTAACACATTATCGACCGCTATTAACTGAAGATGCCACTCATTAACGGCCCACTCAGCTAGGTGCAGATTCGTCGACAGTACCGGCTCTGTTTTGAATATCGCGCAGGAATCTATGAACCTATTTGTAAAGCTCTATAACTGAAAAATACTCATTGTGTCGTTGAGAATCCTTTGGTTTCAAAGCAGTGTAATTATATTGTCATTTAGAATTGTCATAATATCATTTTATATTCATTTGATCTAATATAACCGTTGACCACCGAAAAGCCGATTAATCGGCTAGCGGTCAATAAAGTGTTAAGACTACAAAGGACCACCGCCGCTTGGCCAGACGTCTGCTAACGAAAAACGCGATATGCAAGGTCATTACACATGCGATGAGTTTACCTAGATGCGTGATGATGTGACTGAACAATTTTTGAAAGTAGAAGTGTGATCAGTGAGCAGGCAGATAAGAAGGTGACCGGTCGTTTTTATTTATTTAAATCGCAAAGGCCCTTTAGTAGAAAGGACGAGAAGAGAAGTGGGCAATTTTGAGGAAGCCAAGTACGGTGAAGAATTTCGAATTTTATACTGGCAGTTAAATTTAATGAACCATTACTGCTACCTCATTAAAATGACAATCAACATATGTGAGGTATTTAGGCCTAAGCTTAGTGTGAGCGCGATCAATGAATCAGGGGTAATTGACGATAACTGGCAGTCATTTTATTGTGCTGGTAGCCTTTATCGGCATCGTTAATATTACGAACGTCTTAACGTCTGTCACGGTAAGCATTTAATTAGATATTCGAAAGGGACTTTGTCTCTCGCTAGGTAACGCTTGTACTGCGATCTATCGAATCTACTTGTCTGTCCGTTACACTTATTTCGTCCTGCCCACGCACTTTGTCGAGTACTTTATCTTGACGGCGAGCGTTATTAGTCACCGACACAGCTATCGTTTATATCATTATGCTGAGCATCCGTCACTGTATGCATGTGACGAGGTTCTCGCGAAGAGTGGAAAACACGTATAAACATGCGTACCCGTTCATCTATCTGATCTCTGCTACACCCTAGCGATTCTCTCATCTTTCCTGTCCTCCTTTTCTTTCGCTCTTAGTTTGCATTCAGGCTCGGTCGATGGATTGGAAAGGGAAATGGCTATGGAAGACGATATCGATCCTTTGAAACTTCGACCCCGATCTGGAATCATTCCAAGAGGCTTTTCAGAAAGCTCGCGACCACCGACTTGCCCCGTCAGGGATACCAACCGCGTGGTTCGAGAGTTATTGGATAACTTCGAGACTCATTCGACGAGTAAGACAGTTCGGCGACGCAAAGGAGACAGGACGGTCGGATAAAAGCGAGAAAAAGGCGAAGAAGGTACAGGACCGGAAACACGAAAAGGCCAAGGGAAAAAGGCAGAGCGCGCTTCATAAAGCGTCAATAATAATCCAATAAATCCGCTCATCGGGGCGGCCCGTGTCAAGCGTGACGCGGCGCTATTTCGTCTTTGGCGACAATTGGAGCATAAACTACAAATCACAAGTGCAATCGGTCGGACATAATGTTCCATGAAATATTCACGCATGATCGGGGGTCTAGACCGGGGCACCGCGCTCACCAATGCGAGTGTCATGATTTAACCGTGCATGAAGCAGATACGAGTGAAAATAGACCGTGTAGAAAATAGAGTAGCGCTGGATAGAGTTGCCGTTCCTACGATTCGCTCTGTCCTCTGTCACACTTGTTGAGACTTACGGTCAATAGTGAAGGGGTGCGCGACGTAAATGCTTGTGCCTTTATTTCGGCTAAATCTGGTCAACTTCGCCTAAAGTTTCAAATTTTTTTAACACGTTGACTGCCGTGCGCATTTTGCTACATTAGAACCGCGATGCGATGAAATACTGCAGAGTATGATTAACCTTCTAGGTACGGCTGAATTCTGTGTGTGGCTATTTCCCTGGACGGCAGAGTCTAACGCGAACTAAGTTTAAAACAATTTTTTTTTTAAACCATACAGCACTGCAATATCTGACGAATAATGCCGTTTTCTACACGAGCACTTTCGAAAGAAGTATTTCATGATTAAATTATCATTTTTCTTAAAAATATATTGCACATAGTCTAACTTGAACAATTCCCTTTAATAACTAAGAATACAATTGGGTATTATATATTTTAAAACATGGTACGACACATAGACCCACGTCACAATCTTCACACACATAGCTTGATCTTCGTCTTATATCGTTTTCTGAACGTACCATACAATTTCGTAACGCTATTGTAGTGTTTTTGGATTTACAATACGTTTGAAAATGTTTTTTGATTAGTGTAAACGACTGATCAACGATATATTTGCTGCAGCTAACGTGAAAGATGACATTCGCGAAAACCATTATAGTGACGCGTTGTATTTAAAAGGTTAAATCGTGCAAAATGAAGGTACCGCAAAGTTGATGGAAGCCAAAGTATTGAAGCACCGTTCCAATATCAGTTGCTTTGCATTTTTAGTAAAATCGTTTGCGCCGTTCACCGGTGGCCACCGTGGCAGTCAACGTGTTAATCGCTACATCTTGGAACTCACCTACACTATTTTCACCTTTCTGTGCATATGATGCACCAGATACGTTTTTACAAAAGACACCTAATGTAACTAAATCTGCGTGAAGTCTGCACGCAGATTTCGTGCTGTATAATATTTTCTCCTTTCTGCATATATAATTGACCACACACGTGTTAGAATGTAGAGAAGATATAAATTGTGAAATCTTTATTTTTCAATAATCAGTCTGAACTCTTTACAATTCTCCGGTGGAATGCCGCGGTGCCAAGGAATGCGACGCTCTACCACCCCTTCATTTCCCTTCCATTTTCCAAACAAAAATTCGTAGCGACGAAGCCTCTCGCGACAGATGTGCATCACAAATATTTCGATTATGACTCATCGCATCCCGTGCAATAATATTTGCTTCGATGTCGGACATCACTTAATACGTAGCCCTTTGAAATTCGCCGCAAATTTATTTTCCGCTAACACACGTGTTTAGAAAAGACATTTATTTCAGCTAAATCTGCCCGAAGATCCGTCTGCACGCAGATTTCCTGCTGCATAATATTTTCACCTTTCTGCGCATATAACGCACTACACGCGTTTTTAAAAAGGACACCTAATACAACTAAATCTGCCTGAAGATCCGTCTGCACACAGATTCCCTGCTGCATAAAACGGAAAAACGCAGAAATCCTTCTATGTACCAATTTGTACGCTTACATAGTCGTGTCGGGAATAAATATGCGAAACGCTTGCTGCTCCCCTGTGCTCTCGTTCTTTGAAAGATTGCAAACGGTTTTCGTCCGCGCGTAAAAGAAGCGCGTACGCGCTGAGTGTACAGGACGCGTTTTACACCCCCGATCGATGAACATTGGCAGCCTAGATCGGTTGCTACAGACAGAAAAAGTATCGTGTGTCGGGCGAGTCCGCGAATGAATTTTTCATATTCACGCCAGAATTCTGTCTGGCAAGAATTCGCGCCGAAATAATTGGCACGACGCTGTCGATGGTGCACCATCCCTGGAGCCCGATACACATACACTATTCACCCTTTCCAATGACGTTCACTCGTTTAATTCAACGATTCTCGGAGCATGGGAGAGGGACTGCACCTGCACGTATTCGTGATTCTACTTATGCATGTCACGTTCACATGCATAGGGTGCCGGGCATAACATAAAATCAACCTATAAAAATTATGGTGAATTGCGAAAAAATTAATCAAAAGTGTATAAACAGTTTTTTTGTAAAGAACTACCGAGGATAATAGGCGAGTGGAAACATCAAAGAAGAAAGGGCTTTGTAAGTGTACAAAGCAAATTTCATGTCTGTGCACACGCGCCATTCTGTTAATACGTATACATGAGCGATATTAAAATTTAATTCACCGTAATCATAATACAAAACAGAATTTTATAATTTGTAATATCAAGAAGATAATATTATCAATGGAAACTTAGTAGTATTATTTCTGTTCAAATTCTTTTTGATTAGTACTTTTATAATATTAGTATATAATGATAGAAAGGATGTTTATTTCTAGTTTGTGAGTGCGGGAGAGTTCAAATTTTTTTCGATTAATATTTTTATAATATTAGCATATAATGATAGAAAGGATGTTTATTTCTAGTCTGTGAGTACGGGATGGAGTTCAAATTTTTTTTTATTAATATGTTTATAATATTAACATATAGTAATAGAAAGGATGTTTATTTCTAGTCTGTGAGTACGGGATACCCTATGGACATGCGTAGATGTGCGTATTCACATATATAAAGTAAGGACAGATTTGTCCCTAGGTACACGTATGCGTAGGTGCACGTGTGCGCAAACTGGAGAGGACGAAATCGGTTCAGTATTTGATTGGATAATGTCGGGCGAATTAAACCAATCATAGGATTAATTGTCTCTGTCTCGTGCTAAGCCGCGACAGTCGTCTGCTGTGCCATCCGCTCTCGCTCGACAAATTGTTCCCGCTAATTGGGAAAAACTAGGCTGGAGCACCGATTCCCTTTCTCTCTTCCCCACGTCATGTGTCCCTCGTTTAGTTTCTCTTCACTTCGCTTTCTGCCGGTTCCGTCCGCCGTGCAATCCGTTTGTCTCCATCATTCCATCCGTCTCCAGAAAAGTTTTCCTATTTTTGTTCTGCGTATTTACGCGATCACATTGTTTCTTTACCAACACGTGTTAACTCTTTAAAGATCACCAAGAAATTTGTAGGAAATACACCTGGACCCGCACGTTTTTGGGAAACTGGTACGTTACAAAAAATTATAACTTTGTTATTTATGAAGCAATTTTTGTGAAACTTTCAGAAAGGGTACAATTGGCAGTATTTTAGGTATTATTAATTAAATTATGTTTTTTAATAATTATCGTAACTTTTTTACTAAACAATGAAACTACGAACAAAATATGAATGCAATCGAGTTTAATGCATTGAATATTGATATAAATACTTAACACTTTGACTGCCGTGATGGTCACCGATGACCGGCGCAAGAGATTTTATGAACATTCAAAATATTCGCAATGGGTAGTAATAATTATTTTATAAATGCATTTATTATTAGAATAGTGGTGCGATCCTTTGGTCTCCAATACCTGCACATTATTTACATTTTGCAATAATTCAGTCAAATGCTGTAGTATTTCATAGTATCGGAGTTCTAATACAGCAAAATACGCGCGGCAGTCAACGGCAGAGTTTCTAGTATTTTTTAAAAGTACGATATTGCCTAAAGCATTTTTCTCTATGAAAAGGAACCATACAAAAGTGACGTATGGACCGTTAATTTTGATAGTGGTGCGAGTCCATTTTTTGCTGTTTCGAGAAAATGAAAGGTTAGCATATTAGTCAATTGAAAAATATAAATTAATTGTGTCAAGTCTGGTAATCTTTCTACTAATTTATCAATATATCAATTGACTATATAAATTTCTTTTAGCGAATTTAACTGAAATAATATATATTTACGCACTACAATTGGACTCACACCATTTTCATAATCAATCGCTACACCATTTCTTTTACTGGCCAATTTGAAATTGAACAAACCATTGGTACTTTTTATGATATTAAATATTATCTAGTTATCAATAAAAAGTTTACACTAAGTTAATCACAAATTATGTGATATCTCATTTTTTAAGAGAATGGACTTACATTACTTTCAAAATAAACAGTCCATATGTATCATGATTCGCTTCGTTTTCCATTGAATATTGATAAATACTTAAATAGACAAAATAGATAGAATGTATGAAAATAAGTCGCATCTAAAGACAGCGTGTAGAAAACATGTGAAAACTCGTGAGCGGTCCGTAACAGTTGGGACACGAAACACGAGAAAACTCGTCAGCGGTCCTTAAAGTGTCAATCCGATGACTGATATGATATGACCAATGCAAGTAATAAAAGAATTTTTCCATTTATTAACGAGCCGCGGCTACCGGGCAGCAAATTAAATCCGTTCGTTTGTGTCAAATACCCTTTCGCTCGATCTCAGAACCTGACGCGACTCAGATCGATAATAAGCGTCCGAACACCTGAGAGAGAACGTACAAAGGGAGATGGAAAGTTGGTCGAATCGATTTCATCCAATTGTTCAGAGAAATCGGCCCGGCCCGGCCGATCTGTTCGCGTAATTCCGTTTTTCATCTTCTTTGTCCTAGCGCGTTCGAGATGAGCTGCACAAAAGTCGAATGAGAATTTAACTCGTTGTCCGGCTGACACCTTTTATCGACGTTTCGCGCAGTAGATTTCAGTTTGTCGCTGTCAGGCGTGCGCGTCTTTATTTCCTAGAACGCAGAAGTTTCAGATTGATACGACGCATCAGCAAACTTGAGATCTCTAGAAGAGGTGTGAGACATATACGTTCGCTTGTTATTCAACATGACTTCGTTTGGATAACACTCATTTCCGCAAAAGCATCAATAAACGCATTTCTGCATTGCTAAGCACACTGCTTCTGAAACAGTACATTTTTGGTATCGTAAATCATTTTATCTGGAAAAAGCGCTGATACGTTTCACGTAACTTTCGTCCGACTATCCTAAATCACCACACTCTATCTGACGCCACGTTCTTTGTTCTACTTTTGAAACAGAGATGAAAACGTCACATGTGACCGACTCAAAGCAAAGTAAGAAATCGATTACGCGAGACTCTCAAAGCCCCATTGGGGACACAATACAAAAAAAACAAGACCGTACCGTCCGAAGTAATATTCGATATTTCCCGTGCAAGCCCTCCATACTCGCCACAAAGCAGCTGATACGAGATAGAGGATCCCGTTCGATAGAAGGGTGCGTCAGAAAGAATTGAGAGCGACCGAAAAGGGAGAAGAAAAGAATGGAAGGATGAAAGGAGACGAGTAAATGAGATGTTCGCTGCGCCATTCGGGACATTGCCTGTGCGAGGATTGCGCGTTCGAAATGGAGGTGCCTCGCGGCGACAAAGGCGGCAAGCCTAACGAACCGCGCACAATCCGCTTCCTATCGAATGACGCCGGTTAAATATTTTACCCTTGCGTCAATTACAGGTGAATGGTCGGTTACAGGAACAGTCGTCATGATCAGGGAAAAAATAGTAAATTAACACTTTGACTGCCACGGTGGTGACCGGTCACCGGTGCAAAACATTTTAGTAAGTTTATTTGCGATTTTGTAAAAGCAGTTGATATTGGAACGGTGCTTCAATACTTTGGCTTCTAACAAGTCTGGGTTACCTTCATTTTGCACGATTTAATCATACTGTGCAGTATTTCATCGCATCGCGGTTCTAGTTAACTGCCTAATGACGTCAAAGTCCATTCCAATTGATTCATCGATCAATAGCTGATAATTATCAATTTTATTTATTCCGTCGGTATACTTATGCGCACAGCACCATCGATACTTATGAGTGGATACATTTTCGGTTCGAAATTTTGACAGAGTGTCAGTGCATTTCTTATGCTATTTGGAAACAGCGCATAGTTAAACGCGCGTTGGCTCAACAAATTTTTTATCGTGACTCGATCGATTACACGTAGAACGAATGTTGTGCCGACCTACAATCCTATAGTAAGCCCTGAGACAAATGGATCGACGTATATATTTGTTTGGTGCGCAGTAACGATGCTTTTGAACAAGGACGATATTTGGCACCCCTTTTGCAAACTCGTACAGCAGCACGCAGTGGATCATTTGTTTCTTCGATTCCCTCTCATGGAGAACCTGCATCGCTCCCACTTTCAACCTCTCGAACTGGGCCCGTGCAGACAGAATAAACGAGCGGAGCTTCGATTTAACTGTCGCATTTGAATTCACGGAATCCCCGAAGCGTGGGTGCGCACATGCCAAGCTGCGTAACACGTGGAATGGAAAGTGCGTGTGTATACGGACACGCGTGAGTGCTTGAGCATGTACGCACTAACACCTTACACAGACGGGCATATACATTGCTTCATTCCCTTATACGGATTTACGTTTCTCTACGTAACGTAATATATAGCGCGTGTGGGTGCGTGTTTCGTTGATTTTTTCGGCTACTCGAACACATATGTACACTTATGTACGGACCGTGTGTTGTCCTGCGTGCTTGCTTAACATTTAAATTGCATTGTTTCTGTCTGATGATGTGCTTTACGTCGCTTCTAGAGCGACGGAAAGGCGAGCAGACGGTATTAGAGGAATAGAAAGAGATTTTGATTTTTTCGGCTACTCGATATATCTAGACGTACGGCCACGTTCATCGAACACATATGTACACTTATGTACGGACCCTGCGTTGTCCTGCGTGCTTGCTTAACATTTAAATTGCATTGTTTCTGTCCGATGTGCTTTACGTCGGTTGTAGAGCGACGGAAAGGCGAGCAGACGGTATTAAGCAGAAAGAGAAAGGGCAGGGAAATGCTCCCTCGAAAAGCGGACGAGCGACATAACTCACGCCATATGCTCTCCACCGCCCTTCTTCCTTCCGTTAGTGGCGGCAGGAGAACCTTAGCGCTTCGTCGGGGGAGCACGCCAAGATCGAGAAAACCTCGCCACCCCCCGCCTCCTGAGAGCTCGAGGTTTCGCCGATTGTATTAGCTTTTTGCTCCGATACCCTTGGAACCCTCGCCTTACCCTCGTTCAGTTTAGCGGACGCGGCTTCTTGCTTATGCTGAACGCGCATAAACGGGCGTCAGTGCGTTTGATACTTATCGATATTGGACTCGCGTTTTGCGTACCGCAGCGAAATCCACGCTAGTAAATTTTCGACATACGTTCTTCCTCACTGTAAGCTCTTTGCCTTGTATTAAAACGGCTGTATGTGTTGTCCCCTGCAGCCGATGGCGGCGTCCTATTTCTATTTCGCGTTTTATTGTTTTCAATTCGGATATGAAACGTGTTTACTAGGGCTATTCGTATGTGGACGATTTTAATTTTTACAGATTTATGCATTGGTCTTTTCATTCGAGTGTGTGCAGGGAATGGAACGGGGAGCAGATTTATAGACCGTAAAATTGAATTTACGTTGCTATCGGCCGAAGAAAGCGTTGTGGGGGTTGTAAATTCGAAATTTTCCTCTCTAACCCATTGAGGGATGTTCGGAATTTTTTAAAGCAAATCACCGTGTATGGTTCTGTTGTAAAAAGAGTTTATTTTCCTTTCCACCACGGCCAGCTGGGAGTTCAGGTTGCGATGTTCCGTTTTTCACGTTCATCCCGCCTTTGATTCTATTCTCGAGGTTCGACGTGTCGTCAGTGGCACTAAACACGGTCTCCAACAATATTGGCTTCTTCCACTGGAGTCTAGCAGCCCGAGGGTTGAGGAAAACCGCCCCACGGGAATTTGCCAAAAGTCAGACAAAAAGCTAAAGACATCCGACGATATTACTTTTTGCCCATAGCACACTGTACCTCTTTTGTTACCGTCATTTTAACGTGATTTAGGACATATGTGACTGTATGCTTTTACGTGCGAGGCTGCATAAAACAAGTTAAAGAACGTGTTCTTTTTGTCCTTTCACCATCCAACATAATCGCATTATTGGAATTCTTTATATGACCGGATTACACTGATACTTTCTAGCAATTAGCCATTTCCGACAATATTATGGACGCTGTTATCGATAGAATAAGCAGAAACAGACTGCGGTATATTTAAATTTCCGTGAAGTGCGTGCTACGTTGAACAAAAAGACGTATCATGCGTCTACAGAAAAATGAACCTAGATGCAAGTAAAATCCTCCTGTCGTTAAAGGCTTCAGTTAGCTTATTTCTCTTTACACTAAAAATTATCCAGTGCAGACGCCATTCCAAATCTAGAAAATTTCTAAAACGATATTAACCTATGCCCGAATCTCAAGCGACGCTTGTAAAGTCTTGGAACTATTGAATTTATCATCGACTTCGTGTGGACAATTAGGTAAAGATGTGACTGATGAAAACAATCAACACAAGTATAATATCAAATGAAGTTGATACCTATAAACTATAATCGATGCATACGGACAGATCCATTGCATTACGTGAGATTACTATATCTAAAAATAGTGGACCCCGAAATTATTGGTGTGATTTTATTAACTATTCAACCACAAACAGCTCCTATAGGCACTTAGTGAAAACGCGTTTGCATTTAAAGCGCCTCCGGTTATCACGTTCTGCTTGTGAACACTTCGTAATCAAAGGGTTAATTCTGTTACAATTACATTATTGAACGAACACATATTTCCCAAATTTTCCTGGTATACTATAAAATAGTAAAAAAATATTGAGAGAAAAGTTTAGAACTTGATGTGTTCCGAATGTTCACTCTTCGATAGAACATAGTTAATTTGCCTTGAAGACAGACCTCTAATCCCCGTTGACACTCAAGATTTTCGCAAATGTGACAATATAAGATATCTGCACACACCAATTATTTAGGTAAACCGAATTGGTTAATCTCACGTGAATGAGTGTCGAAAAATCTTACAAAAAAATACTGTACAAGTCATAGTCTATAACCACTGCTTTACGCATGAGAGTGTCGTGAGAAATTGAAAAAATGTAAAATTAAAAATTTTTAAATAAAATAATATTTTTTAATTTTTGCGAAAAATAAGGATTCCCCGTTCAGATTTTAATCATTTCGTTCGCGAAGGGTTAGAACCACTGTTTCGGAACAATATTGTCGTCGGTGCACGAAAGTCAGTTGCCGATCATTATATTTATACAGTAACAATTTTATTACGTTATATTCGATGTAGTTGGCGAAAAGGTACTGTCAAGGATTAAATCGAATAAGAATAAAACACCGAATTGACGGCAAATCAAACTTAAATCGTTATCATAAACATTCTAGATTTTGCTATTTCCGGTAAATAATATTGTTTATTAAAATGTTATTTATGTGTATGTATGTGTATGTAAATGTTATTTATATGTAAATATTAAAATGTTTATTTTTTCGATTCTACTTTCTACTAATTTTTGAGTCTCCAGAAACGTCCAGTTTTCTCTTATATTTCGTTTCAACATTAAAGAACATCGAGTTCAATTTCTTTATAAATTCCATGTCTTTGATTTTTCCATAACAACGTGCCGCGGAGGATTCGACCAGCTAGCTGACTTTCTATTCCGTTCAGTTGCAGTGTTCAAGAGTCTTCGGAGACGCGGAACGACGTAAGAATCGTAAGAACCGGAAGCACCCTAAGAACCGCGCAAACCTCCTCGATGGGACTCCTCGAGACTCTGCTGGCTTTCGACTCGAATTTCGATCTACCTTTACTGCGGATGGAAATGAATCGCCGACGGTAAAGCTCCTCTCTGAATCCAAACGTCGACTGTAGGCTCTTGTAGTGTTTTAATAGACCATTCGATTCCGTGATTGCCAAAGATATATGCACACTTTTCATAAATTATGGCTGTTTCGATGTAAACGACATCAGTTTTCCTTAACATGATATTATTTCTGGTCGCCAAATATGCGCTTTTATTAGTTTATTGTAACATTTAGTTAGTATTCACTTCCCGTTTCGTACCGTTTTTTCTTTTGCTTTAGATAGTGTAGGCCAATAAAGTATAAAAACGTTCAATGCATCTTAATGCATTCCGTGATTGCCAAAGATTTATGCACACTTTTCATAAATGATGGTTGTTTCCATGTAAACGAGATCGTTTTTCCTTTACATGATATTATTTTTGGTCGCCAGCTATACGCTTTTATCAGTTTATTGTAAGGCTCTGTACATTTCGTTAGTGCTCACTTTTCGTTTCGTACAATTTTTTGTTTTGCTGTACATAGTGTAGGCCAATAAGTCATTGAAGGTTCGGTATTCCATTTTTTGGGGATCAATTTTCTCCGATTATATATGTTGGACCTATTGTTTCCGGCTTAGTACGCCATAAACGATAATCGAGGTTTGTTGCATTTACCTGTTACATTACGATCAATAGCCATAAGCGAAGATAATAATATATTATTACACCAAAAAGTCCTCAAGTTTTTTTGCGGGAATCCAGTTTTGTTTCTCTTTCAATATAAGGAAGAAGAGGATTTATCTTTAAACCTTACCATCCGAAGGAAATTAATGAGTATTCATCGATTTGTGAGGCCTCCGTGCATTTTGCCCGCCTTATTCATTATTTATTTCATTCTAGCGCTCTTTTCCTTTTCTTCATTGTTCGCGCTATCTCTCTCCGTCCTCATTCATCTAGCATACGCTCGAATTGCATCGTTCCTGACTGGCGTGCATAACTCACAGCCGAGAATCTCCATTCTATCGACGGTGTCTTCACTCGCGCTTTGCCTCTTACCGTCTCTCTCTTTTTCGCAGTTTCTGAGAGCTTTAAGGCGTCATTAGGGATCCGAGCCATATCGTTTACCAGGACTCCCGCACGTCTTTACTGCCAGTAAAGGATATTACAGCTTTCTACCGAAATTTAGATACCTCCGTCCGCATATAGCGGGACTCAATCTCGCAGGAAAAAAGTTTCGCCGCAGGTGACGTTCCGCAAAAAGTCAATTTCAGACGGTTACGTGGGCAGTACATAGACCTTTGGACGATATTTACAGAATCCAGGGCGATCGAAACGTTCGGCATGTGGAAGGTGAAGTCGATAGTCGATGTCGCGTTTCCATCACTAAAGGTCCCGATGTAAAAAGCACCTAAGCGACTTTCGACTCCGCTCTACTCTCAGGTCCTTGACGTACTTACGTCATGTCGCCAACCTTAATCGACGATTGCTTATTTTTAATGCTACGAAACTAGAGTTTGACATATTAACGAACTCCGACAGCGATCAATTACTGTCTTAGCTTTATGAAGCTCCGCTCGATGTCAAGCGAGTTTATTTCCGATGTGCGGGAGACTGTAACGACTGAAATATTAGTGAGACCGCGTCGCCAATTACTATAACCGGGCTTGGCCGAATTAAGAAAATGGATTGGCGTGGTCTATTTTTAATGACGCGAATACGTCGCCGGAAATAATAGTAGACACATGTGCTTTCCTACTTGGAGAGGTACATATTCATGGAGGCTTCGTATGGTACGTATTTAACACTAAGCTTACTATGCACGTTCAAATGACCATTTTATCATTTTCGTTCAGAATTTCCTGCGTATGATATTATTGTATCGCTATTTACGTCATGACTTTTGCCACAGTATGTGTACATGCGTATTCACAACTTTGCTTATGCAATAAAAGATTTTGTCATTTGTCGAAAATGCGATGAAAACGCATAAAATATACATTAAACATTTCCAAGTAAAAGAAAATATTTGGTTCACTATTCAATTGGCTGAAATCAATATTAACGTACATGTTTTCGTTAAAGCGGACACTCCACCGCACATGGTAAAAATATGTATACATGAAATGCCGGTTTTTGTGCCGCTGAGCCAAAAAACAAAAGTAATTCAACTAAGATACGAAGTTGTTATTAAAAACTCTTCAATCAGTTTATATCTGTGTCACACGTTTTTGCTTGAGAAATCTGAATATCTTCAGTCTAAATCTACGAAATAACTATGACATTGTTTATTTTTACGTGACCCAAATCAAATAATATCCAATTATGCCCCACGGTATTTCTGCACACTGTTTGATACTTCACAACATTCAATCGATACGAATACATTTGGACGGTTCTTACCGTTTCCGGCGATCCACTTTTAGTTTATACTAATTAGTAAATATGTTTCATATTCAACATTAATTTCAAACATTATCCCTTGTTCGTCAGAGCAAACCACCACGAAATAGTAATTTCCAATGTTATCGAACATACGTTAAAAATTATTTGCCAGAAATATTCTAACATATGTATTAATTAATTTTGTGTACATTTTCATACACATCTCGTTATTTATTTCACCATTCACCACTCCTGCTGGAATTTCCATAACATACTTCGACAAATACACTTATTTACAATAACGCAATCGAAACAGTACAGTGAAGTACATAAACAATAAGTTAAAGTTGTCGGGCCACCACAATACTTGCTGTTTACTGTATTCCCTTTCCAACCAAGCTTAATGCGTTACATTCGCTTACATGGCGTTTAATAATCACGATAAACTTTTGAGTGGCAAGGCCTATTTTATTACAGACCATTCTAAGTCTACCTTCCACCGATATGTGTTGCATAACAATCACCTTTCTTGCAACTGGTTAAAGCATTACCCAACATTTCGTTTCGTAAAACATAAGTCCAGAAGAAAACGATAAATATACCATATGAATACGGGGATCCTATTGTTTGAGTCAGTTAACCAGTTAAATGTAACTGTATCCATCATGGAGATGTGGCAGAATTTTCTGTCATTATGACTATATCCGTCATGGAGATGTAGCAGAATTTTGTGTCATGACGATTATTTATATCCGTCATGCGTAAAATTTTGTTACAATTTGCTATTTAAATTGTAATTTGGGCGAAAAATAAACTAAACAAATAAAAATTAAAAATAATTTGAGATGGATTCATAACTGCCCGAGAGCTAACTCGTGAGCAGTGCAGTAACACTGAATCTTTGACTATTCCGAATTTTGTCTTGGTGTATCAAACCCAATATAAAAGTGTATTGCTTTCTCCATCTGCGGTGATTTCTGGAAAGAGCACATGTGCACGCTATCTCACTTCTCCTTCTTTTTTATTGGTCATAATTTCGTGCAGTCAGAGTTGCTTTTATAGATATTTCGTTCTTTTTTCTAAGTTTTCCGTTTAATATGTATATAATATATGTTCGCGTTAAGCAACTGTGTAAATATTAGAAATAAAATTGTTGATTTTATAAAATAACGTCGACTTTTTGAGCCAACATTTGAACAGTGACACTTACTCTGTATTTGGCGACTATACCCGTCATCGTTTGCTTATCGCAACACAGTGGTACGCGCTCTGCAAAGAGATCGCCACAGTTAACTGGTTAAAGTCTCCTGAAGATGCTTCCCGCAGCTACCCTCACCTAACGACCCTCTATCGAGCGGCCCGTCGTTATCTCTCTCGCGGGGCAAGTGTAGGTCCATCTATATTCATCCCGGCGTAATAATACGCGAAAATTGCATCCTTCAAGAATGAACGAGCGACGGTAGTCCGCTCCGCCCCCTCCCGGCATACATGCGGATTGCCTGACGGATGCATCTATACGTAGAATTGCGAATTGTAGGCTCGGCAAAACGGTACACCCGCACGTAGGTATACACAGGAATCGTTGCCGGCAGGCTAACGCGCGTACAATGTCCGATTTGAATGGTGGCGGGCCCATCCCGAAGGACCGTGTCTGCAACGTGTGTGTTTGTCCGACACGCTGTACAGCGTTGGATCACGTTGCGTGGAAACTTTGCGGTGGATAGGCCGTATGAGCTACAAGTCGCGGCACTGTGTGCGCGGCCTTTATCACGCAAACTGTACGTACGTACAATGTTGCTTTGTACTGGTGATATGTTTGAAATTGTTATGCCTCCGGCACTGGCTTCCAGGGGCTTTGTAATATATGGAAATTGCGGTGTCTGTATGTTGCTAGCTTCGAAAGTGCGCGGCATAATGTCATTTATATTGTATGCCATGTTTCGTTGTGTTTATCACCTGGAGAGTCATTTAATGGTTTAGTGCCTAACGGCATACGCGATCAGTAGCCCGCCGTCTTTGTTTAACGGAATTAAATGAAATGAAATGAAAATTATAATGTGTTGCTGGATATTTGTATGGTGGATGTATAACACTTGTCTTAGCTACTCGAGCAAATTTCGAAGTGTGTAGACGTTCAGCGACAAGGCATCACCTATGCCTGACATCGTACTCATCGAAGGATTGTAGGCAGATCGTAGATCCTTGCTATATACCGGTGAATGTGCATGTGTAATGTACGCGTGTGTAATGTACGCGTGTATTATCTACGCAGGCCGCCGTGCAGACAAGTCCGACACGACGGGCCTGCCTCTTATTTGCATAGCCAGTTTCCGTTTCCTTGGCGGGGGACGCAGGAAGAGAACCCTTCCGAGGCTCTCAAATCGTATATCGAACGATCGGACGCCATGCCTTCGTCTCATTGTAATTAAGTTCCTCCTTCGAGGAAACGGAAATGCGGAAATATCGTTTTCGTCATTTCTCTCGTTCCTGGCCCCCTCATTCATGTGCTTCTGCACTAATTTAGCACGCCATTGTCGACGTATTTCTCGCGTATATTCTTCTACAATGTCAACGAATTTTTCTTCTAAAAAGAAAGAGTACAGGCGATATAGAAATGTTAACTAAATATAATAAATGTAGGATCTCAAATACATATCATAGGTAACGAGTTTGTTTAATTGTGTTATTTGGTTGCTTAGTAACCAGTTGACGAGGAAACATAAAGACGATAAGACGTAAAGACGAAATGGCGTAAAACGACAAAACGACGAAAAATTAAGAAATAAGACTAAAGTCTCTTGATTGTGTTGTTATTGTTTATAAATATTATACTTTCTACTTTCACGTGTTTAAATCCTACATAAATATACGTAGAAACACTAAATATATGTGCAAATGTGTGTATATTATTTTTCGAATAGAGTACTCGTTGGCGAGAAGAGGTTAAAGTTATTCAATGTTCGAGTTACGGCCTATCTATAATAATAATTGTTTATAAACAGTTTTGATGGTCAACCTGTTATCAAACACATTATGAAGACTGTGTAGTTCGAGTAGCTATAATGACTATAATCCGGTCTTTGGTTGTTTTACGGGTAGAAATTCAATATTCTCGCGTATTCGATAGTAGCATCGTTTAAATTATCGATTTCCAATTCACCAATTTTCTATTACCTACGGTTGATAATTCTAATTATGCGTTTACTGGTGTTTCATTTTGTTTCTTGAAAAAGACTCTTGTTCCTTTTCTTCCGTCCAATATCCCAATATAGATTAAACTTCACCCACACTTCCTCGTACAAAACTATCGCTATTAAGGTCGCATGTTTGGAGATACCATGGCACAAATTCTAACAGTAAGGTATACTTATAAACGAATAACCATTTTTTTATACGACGTGAACAATCCCGGAACATTTTACTGCGCTGTTCCTTCGTCCCTTTTTCCGTGACTTCGTTGGCGACGGGTTTTAAGCGGCGCGTTAAAAGTACGGCAACCGTCCGTGACATTTTCCGCAGTCCGGTGGCAGACAAGGGTAGACAGGAGGCGGCCCGACGTAGAAAGAAGAACCACGAAGCGTAGGCAAGCTAACACACCGCGAAAAAGTAAAACTGGCCGGGGAAAGGCCCTCGACGGGCCGTGAAATATTTTTCTCCGGGGAAAACCGTCCTGCGTCCTTGACCTTCCGTCGCATAAACCGTCCGAGCTTTCGGCGACGTTATAAATGCGCAGCAATGAAGTCCGCACGTGCAACAAATAGCTATATTGTCAACGAGGAATGTCTACTCATGTAAGGAAAACATTCGATCTTTAGTGCAGGCTGCGTACTGATTATAGATTGAAACCCGTTATTCTGAAGTTGCGTGCGGTCATGCACGCGTGTCATGTTGCGTGTGCACTTTCGTAAAGTGGGGACAGGAGGGGAGTGTTGGTAGAATAGTTCAATAAAGCTTAACCCTTCGAGACTGTTGGGACACATATGTCCCAGTCAACTTCGAATGAATAAGTTCCTAAATCAGGTCTCAATTTCCTCTAAGAATCCGCGAGTAAGTTAACACATTCTTACCGTGAGGTAAGAAATTGATCCCTTATGAAATAAACGTTGATTTTCAGAAAGAAATTCCTAATTTATTAAAACGAGAAATTGAATAATTAGATTATATAAGGATTTACGGAAAGCAATAACAATGAATGTACGATTTGAAAGTAAATTTTGAAAAGGGCCATTCGACACCGCTTGGTACGTTTAGTGTTAATAAAGTATGTCTGCAGGAACGCAATCTTTCTTATTACGTGTTGTATCATTTTTTGAATTATTTACTGCTTGGTACGTTTAGTGTTAATGGCACACAGAAATTGTAATGTAAAATACTTTAACCGTTTCGTGACTGTTGGGACACATATGTCCCATTCAAGTTTAATCGTAGATTCTAACTATCAGTCTACTAAAATTTCTTGCATATTGCTTCATTGTGAACGGGCCTCTATTGTTATATTCCTTAAAATCCAGTACATAGATAAAATGGGCCGGTAAGTTTTTTGATTAATATTTTTATGTAGCCAATTCAAATTACTTAGTTCTTTACGTATAAAAAGCGGTGGAACATATAAATCCCACCAGTCTTTCAAACCGGGATAAAGATGTCCCAGCAGTCTTATAGCTTCCAAACGCTGTTGTTACATTAATATTTGTGCTATTACATGTAATACACTACATGTGTATGAATTCACAATAAATTTTGTCATAATCTTTATAAGACTAATGGGACATATGTGCACCAGTACGGTGGCCGAGTGGGACATATACATATATCCCAGGCTTTAACTTTGAACCGATGTAAAAAAAATAATTTCTTTTCCTTTTACCTTATGATAATGAATAAATTCTTCACCTCAAGTGTTAGGAATGTACTGATGTAAAAAAAAAATCATTTTTTTTCTTTTACCCTAATGTAATATTATAATGAATAAATTCTTCACCTGAAGTATTGGAAATGTAACTTGCGTCTTTTATTTTCTCAAAAAAAAACCGTCTGGAAAGGGTTAAGGAAAGTATACATACAAGACGTATGTAAGTAGGTTCAAGTTCGAGAAGAAACGAAGGGTGAGCGTAAGGGTTAACTTCAATATAATCGTAGGGAAATTGATTGTGCGTGAAAAGTGGAACGGGAATCCCCAACCGGAAGAATTATAATGGTCTTATATGGGTGGCGTCGAATAAATTTGCCATTCTGCCGTAATATGACAGTGGCTGTCACTTGCCCTAGTGCACCGCCGCTACATGAATTCTAACACCAAAGTGGCTACGTGTATTCTTGAGGATCGCGTGCATGGCTGGGTCCTTATATATGATACCTGCGTCCATTGCGTGTACCACCTGAGCATTTAAATGGATATGTCCTTAGGTGTACGGATATGTATATCTAGATCCTCGTACATATGAATAAACATAGGCGTACATACGTATGAATATAGCTGTACAGCTACATTTATGCGTATATATATATAAATAGGTGCTCACCCCCCATGTATGACTACACGTACATATATGTATCTATATTAGCGGACGCACCGGGTCGGCGTAATTCACGTTGCAACAAGAAAGGATGTAAATTCTTTCGGAAAGATAAAATGAGAATATAGGGTACTGCGCCTCGCAGCAACGAGGTTCTTGGAATTTTGGGCTTATTTCTGCATAGCAAATCTGCTCTTCTACCAGGCGTAATGACGCATTACGAGTCGCCTTACGTGTACGTACATGCGTGGGCGTGTCCACACCTCTATACATATAGATGTATAACTGCACATGCAGCTGCAAATTTGTAGATGCCCATACATATACATTTGCAGTATATAAGTCGGTATGCATGTACATATCTGGCAAGTACGTGTCTCCTTGTATACGCGCGATAACGTACGACCTCATAAAGCTGACAGTGTACACTGTAATGTATAATGTACCGACTGCGTTGCGTTTCTACGTCGCGGCACGAGGAACATGCTCGTTCTTTCGGGCGCTAGGCCATTGTCGCACCTAGTAGACTATCTAGGTTTGATGACTCCAACTCCCTCTCTTCTCCTGGCAAACGACCCTATTTACCACGCGTTCACTTACCTTGTTTTTTAATGTCTTCATTAAGTCCTGCGTTACGGAGGTTGAGCATTGAATACATTTTACAGTGACCTAAGCGAGTACCGTCTGACGAATTCTGCTAGCGAATGAAAAGTGACCGATTCGATATGTTGATTTTGCCGTGTGCCACAGGGAACCGATGGCGTCGGACGTATTCTCGTGAAATGAGTGTAACTGTCTCACTAATCGCGACCTTGTGTTTTAGTCGGTTTATGAGATAAAATTATTGTTTCAGTGAATGCTGTTTAACCGTTTGGATCCCAGAGGTTATTCAGAAAATCTTGTCGAAAAATACCAAGCAGCGCGATAGCGCTTGCTTCAATTTATGTCGGGAAACGTCAAATGGGGCAACAGCGGTTGTGTTTATGAAATAAGTATCATTTAACACTAGGTTTACGGGACCCGTCAATTTGACGGATTTCAAACTTTGAAATGAAACACGGAAAAAACCATAGCAATAATTTTAACTACGTTGCATCGTAAATTCATAATTTCATTAAAAGAGTTTATACACACAATTATTATTTCCTTAAGCTTTCTACATTTTGAAATTTATATGTGGTATACCTATCTCTACGAAACGCGTCAAATTGACGGGTTAGCTGATTACGTAAACAATCCTTATATATTTGCTTCGTTTGTACAATTATTCCTCCAATAGTAAATATAAGAGTGAAAGAAAAGTCTAAGATGCCCGCAACTTATTATCTCAATAGCGCCTCGATAATCTGACAAACCAAATTGTGTGGCCCTGGTGTCATGTTACTTCGTATTGAACGAACTCGCTTACCAGAGTGATCCTCGCGTCATTTGAAACTCAAAGCATGCAGCAGACTAAATGTCGTATCGAAAAGATATTCGGAAAAAAAATCTTGACTTATTAATATTTTATTTTTACCTGAAGCCTTATATTGTTCAACTCAGACTTAGTTTGAATAAATTGATTTTTTAATGTAAATGCGTATTTTCACCTACCCGTCAATTTGACGGGTGCTCGTAGAGATAGGTATATAAGAAACGCCCGTAAACCTAGTGTTAAAGTAATGGAAATTACAGACAAAATGTTTTGCTCACATGGTTCACAACAAAACAGTAACTATGCAAAGAATAATTATCAATAAAATTATGCGCGTATTGCCAATAGCGCATCGCGATAAAACTAGTGGGACTTTCGACAAGAAATCTGAACAGTGCGATCGCGCTGCATGGGACTCAAACGGTTAAACTGATTTTATTGCTGTATTGAACTGTTCGATGAGTTTGAGTGTTCCGAGTCTGAGTGTGTACTGTTCGAAATGTTGAGTCTTAACCCTTTGGTTGCTGAGTACTTCCGAGCGAAACGCTCGCTGAGGACGAAATGCTTTTCACTACTGTGAATTCTGTTAATTGATTACGTATGGCGCGACTAAGTTCTAATGCTAATTCTTCATCTATGCCAAATTAAATGACGCAAGAAAATTATTTTACACAGAACGCATCTATATTCATCTCCTAAATTGATAATTGTGGCTGCAATAGGTAAGGAGTCCGAACGATTAGAAAAAGCATATATGCATCCATAGTCTACATGGATAGATTTCTGCGGACGCATATATGTGTCCATAGGAGTCAACGGGTTAATGTGTACTGATCGAGGTTTTGGAACAGAATGTGTGAAAATGGCAATGCCAGATTTTAGGGAAAGCTTGTTTATGGAAGGGATAACTGAGTGAGGGTATGGAATATTTCTAAAGAGCTGAGTGTTGGTGTGGGGGCAGGGAAAACTTCGATGCATGGGTAATAGGAAAGGGACAAATACCGTATGTTCTATTGCCTGAAATATCACACTATACTGGTATCGCAGGTACGGCGCAACACGGCACGATGGCCTGATCTAGGAACGTATTTCCGGAAGCAAGAATAACGAAATAACCTGAACGTGGAGTCATCAAAGTTATTTTCAGGGAAACGTACAAGGTGATTACACCGCGTGCGCCGTTTCTCACATTAACAACGGTGAGACCGTTCGCAGTTAATTGAATCATCCCGTTTCCTACCTCTACCAGTGACTCACACAGCGCTCAGCCGAACAAGGGTGAAGACGGTCATACCTGCAACAGAAAAAGATTGATTTACTGCATATGACATCAAGGGGCGTAACATGTGAAATCATGAACGATTTCTCACTGTACCCGACTTCTATCAGATTAAGTTCGATACAGTGACGACACTCCCTGTTGGCACCTTTGATTGTAGAGTACACGGAATCGGTGATCTTGAACGGTTTCAACTGACTAAAATGCGCGTGTCAGAATTTTAATAATAATGAAACAGTGATACAACTATGAAAATATTGTGAATATAAATAAAAATCATTATTTGATATAATTTAAAAAATTAATAATATTTATAATTATTAAATACAATAAATAAGAAATATTCAATTAACGCAATTAATGAAAACTGTAATCACACTAGGTAATACGTGCCATAATTTGTGAATTGCTCTGCAACAATGTATCTCCCTGCACAAACATGGAAATTACCACGTTGACTACCAAGCGTATTTTACAATATTAGAACCGCGATGCGATGGAATACTGCAGAGTATGATTAAATCGTGCAAAATGAAGGTAACGCAGGGTTGTTAGAAGCCAAAGTATTGAAGCACCGTTCCAATATCAATTGCTTTTACAAGATTGCAAATAGGCTTGATGACGAATTTTTTGTATTTTTAGTAAAATTTTTGCGCCGGTCACCGGAAAAAAATCACGCATACGTGATAGCGGGCGATAACGGTTGGCAATAAGAAGTCACGTATACGTGACAGCGACCGGCAAAGTGTTAACGAGCCGCTCTCCGTCAGAATTGACTTGGGAGCTGATTTTCTGATCCAACGAGAATGGAGCAAGTGGTCGTGCGTGCAGTCGGAAAGGACGGTCACGGCTTGGGCCGGAAATTGTCAGGGGTCAGAGAGTGGACATTGAACGCGGATGGAGGACGGAGTTAGGTATGCGATCGGTGAACGACGATCGGCTCTTCTGTCCGAGGTCGGCCATTTCGCAGAGAAGGGAAGGGGTCGAATGGAAGGGGTCGAATGGAAGGGAGGGATTGGAAACGCAAGGGTGAAACAGGAGGCAGGGTTACAGCGATGTACCGTGTACACCATGGCGCACATCTCTCTGTCTCTCTCTGCCCTCTCTTTCCCGCCTTCTCTCGCTATGTATGTCCCGCTATATGTATGTAGACGGCATCCCCCGGACAGAAGTCCAGGGGTGCCAACACCACGAGGGTACTCGATCACTCAATTAGGCCGCGGTGTTGGTAGGCGTGGCCCTCTGACGCACTCGTGCACATATATCACCGGTGAACACCACCGGATCTAACCGAGATGCGTACAGAGTAGTGATGGGACTTATACCCTCGCAATTATCCGTCGGAATTATTCAACGCCGTGTATTGCAATATCGATAGTGCCGGAACAACATTCGTATGCTATTAATTACGGCAGCGGGTGCAAAAATTCTGGCAACTGTCATAACGTGTTGACGTTTAGGGGGTCGGAATAAATAGGGCTAATAAACGGGCTAATGGTTCTGCCCACGTGACCTTAGTCGTATGGGGATAATTACCTTGTCTCTGATTGCCGTCGATGTAAATTTATGTCATTTCGCAAGAGCATGTCTTATTACATTTAATGGTTTGAAGAATATTGTTTTCTTTTTTCTAACTAAATGTTTTATTATAGTCATATATAATATTGCATTTTAATTTCCCATATATTTATAACAACAGCAACAATAATCACAATAGTAACAAATAATTCTCTATACATTTAAAAAGCATTCACATGCCCTTGATGTAATTAAAACAAATGTTATCACACTTATCCTTGTCTCAATAATATAAGTCTGGGTCAATCTGCTTTGGAACTTCTTTGTTTAACTGGCGTTGAATAGCAGAAAATAATTTAATTAGTAGTTTGGACATTTTACAGTTTTCACATTACTAACTACAATATTGGCTTCAAACTTTCTGGAAGTCTTGCGGCTGTATTATATAGTTTTTGGAAACGAAACCCTAATCGAGGAAAGCCCACGTCAGAAACAATATACCGGGTGTGTGCCAAATATGAATACATTTAGGTATTACGGTCTTTAAGCGTACGTAATAAATTACGAACTTTAATGTCGATCGGTAGCGAATTGATTATGTCATCCACCGTATTGAATACTGATAGCACGTCTTTGCGAGTGTCGAAGATTTCGATACAGAGAACATTATTCAGGTTTATAAGCATCCCTGTAAGCATTGATAACATTTATTATAACACTGTTTCCTTGGCTTGTAGTGATTTCGTGAAAATCGGAACACAAAGAGTAAGACTAGTTTAATAGATGACTACTCCGTGTCCGTCTACAGTGACATCCAGTCCCAGTAATATGAACATCCAATTATGCAGGGTTGTGTCGAATGAAGGTGTCAAGACTGCAGTTATCTAAATTAGATTAGCCTCATCACTAGATCTGAACTACGGCGCGTTATCAGCGAAATCGGGAGACTAGATACCCTAAACTGCCGTGTGCAAGCATTGCCATTGCCGCCGAAGCCGTTGCGACCGAACGGAATAGCGTGAGAGAATGTTGGTACCGTTGGCTGAATCACCGACAGCCGATCGTTCGCATCGTGAATTTACTTCAACGCTGGGCTAATTAAGTCCTCGCAGGACGCCGTAGGGATGCTTTCTGGATTGGACCGGGGTGTGTCAGGGTCCCCCAAAATTTATCCGAACGGTATTACTAGAATGAAGACCGCAAGAACAACCGACTCGAGCAGTTCGTACAATACTTATACAGTAGAATATCGCAGACTTAACACTAAACGTATCGAATGGGGCCAAATGACCTCTTTCAAAATTTACTTTGAAATTGTACATTCATTATTATTGCTTTCGCTCATTTGACTTTCCGTAAATTCTTATATCATCTGATTATTCAATTTCTTGCTTTAATAAATTGGGAATTTATTCCTGAAAATCAACGTTTATTTCATAAAGAATCAAATGATCCCTCATGGTAAGAATAGCTAGGTATAAAGTACCACTACGTTTAGTGTTAATTAAAAAATGTCCAATATGTATATCGATAACGCTACGGGGATATAGTAAAAAAGCGAATGTTCGGTCAAGAAATATCACGGCAAATTAAATGAATGAACTTTCCCACTGAACATCGCAAAATATTCTTAAAGCACGTAAATGTTCGGTAAAATAATTGAGCTGGTATCAGTAGACATTCGTATTAGAATGCAAGTTCCATTGAAGCCGAAATTAGTCGGATTGGTACCATCGGTGTTATACTAAGACATATCTAGGTACTTCGTAGTAAAAGGAGGGAAGCGGAACTTCCATCATACTATTATTCGAGACATCAGTCTATGACTCTTAACACAAGGGCGCTTTGATGCCTGCCTAATTAAGCCATCTCGAGATGCAATGAGCTATTACTTGTAATGATCCAAGAACGCGTTCCCATCATGGGGTTTCGCCGTTCGCTGGCATTAACGATTTCTCCCTCGGATGTTGCGGTTGAATCACAATAAAAGAAATCTAATCAGAGAATAGAACGCAATACGTCGTAGTGGATAAACGTTCTATGTAACAATTACCCCGAGATTATTCGCGACGCTCTGGCGCGGATATCAAAATAGCGCCGGCGGGCCTAGGTACCATGGCTAATGACTCGTGCCATGGGTTCACTTTGATGTCCGGTTAATTAACCGGCCGTGCATTGCGTTACTCCGGCACCGAGTGCCCTCTATTCCACGTCACACAAGTTCGGGTATTGTCCTTTTTATGAATATGTAGACGTACAGTATGAAAGCAGATCAATTAAAATACAAATCAATAGTTTATTTATTGTCAATCGTTGTTGTATGCGCATCTGTATATGATCATGCGTTCAAAGAGACTCCGATTATTTTTTTAGACAGTTAATCTATTCGAGATTTAACCCAGTACGTAATTCAAACAGATTGTATAGTTCGTCTTTGGTAATACCACATACCTTGTCTTAACGCCAGTATTAAAGAAATTTATCACGGATCAGTTATGATCACCGCCAATGGTGGCTTGAAGCTTTTATAGCAGAAATGCGTTCAAAGATCATATTTCTCGAGTCTTTTCCTTAATCTCTTAGGCACGGCTGAATTTTGCGCAGAGCTGTTTCTCTGTACGGTAGTTTGACGTGAATTACGCGCAAACGGTACAGCACTGCAATGTGTGACGCGTCATTCAAAAAGATGACATCCGCGAAAGGCACTATAGTGGCACTGGTGGCTAATACTGGTAATATATACTATAACTAATACTGTTATTAGCGTTATCAATAAAGTTATTTTCCGTTAGCTAACAGTATTAGTTATAGTATATAGCACTTTCCAGTATTAGCTTATTGAAGAATTATTTGTGAGAAACAAACGCAAACCACAAGTGCATCTAAAACGCAATGGTCGAAATGGTGAACGTAACAGGATCGCAGTGATACCCTTAACCGTGAACGTCAGGATCAGCTTGCATCGAGTACTCTAATTGAGGTGAGTGCGTAGGTTCCCAGAACCCTCTGCCACGGCTCTAGATTAGCCAGCATATGTGCGATCGCCTACATACGGAGGATGCAGGCAAGTCGGGACGCCATCTCCATGGCTCTACGGGCTGAACGCACAATGAATTCGCTTTGACGTCCCCCGCTTAATTAAGTCGTCCGCCTGGCCGGTGGTTAGCAGTCGACACGAGCTTGTTCAGGAACAATTTGAGTTTTAGCTCGCAACTTCGACGATTCGCATCGACGGTAGACATTTAAAACGGAACTCTTGAATTTCCACCTAACAGCGAATGACGGCTTTGGGACTACAAAGTGGGCTGCTTACAGGCGTCGATCGGCAACGATCGGCGAGCCTGCCCCGTTAAATTGTCCTCATGAATATTGGCGACATCGAGAATCGCGAAATATTCATTGTTGAATACCGGGCCCAAAGGGAAGAACGATATTGGACATATGCCCGAGAGTGGGGAAATTTAATGACACTTTCCGCGAGGGATCCTATTTTCTCACGCCCTTCAAAGGGTCCGCGTACCTGGGTGTACTTATGCGCATACACTATGGCGGCACAAAGCCGCACTCCGGCGCGCTATGAATCCCCGGAAGTTCGCGTTTCGCGTCGAAATATTCATCGCCTCGCGCTTCATCTTCCTCCCGGCGACGGGACGCGCGACCGGCAGCGAATTTTCAATTTCAGTCAAAGAGTGGGTCAACTGAGTGCCACACCCAGTTCAAATTTGTCCGCAAACGGTTACACCTGTTCGCCGTCGGAACGAAGTAGCGAATTATTCTCTGAACGAAGAAAGTAACTCGATAACGGTTTCCCTCATGAAAAGACAGTTTTGCATTCAGTTCCGACTCGTAACTTCTGACATCGCGGAACGTCATTCTCGATTCCCGCTTCTCGCCGGGCTGGCGGGCGGAATGAGTTGAGGAAGCAAAGAAAATGCTGAAAAATGAGAGTGCGAAAAGACGCGGAAGAGTTGCACGGAAAAGTGGACGAATGGAAGAACGACGAAGTTGGCAGAAATAAGAAAATGCAAACGAGAGAGAACCAGAAAAACGAAGGACGGAAAAACTGGTGCGACCCGGACGTTAGACACAATTTTTCTTGATGGACTGAAAGTGTTACGCTCTCACGAGTGAGACAGGACAGGAGGAACCGCTTGTATACGACAGTTTTTTCTTTTTTGCAAACTGGTCTACGATTCTTGGGTGCTTTAGTGGTGCCAGATCTTTGAAGCGGTTCACCTAACCGACACAGAGCAAAGATCCAGTGGAAAATGAAAAGTGAATATGTGCGCGTAATCAAATCTCACAAATAGTAATAATCGTTCGAAAATACCGAGACCACAAAATTTATGATGAGGACGGGAGTATTACATACATATGTGGGAATTTAGTGTCTATAATTAGATGTGTATTTAATATGGAATCTCGAGTTAATTTCTGCTTTCGCGTGTGTCAAATTCTTTTCCCCATGTTCTTACCCCTTAACACGTTGACTGCTGTGGTGGTCATTGGTGATCGGCACAAAAGGTCTCACGAAAAAATTCAAAAAATACCCAATCAGTAGCATTTATATTTTTGTAAATGCAATTAATATTAAATATTCATTCAATTCTTTGGTCCCCGATACTTTCGCATTATTTTCATTTTGCACAATTCAATCGTATTCTCTAGTACTGCATCACGTTGCGGTTTTAATATATTATATTATAGTAAAATACGCACGGCAGCCAAAGTGTTAATGTCTCCTTGCGACTGACTCTCAAGCTAAACTCCCTTTTTTCGTCTTATAAACAAATGAAACGCGGATTACATTGTCGATCGCTTATCTTATTTACATCCCTAGCAACTAAATTATTCCAGATTCTTCCATACGCGTCTCTAATCTAAATTCCCATTAAGAAATGCCTATTGAGACAACTATTGATCGCACATGCATACACACACACACTCGGTGACATGTCGCCAATCTATATCGCGATACCATATATATATATACAAGACGTCCTCTTCACTTACAGTCTTGCTTCTTTATCTTTTTCCCAGTTCCTCCCCCTCGTGCGGCAGTTACCAATATTTTTACCCGTTCAAAACTGTCGCATCACTAGTCGTTAAAAGTTTCATTCTCACCGTGTTGGATGGTAAGGCCGGAACAAACGATGCTTTTTGTTCGCCGGTGCGCTATTTATTTCTTAACAGTGTCGCTTGCTCGTTCGCCGGTCCGCCTCCCACTTTGCGCGACGTTCTGCGGTTCCTCTTCTTCCTTCTGTCGTCCTCAACCTCAACGTATTCCTCCCCCTTCTCTCCCTCTCTATTACTTTCCACTGCAAATCCTCTGTCCTGTTCCGTCCCATCGAGTTCGAGACGCGCCTCCACTCTCCGGTGCGGTAATTAATGCAATTCTAAAATATGCTAATTCACTCCCACTCCCCGTTCCACGCCACTCTCTCCCTTCTTTCTCAGTCACCTTTACCGCCCTTGCGGCCCTCCCCTATCCCGGCCACATTTACTGTCTCAAGATTTCGCGCCGGCGGTCGTCTTACGGCGCATTTACATATTTCGCGCACTCTAAAGTCCAAAGGATCCCCGCGATACAATGGGGACGGCTGGCAGCCTGTCGCGTCCTAGTCTCGCCCAAGATTAAACGATCGGGTACCGACTCGCAAGAACGAAGAAGAAAGCCGGCACACGCTCTTAGCTTCTGCTACGACGACGATGTTCTTCCTTTCTACGGCCCTCCGCTTCTTTCGCCTCTGTCAACCCGCGTCTGTTTTGTCGGCCATTTTTTTCTCCTCCGTTTTCTCTTCTTCTTCTGTAGAAGTTTTTATGGCCTTTTTTATTTTATTACGTTTTCTTCGGTAGTCAGCACGCTTCTACGTCCATTTCCACTTTGCGTGTCTTTTTCTGGTGTCCAAGCTGTTCCCCGCGCTCTCGATTCCTTAGATCCTTCGTCTTCAAGCAACTCTTCGCACACTATCTTATCGTCACGCTCATGCATCATGCATCGTGTACGATACGATGTCGCATGATGGATAAATCTTTTATTTGCGGTGCAATAAAGCTTCTTTCATAGCAAATGTTCGAGATCCCCTTTTTAGTTATTGAGTGTGTATCGTAAATACGAGGCATTTGCTCATGTGAGATATCAATATATCCTACCGTGTCTCAAGTTTTTCTAAGAGAGAGGTATCCCAAAATATCTATCCCAGGACCGGAATTTTCTAAAATATCTTAAGTGTCAGGATCTGATGCAACGAAACAATGGTCTCACTGGGCTAATGGTAGAAGATATATAACACGTTGACTGCCGTGGTGGTCATCGGTGACCGGCGCAAAAGGTCTCACGAAAAATTCAAAAAATACCCAATCGGTTGCATTTATAATTTTGTAAGTGTAATTAACCGTTAGCGCTCCGTAGGCTTCGCTACGGAGCCGAATGTTTTTAATGTTAAAATCATGTGATTGCGCTTAGAATGCTGCGGTATCGCCGGCGTTGGCAATTGATAACTGTAGTTAAGACGTGATCAGTCTCTGCACTGTTACGATTAAACCATTTTTTAACCTTTTTTATAGTTAGCAACATGGAGAAAAATAATTATTATGATGAGAATTTAGAATTCAGTGGTAGTGAAGACGTGTTTGATTTTCAAGTGTTAAAAGGTATTGCGAAAGACAATCTTGATTATAATTCTGACACTTCAAATAGTGGTTCCGAAATTATACTACATACAAGAGGAACTGTGTTGTGTCGTCTACAAGGAAACAAAAGGATGGCAGACGTCAAACAAGTGATTACTGTGACACTTACCTAAGTAAACCCAGGACGCACATGGGAGATTGTTTCCAAAGATATCACACCATGGTGAATTACAAAATTTAAAATTTATCTTTCATTTGCAAGAAGAAACTGCATATCTATTAGGTGTACAACTTTGCTTCCGCCGTTTTTTTCCGAAATTCGAGGCTTTATTGTAAAAAACTGGTTATACGTTTATGATTCAAAGTATTGTCCATCGCTGGCCACTACTTTCTCCCATCTTTCGGGCAGCGTACGAATCCCGCGTTGAAAAAACTGGTCATCTTTTGAAGCGATCCACGAAATCGAATTTTTTACTTCTTCATAAGACCGGAAGTGCTGGTCAGCCAGGCCGTGTGCCATTGATCGAAACAAGTGATAGTCCGAGGGAGCAACGTCTGGAGAATACGGCGGGTGGGGTAGGACTTCCCATTTCAACGTTTCCAAGTATGTCTTGACCACTTTCGGAACATGGGGTCGAGCATTGTCGTGCTGTAAAATCACTTTATCATGTCTCTCGTTGTATTGCGGCCGTTTGTCTTTTAATGCTCGGCTCAAACGCATTAATTGCGTTCGATAACGATCGCCTGTGATTGTTTCAGTCGGTTTTAACAACTCATAATGCACTACGCCGAGATGGTCCCACCAAATACAGAGCATGACCTTGGAACCGTGAATATTCGGTTTGGCCGTCGACGTGGAAGCATGGCCGGGATATCCCCATGATTTTCTGCGCTTGGGATTATCGTAATGAACCCATTTTTCGTCCCCAGTCACAATGCGATGCAGAAATCCTTTCCGTCTTTGCCTTGCAAGCAGCTGTTCACAAGCAAACAAACGCCGTTCAACATCTCTCGGCTTCAACTCGTACGGCACCCAATTTCCTTGTTTCTGAATCATTCCCATGATTTTCAGACGTTTTGAAATGGCTTGTTGCGTCACTCCCAATGATACTGCCAATTCTTGGTGCGTTTGACACGAGTCTTGATCAAGTAATGCCTCCAATTCTGCATCTTCGAAAACCTTCTCTCTTCCACCGCCTTGCCGGTCTTCGACGTCAAAATCACCGTTCTTGAAGCGTTGAAACCACTCTCGGCACGTTCTTTCACTAATAGCGGCCTCACCATAGGTATTTGAGAGCATTCGATGAGCCTCAGCCGCAGATTTCTTCATATTAAAGCAGAAAATTAAAACCTCCCGCAAATGACGAGAATTTGGCTCGTAAGCTGACATGTTTAATCGAGAATGACTTTATGATGCAGACACAAATCGACTAATATTTCGATGGCGTTATGTTTACAAATGCCTAAGCTTATTGTATGACATCTACGATCTATTTATTTCGACTACCACTTACCGCTACAGCCATCTATTGCAAAACGGCGGAAGCAAAGTTGTACACCTAATATAAAATAAATATAATTTAAAACATTCACAAGCACGTGTAATTCTTCTCACTTAAAATAAAAGTCCGTTTCACTCGTTCCGCTGCGAAAATGTGCCGGAGCGTTAAGGGTTAATATTAAATATTCATTCAATTCTTTGGTCTTCGATACCTTCGCATTATTTTCATTTTGCACAATTCAATCATATGCTGTAGTACTTCATCACATTGCGATTTTAATATAGTAAAATACGCACGGCAGTCAACGTGTTGATGTGAACAGAGGTGATGCGCGTGCGATGATAAACAAGCAAATACTGACGACTGATCGGCAGTCTTTTGAATTCTTCGTCAAAAAATACAATGTAGCGGTACGTCGTTGTCTTAAGGCTACAAAAATCATTACCCTCATAAAATTGAATGTCATACACACCAGGAAATTTAGTTAATTAGAATCGGAGTCTTCCGAAGACAAATACGTAAACAATATTAGATTCCATTAAACGATTATATTGCATTATAATCGAACCCACCAGTTAACCAGAAAACATTACCGACACGAACAACAAAAAAACACAAACGACTCTGGGTACTAAACCAGTGCCATACGAACGATATATCCGAAATTTAAAAGGGGAGCCGTTTTAAATTTACGTAAAAGCTTGACCTACATTCAACGCAGAGTACGACACGATTCATGTCTCGCGCACAAAGCCATTTTCAAGTGTAATAATCTCTTTGCATCGAAAATATTGCAGAAGAGCTGCGGCCGGCAAGGTGGAAATTAACACCAAACGCATCCTTTCTCACCTGCCCCGTGCGGATATCTGCTTGCGAGCGCAATAATTGCCCCGGCCACTCACAGATAGTTGCCCGTCATGTGTACCTGCGACCGCAAGAATCCACGGGGAATGGAATTCAAGATGGGGCGCCTTGTGAATGAGCGGTTAAAAGCGCCAAAGGTTAATTTCGCCGATTCGAGCGTGAGAAAACGATAATGAAGCCCGCGGCATAATTGACGGCTACAATTGACATTCTTATACAAAGGAATAATAATTATAATGACTCAAGAGAGCCACCACTTAAAAACGGTATTTATATAAAATTGTTTTATATTTATTACGACATTTTGGTATAATATAATATATAATATTTTGGTATAATATATAATATATAGGAACGAAAAAGGGAAGTTTGTACCAAACTAATCTTGACCAAATGACTCAAAAGGGCCACCAGTTAAAAGCGGTGTTTATATAAAATGATTTGATATAAATACGATATTTTGGTGTAATAATTATAAAAACGATGCGAAAAGGGACGAAAAAGGGAAGTTTGTTTCTAACTGACCTTTTATCGTATGAATAGATTTTATAGCAATCGAATTGTTCTGGGATGGCATCGCAATACTTGCGCATAATAGTTAGCCACTATAATAGCTATTCCTAAATCAATATATAACAATAAGAGTGAAAAGGACAATTGTCGGAGGTCCCTTCCAAAGCGGCCTTTCAGTCTATCGATACTTTGAGTCCAATAAAAATATGCTCCAACGACATTGCATCGTTTGCATATAATAACGGCAATCCTCGATACCGCGCATCTACGTGTCATGACCCTAAAAGGATATTGCAATATCCGTGCATAATTAGACGGTATTAAGCTTAGCTGCCTAAATGCAGCCAACAAAAGTCACACATCGCATCTTATTGGTAGGCAATATGCGCGTTAACGTTTCATCGTCGCGTCGTTCGGGATCAGTTTTCAATCGGTGCACTCGGCAATCGATCGATTATACGATCGATTATACGATCGATTATACGATCGATTATACGATCGTCGCTTGAATCAAATATACCGTCCTGGCGATAAGAGACACCTGCTCGACCGTGCTTGGCCGATCGAGGTCGGCGGGGGTGGAACGAGAGCAGAGAGGATACACGATGGGAAAGGACGGAACGAGGATTTTAATGTCAACCTCGTCGAATCTCGCCAGTAGCCGATAAAGGAACGAGTAATTACGATAGGTAAGACCAGAACGGAAGTTGGATATTGGAAATTGGCTCTGCGCACTTCACCACTAGCGATGACATTCAACCTGTATCAAGACTTCTTGAATTTAGAGGCAAAACTATTATCGAAGACCTGGCTGAAACCTTTGATACACACAACATATTGGAAGGCACAATTTGAAGGCGCTGAATGGTTTGAACGCATTACTTGCTTGAAAGCCTTGCGTTCTAGAGCCGAAATAAATAAAAATATTGGATACAGTATTGTACGTAATCACAAAATATGTAACCATAAAGTGTCGCAACTCAACAATTTTATGACAGCTTAGTTTGTAAGATATTGTCTACGATACGTAAGTTGGTCTTGGAAGTCTTTTGTCTTTTGTTTATTTTTTGTTTACGCAAGCGATGATTCGAACGTCGATGATGAACGTCAATCGATCACTTAGTATTTTGATTTAGTTCGTTTAGTATTTTATGTTTTGTTGCGGCTCAGTATTCTTCAGTATTTTTCTATTCTTTTGTCTTTGAATGAGTGTTTCCAAATTTAAATATATATAATCGTGAAAAATTAGAACTATACCGATTCCGACCCAAACCTTTTGTGTATGAGTGTGTGTTTGTAGATTTAAATATATATGTACATTCGTGAAAAATTAGAACTACATCCACCCCCTTTTCCCCCCTTACAAGTTATAATATACTCAGACTTTTGAGACATGTGAAGGCATTCGGAGCAATTTCAGTCTGAAGATACCTTTATTTGTTTGAGAAAGAGCCTTGAAATCCCATCACAACCTACGACATGCAGGAAGGACGTATGCTAATTCGAAATACGGGTTACTAAAATATCCGCGACGATACTCTCGGATTTATGCAGCCACCCGGAGGATTATCGACAGTTTCGTCGCGCCTTCGTGCCACTGTACAAACGAGCGAGTCTTAAATAGCATCGTGATTGGCAGCAGTCTGGCGACGGTTTATTGACATCAGTAATCATGCATCGCGCGTCGTTGCGATGAGTCAATTTTTCCCACGAATAGATGTGTTCATTAGAGCTCGGCGTCTGTCTGTGGAATCCGCTATGATGTTGCGAGAATTATCTACGATATTAACCACGTGGTTTTTTACGATAGTTGCAAATAGCAAATTAGAGGCCCATTAATTACTATTAATTACGTAACAGCAGTTTAATCGGGATATTAGCACTGATCCGCATGTCTTGTTTTATGCTCGCATAATGTTAGGTAATTAGGCACATCGCAGATACAATCATCAAGTAGCCATATGAAGTTTTTGTAATTAGGAACGTCAATTTACCTTCTATCAATGTTGGGTGCTGCGATTAGAACAGCCCTGTTTTGGGTGCCGCACAGTTCGGTAACAAAACGACAAAGCAACAATGGATGTTGTGTTGTTGGGAACTAGAAACGGTGACTACTGATAATGACAGTCAACTCGCCAGTAAACTAGTAGACACCGATGTTATTATCGTGTTCACGGGGCCGTGCTGGTTGCAAAGCCGTATGACGATTCCACATCTCCATACTGTTCATTCCTATCCCTACAGCGTGGCAGCTCTTTATGGCCTATCGATACATAAAGTGTTCCGTGACTGGACGTGCAGCTAGCAAGGTGAAAATTCTATATGAATAAAGAAATCTATAAGAAAAGAAAAAGAAATCTATAGAATACGATTCCCACTTCTCGATTGCATCATAAATCACAGAATGCCCTGTATATGTATCGATGAGTACAAAAAGCGGGGGTACTTCCTACACGGAATTTCGAAACAAACAAAAAGTAACTGAAAATTCCTTCTATGTTGAACCATCTGCAATTTGTAAGACCGATTAGAATTGACAATGGCAAAGGCATTAAAATGTGAGGAGTAAAGAACGATGCTGAGAAAGAAGTGGAGGTAATGCTAGATTCGAGGAGAAAGAAGTAAGAGGAACAAAGAAAGATGTCGAACGTAGAAGCGTGTATCGGTGAGAGCGAAGAAAAAATGGCAAAAGAAGGACGTGGATGTCGTTTAACCCACGTTACGAATCGGATTAAGAGGGATAAAAATCGAGACATGTTTAAGGGCGTGAAATTCGATTATTCGCGCTCAGATCGTCGAAAATCAGAGGCGCGAGTCATGATAATCCCTGCGGAAGAACGCAACTAACGATCGGGGATCAAGTTTTCGTAATGCCAAGTTATTAGCGCCGGTGGACCGGTCTTTCAGTCGAGGTTCGTTCATCCTTATGAAAAGCCGACCATGATGGCGCCCGTTCGACGAATGGTAAAAATATGGACATATTATGTGCGCGTCTCCATAAATTCTGAGACTCCCTCCTTTTATAATAAATTATATGGTGTATTACGTCCGATTCACTATGTACCGCCTCGGATCTTCTTTCTTCGAAAATATTGATTCTCCATAGGGCTCCACCAATACATATACTACGTAAATCCACGTTACGAAATTGCAAGAATTTCAAAATATTAATCCTATGATGAACACCAGTATAAAAGTGAAGACAGTCTTTGCCATTGCAAATACATAATAACTGTTTCTCTACCGTTAGCACATGAATGCACAATCAATTAAAAAAAATTGTGGCATTGATTTGCTTACAACTTCTTCTCTCAATTAGGCAGGGTGGAAAAAGATAAATACCTTCTTAATACATTTGCGACCGCTGACGTGAATTCGTGTCATTTTAAATTCCATTCCTGGTTGCGGCTGACGTGAATTCACGTAATTTTAAATTATATTCCTGATTGCCGTTGACATAAATTAATGTCCTGCATTTTTTTTTCTGAATGCGGCAACATTAGGCACTTCAAATATAAACCACTATCTCAGCAAAACAAGTGAGAATGTCTCAATTGGTTCACTAAGTGTTTGCCGGCGCAATCGGGGAAATCATAATATCCACAAAAACGTCGAACAGTTTGCAAAACTCGTGGAAAACGTCGTGACACTTCACATATATGCAAATTACGTAAAGTTCCTTTATGCAAAAGTTATTGTTTTTCGATTTATCACACTAACTGTAGATATTAAATTTTCTTTTTACTCGGTTTATCCAAAACATCTGTAATATAATGCCCAATAAATTCAACGCAATAATAACAAGTGGTATATTGTTTACCTATGAAGCAAGTACACAAGTTATAAAAATCTGTTTATTTTAAAGAATACATAACTGCAACATTGATACTCCAAAAGAAATTTTATCATTTTTATCCTTGCTTCAACGATACAATTTTCCGGCAACCAGCTTCACTATTTCATTATTTTCGCCGGTACTCAGAATTTGAAGCGGAAATAATCTGCCCGTCGCAAATATGTTAAGAAAAATGAGAAAATACATGTGAAACATATTCATCGTACGCGATGCATAGAATTATAGAAATGTCACGAAGATCTACTTTCATTTCACCGCGAATGACTGCACCCTTTACAGAAGCATCCTTTATGGCAGACAGTTCACCAATATTTACGGCTTAACAGTATCACAGGAAATTCCATAATGCACGTAAAATATAAAATGTTAACTCCGAAGTGCACTTACTCGGAAAGCTGCCATATTTTCTGTGTTCGCATAACGAAGCCTCGCTGGAAGCAGCATGAACACACGACGCACTCGGTGAGATACACATGAGAGATCCCAAAAGCGTAACTCGGTTGGCTCGGGTGGTAAAAAGTGGGGAAAAAATAAACGATCCCGGTCACAGAACGTTAAACCATGTCTAAGCGCCGTCCGTGAAAACTCTGTCTTTGAATATCAGGAATCGAGCTGGGAGAACGGTACGCGCACTAAACGCCAACTCCATTTTCCACGGTTGGAGAAGCAGCAAATTCGATGGAAAGCGGACGAACGAATAGTCGATAGACGATACGTTGCTGACCTGGGAACATTTCAATCTATTCGTGTACCCGGATTTCACTTCGACGACTTCACGAGTCTTTTTCTCTCATCTCACTGTCACTATCTTTCACTTTCTTTTGTTCTTACACACCCTGTAAATCCCACTTTCTTTCGTACCCCCTTCTTTTGTATGCCAGGATATGCAAGTTCAATTAGCACGTTGCCTGCCACGGTGGTCACCAATGACCGGTGCAAAAGATTTTACTAGCAATGCAAAAAATTCGCAATGAAGCCTATTTGCAATCTTGTAAAAGCAATTGATATCGGTACGGTGCTTCAATACTTTGGCTTCTAACAGCTTTGCGTTACCTTTATTTTGCACGATTTAATCGTACTCTACAGTTTTTCATCGCATTGCGGTTCTAACATAAGCAAAATACGCTTGGCAATCAACGTGTTAACTAGTCCTCTTGCTGCATCTAAAGCGCGTAGAACGAAAGAAAAGACCGAGGATTATCGGACGATACTCAATTTTCTCCATTGTTGATAGACAATGTCAGCTGATAACTTTAGAAGAGTGCCGTAAACAAAGTTATGATCAGAATGGCTTGAAGTTTTTACGGTTTACATATGTCAACGCTATCTATTAGGAAAAGGCCGGAAACTTTTCAAATGGCCCTCGTATATGAAAGAAATGGGAGACGGCAAGATGCTGTAAATTCTGTGAAGGTGGAACTTGCACCAGACAGTGCTCCGTACAAAGCGAAAAGGTCGAAAATCTTCATCGTGCTATGCTTATCGTGCTACGTCTTCATGTCAAGATTGGTAGACAGAAGCAGCGAGGCTCGGAAGGAAAACTCGAGTATAGCCATGTAACTTCAGCGAGCTTGTGATAATTGGGATGAAATTCAAGTTTTGGTTAATGAGATTTGGTCGAACGTTCACAGTTTTAGCCTGCCTAAGCCAGAAACCCTACGCACGTGCCGTGCGAGTTACCTTCCTGGAAAAGAATCGGACACCCCGGTTGTAACCCCTCCTCGAAAGCAAGGCGCGAAATCGCTTGCAATTAGCGCATGGAACTTTGCTCTTTTACCATTAAATCGATAGCTGTGCAGTTAGTACGTTTAATAATACGAGCGGCTGTTATCGTTCGGCCCCCGATGGCCATACGGTTTACATTTTAATGAAATTCTTGTAGTATCCAGCGTAACGGGACGCAGTTCTCTTCCTCCCTCGCGTAGTAATGGCTATCGGCTACCCATGTTCATTTACCCGAAAGCGATTTGTCCGCACGGGATTGCCGTCGCCGACGCCGACCGGCTCTTTCCTGCTCTCCGCCGGATAAGAACGGCGGCTTATGCACATCGAATAACCTTCGACGACCCGACCGCCTCGACCCGACCGCCTCGACCCGAGAGCCTCGGTATTTGCATGATCCCCGTGTATTGCCCGCGCAATGTCACGCTGTTTCATCAGCTGTGTCAGGTGAATGACAGTTGATGTACTGCAAGAATGAACGATTCCAAAAGAAGATTCCGAGCACATGTATGGAAACGATGGCCATCGATGACAGAGTCATTTTCAGGATAATTATATCATATGTTAACACTTTGACTGCCACGCTGAAATCACATGTTTCGCTGAGAACGCTACGAAAATATTTTTACTATTATGAATGTGTAATGGCAAAATAATAATTAAGTTCGTCATTTATAAGAATACGGCATGAATTGCAAAAAAGGAAGGACCAACGTATTTGGTACGCAAATTTTGCAAACAGTGTTACCCATAAAATGTTGCAAGCTTCGGAGCACAAAGAGTAAAAAACTGGACCAAAAATGTCACTAAATACTGCCAAGATTGCATTGGCGAGCTACACTTATATTTAAAATCCTTCAATACAGTGCACCGGTAGATAAAAGATTTAATAAAAATTAATTTTTGATTTAATAAAAACTTTTAATTTTTCAATAATTCAGATTTTACTTCAAAGCATTCTCTAATTAGCGAATTTTCATTAAACTGTACAATTATAAGTATTTGATGCACTCCGATCACTGATGATGACCGTGGCGCTGCAGGAGAAACAAGTTGCGGTCACATATGACCGCCATGGCGTTCAACGTGTTAACGACGGTGTTATTACGAAAAGAGAGAAAAAACGGAAACAACAGAAGTTAAGATAAAAGATTGAACAGATCGTATGGTAACGCCAATGTGACGAAAAAAGAAAATCGCCGAATAGTCATTACAAATCCGATATATTTCTTGAAACTTTATAAAGGGTGTCTAAAAATGGACTGACATTTTAATTTATTAATAAATCGTATTGTTTGTTATATAAAAAATTATTTGTCGTATAATTTAAATTATTAATATTTATTTTATGAATTTTTTTTAATCTAAATTATTAATCAATTGCGTAATTTAAAATGTCAGGTCATTTTGAGACACCCTATACGTTTTTTAACTATATTTTAAACTTTGTTTTGTTCAGTAATTAAAACCTGGTTTAAAGAAACCATAAGAAGTAATACGAGCTTTTTTCGTTATGCCTGAAAGGTACATTGTGGGTATATGTAAAATGTGACAGAAAAAGTCACTCTAAGCATATGTGAGGTAAACAGATAGGTGGGTGTGGAGAAAGATTATGAGAATGAAAATGGATGATTAGTCGGGTGCAGTTTACTGAAAATGTTGAAATTTCTATTTTAGTAGATTGCTTGCTTCATTAAATATAGCAGTTTAATGTAGTATATAAGATTGAATAGTAAACGCGTATGAGGAACGAAAAGCTCTTCTCATCTTTAGACCACAATGGCTAAAAATGTTTTAAAGTTAATATTTCAAACAAAAGCGCTCTTCTATATCGAATATTGCAATAGACTTATGAACATTTTCAGTGCAAAGGGTACTTTTAATTACCATTTTACGGCGGTGAAAATCATTCGCGCAAAATCGATTTTAATACGCGCTGTTCACTGAATTTCTTTTTCAAAACGAGAGCAATTAAACGTTCTATTCTGGGTTGTGACAACAGCCGAATGAGAGGTAAAAAAATTAAAAGTATAGAACCTCGAGCGCGTGGACCGCATTATTTCGCAAACTTTGTTAGACCGACCCGTTATATGAAAATCATGCAATTTGCGCAAAATCTGCTAAACGCCTCCTGCACGCGGGATACATCACGAGGTAGCCTAACATTAATATTATATAACATTTCGTATTAATGCCACAGGCGTGAACAAGCGTGACAGAAACATGACTAAATCGGGAAATAGAGATGAAGAGGAAATAAAACTACACATTTCTGGGTACTTTGTAGATTACTAAGTTAGTTTCAGCATAGGTTAGTCCGAACTTTGATTTAACAGGTTTTGCATTATCAATAGACCCTGCTGTCTACTATATAGCAGCCAAACAAAGTGACTAGGCCACAAAATACTCGAACAATGTGTTAGATATGAACAAAATAAAAAATGATCAAGAATATTAGTTTTTGCGAAGAAAACGATTCGAAACGTGTGCACCTTGTGTAATCGAATAGTGAGAACTGAAGAACGGCTGAAGCTTTCTTGGTCTCACCAAATGCATCTATTTACTCAGTCTTCAAATGTTATCTGGACGACGACAATGTATCCTAAGTAGTACGTAAACTGCATTGGGGCACAAGATATAAAATACACATTCATATGAAGAAGAGAAAAGAAGAGAATTCAGACGGTTGGCCCGAGATTAAGACCACGAGTACGGCTCGTGATATTCATGTTTGACATGAAATTAACCAACGAGCCTGACTCGTGATATTCAAGCTTGGCCTAAAATTTTCATCACGAGTCAGTTTCGTGAAAATAGTGCAAGGAGTTAATCATACTCTGCAGTGTTTCATTGCATCTCAGTTCTAACATAGAAAAATACGCTTGGCAGTCAACATGTTAACACTTTAACGACCGTTAGCCGATTAATCGACTTTTCGGTGGTCAACGGTTATATTAGATAAAATAAATATCAGATGATATTATGACAATTCTAAATGACAATAACATGCCACTGCTTTCAAAGCAAAGGATTCTCAACAACACATTCAGTATTTTTCAGTTACAAAGCTTTACAAATAGGCACATACACAATTCCTGCGCGATATCCAAAACAGAGTCGATCGTTAGTGAGTGGCATCTTCCGGTGGTTTGCGCGTCGAAACACAATGGTCTACACCTAAATACAGTAAATAACGTCAGAACGCGCCGATAGTAACGGAGCGAAAGATAGTGTATAGAAAAATAAAGCAGTATACACAGCAAACACTGATAGAGAGATTAGCTGGTATAGGTTCAGCGGCAGAAGAGTAACAGAGCAGTGCATGGACGACCGTCAATTTTCGAGCTTGTTTAGTGGAAACGCGTTTGTCAAGCCAACGAGATCTCGTCGCGAAGAACGACGAGCAGTGCGCTTTCCCAGCCGTGTAACGAGAAGGATGTGCCGCCATGAATTCGTAGCGAGCTGCCGCCAGGCCGTGTGCGAAACACGTATTCGCACATATATTTACACATGTCCCCCCATATACGCTACACGCAATTATACACTCTGATGCAGCGTACGTGCGCGCGCGGTCTTTTTAATAAACTAACTTTGTACCGGTGCTATTCGGTAATTGATACATCAAAGGGCTGGTTGGGCTCATACCGCGTGTCTCTTGCTACCCTCTATATCTATTTCCTCCTGGTCCCTCCCCCTCTTCGGCTCTCTCTATGACTTTTATTCTCACGTACCCATAAATTTCACTCTATGTATGTAGGATTTAGATACGCAAAATTAGAGAGTATAATATTTATAAACGATAATGACATAATCAAGACATTTTAGTCTTATTTCCTAATTTTTTGTCGTTTCGTAATTTCGCCTTTTTCGTCTTTACGTCTTATCGTCGTTTCATTTCGTCCTCAACTCACTTCTACGCAACCAAACAACACGATTCACCAACTTATGATACCTTAACCCCTTCAGACTCGAATTTTTTTCGTTTAAGAAAAATTATTTTTTATTCTATAATTAATTTAATTCATGTGAATGGAGGCAACAATATACTTTTTACAGAAATATTTATTTATGTACTTATTTATAATTTGTAAATGTACATTTTCATGGACCTTATGCAAAATTTGTAACGTTAAGGAGATTTTGAGAAATATTTGTATAAAAAAATAAAATTGGTATTCGTAAAAGTAATATACGTAATAAAATACAGCGCGAAAAGTATTATATTACAATATGCACAGAGTCCGAAGGGGTTAACACGTTGACTGCCAAGCGTATTTTGCTACGTTAGAACCGCGATGTGATGAAACACTGCAGAGTATGACTAAATCGTGCAAATTGAAGGTAACGCAGATGTGTTGGAAGTCAAAGTTTTGAAGTGCCGTTGCAATATCAATTGCTTTTACAAGATTGCAAATAGGCTTCATGGCGATTTTTTTTTGCATTTATAGTAAAATCTTTTGGGTCGGTCGACTTTTCGGTTCCAGCTGCTATTTACCGGTAGCCGATTAATCGGCTTTTCAGTGGTCAACGATTATATTAGATAAAATAAATATCAGATGATATTATGACAATTTTAAATGACAATAAAATTACTCTGGTTTGAAACCAAAGGATTCTCAACAACACATTCAGTATTTTTCAGTTACAAAGCTTTACAAATAGGCACATACACAATTCCTGCGCAAAATCTAAAACAGAGTCGGTCGTTAGTGAGTAACATCTTCAGTCAATAGCGGTCGGTAAAGTGTTAATAATAATTGAGGATCATAGGTGACCTTTGCTCATCAATTAGAAGACCCTGTACTTGAGATCCTACATGTATCTCCTCTCCATTTTCTCCTGTTTTAGGATTCTCACATATTTCTTCTTCTATCATCTCCCTTTTATTCTCTCGATTCCCTTATTCTCGTATCTTCGATCGCGGCTTTCACTCTTTTTTTGCGCACTGCACCCTGTCCATCTACCTGTCTCCTCGTTTGACTATCGCTATCCAGCCACGCCGCGTCGCCGCATGAAGCGTGAAAATGAACCCGGCGGACGTAACGCGCGTGCAATCATTTTCGCCGTCCGCTGACGCGACGCACTCGCACATGCACGAGTGGCCGGAATTGGGCAGGATCCGCGTACACCTACGTAAACTCAAATATCTACCAATACGCGCATGCCTGAGTATACAGGGTGGAACAGAATTTCTTCTACGGACGTCATGATAACTGTTGATCGGCGCAAGAGATTTTACTGAATATCCAAAATATTTCCAATGGGTAGCAATAATTATTTTATAAATGCTGTTACTGTTAGAATAGTGATGCGATCCTTTGGTCTCCAATACCTGCACGTTATTTACATTTTGCATAATTTAGTCAAACGCTGTAGTATTTCATAGCATCGCCGTTCTAATACAGCAAAATACGCACGGAGTGTTAAAGGACGATTCTACTTTAGACGCTCAAAAAATGGGCTGTTTTGACAAAGTTTTTTGACGTTACTATTATAGATATTGGTATAAAAATGGGCTAAATAAATAGATTCTTAAAATACATGAAACCAATTTTTTTTAATTTATTTTACTCAATATTTCCATCTAGAAAAGCTAGATAAACACAAAGGTAGGCAACATACAAACATAAATTGAACAGCATTAGATAAAGTATATGCGTGGTTTCATCCCGGACTACAATTATTAATTTTTATCTATAATTAACAAAATGGCAGACTTTTCTTTGTCGTTTTTTCAGACTTTCTTTTCTTTTTCGAAAGTCTGCCATTTTGTTAATTATATATAAAAATTAATATTGATTCTTTATGTTGCCTATCTTTGTGTTTGTCAACTTTTTCTGCATATAAATATTGAGTAAAATAAATAAAAAAATGTGTTTTGTGTGTTCTAAGAGTGTACTTATTGAGCCCAATAATTTTTGTATTAATATCTACAATAGAAGGTAAAAAAAAAATGGTAAAAACAGCCCATTTTTCGAGCGTCTAAAGTAGAATGATCCCTTAAGTTGTCTTTCCACATGATCTACGCATGAGAAGGATGATTGAAAAGACTGACTCCGTGGAAGCATAAGACTAAATGATAAAGAATGCATCCTGGGATCAAATACGTACGTTTCTATCATATACTGAATTCCTTGCGCAGTTTTATTCAAATTTGCGGACACTGGTGAAAATATAGGCCACCATGAAATCTACGTATCTTAATTTCTCAACTTCAGCACGTTCATTATCATAATTTAAATTTTACGTAGTATTATGCAAGTACCGTTATCTAATGGTTAATAAAACGTCACGGATGTCGCCTGATAGAAGAAGAATGTCACCTTCAAACCTTGTAAGTACGCTCTGCCAATCCGCCAAACGTGTTCTCGGGCACCGCAAAATTTTAGTTCGCGTTATTTTTCTTGACACAAAGATATTGCATGTTATTTCTAAGCAAAGGTACGTAAAGACAAAATTCGTCCAAACATATGTTTTCTTAAGATGTCTCTGATACATTACAAGTAAAGGCAATAAAAAAATTAAAAATCCTCTACCCCAGAAGAAATTTATAAAATGAATCAGTGAACTGAGAGGAGAATTCCAATAACTGCAACAACATCTCCTTACAACATATTCAGACATTAGGTTAAACGACAACTTACATTATTCCTGCGCCTGGAAGTAAACGTGACTTTATTGTATGTTTGGCAAGAAAAGCGCCAAGTGAAAGATAACAAACAACTTATTATTGTAATACGTGTTCAACCAAATTTACAATGCATATCGGTGATTCTTTGAACATTATCACACCTTTGAAAATAATACACTGTACAAATGCAATTTTATTTCGTAATATATGTACCAATTCAGTTTTATTCGGATATAATTTCGATCAAATAATTATTTTCGAAGCCATACCATTTTATATGAAATGATTGATGATAGCTATTGACTGTTATTATTGCAATACGTGTCCAACCAAATTTGCAGAGCATATCGGCGATTGTTTGCACATTATCGCACCTTTGAAAATAATACACTGTACAAATTGAATTTTATTTTGTAATGTATCTACCAATACAGTTTTATTGGTATATAATTTCGGTGAAATAATTCTTTCCGAAACCATATCATTTTACACGAAATGATTGTTTATAGCCATTCGCTATTATTATTGCAATACGTGTTCAACCAAATTTGCAGTCCATACTTTGGCTTCTAACAGCTCTACGTTACCTTCATTTTCCACGATTTAATTATACATTGCAGTATTTTTTCGCATTGCGGTTCTAACGTAGCAAAATACGCGGTGACCAGCGCAAATAATTTGACTAGAAATGCAAAAGCAATTGATATTGGAGCGGTGCTTCAATACTTTGGCTTCTAACAACCCTGCGTTACCTTCATTTTGCACTATTTAATTATACTGTGCAGTCGCGGTTCTAACATAGCAAAATGCGCTTAGCAGTGAACATGTTAATACTAATTTTCACAAGTCTACAATCGTCATAACAATTTCGTTAACCACCCAGTATAGGCAGGGAGTATATGTGCTGGACATGAGTGTACATACATTCGTACGAGTCCCACGGGCAACGTGCGCCCGCAGCGTATTGTGTCGTAGTGACAATCTGATTCGCGCCGGGCTATCAGGTGTTCCCGTTGATTTTTCGAATTTACCGACTTGGACGCCAGCTGTGACCTTCGATGATGCGCGCAATAAAGCGACACTTCGTTATAGGAAGACGCTTAATGAAAGGGTCGCGTGCAGCTGAAAATTTTCGGTCCGCGCGCCGAATTTCCGAACATACCGTTGTTCGAAGTTCTCTCTTGTGCATGCACATTGACGGCTTTAATAAACATCGATGGTATCGCGAGGAATAAGCTGTCGAACGGCGAACACTTTGGGTCGATGGTGTGTAATTAGTTTTTTGCCGGAATATCTCCAATATCGAAAGGGGTGGTTTATGCCTATATTGCCGAGGGTTTTAACGGTGTAATACACTGTAATGCATTACTGATTTTCGATAGCTAATAAAGAAGCGCTGAAAAATGAAGTTCAGTATAGATGTATGACATCGTTATAACACGGTGATACTTTGACGGACAGCTAAATAATATTTCCCATCATAAACATGCGTCTGATAATGTTGAAGCTTGGTTAGTTTTAGCTTATGGAACATTGGTTAAATATCCGCACACATTCATAATGGTTCAGTGTCTCGTCGTCGATGGCATTCGGTGGTTTAGAGTGGAAAAGTGCACATTACTCTGCGACATATCGATTATGGAACCGTCTTTGTAATTGGGAATTTCTGCAGTATCCGGCGCGCGTATATTATCGAAATAATTTCGATGCTCGTGCGTGGGTGGAGTTGTAGGGCGCGCTAGGGCATGGAGAATGAGGGGGCGTGGGTGGGTCTAATAAGCATTCAAGTCGATGCAATTATCCCGTTATTATAACGGGATAATTGTTTGCCATCGTTTTTGCTCGACGCGTAACCCGGCCGGCACGGTTATAAATCTAATTTTTACCGTTGATTATCGCATAACGAGTGGCCGCATTCGTTTCCAATTCTATGCGAGGATTTCATTGGTTCGAAATTCGAATGGCGGTTTAAATTACAGCCGAATCAGGCCGTGCCTGCATATTCCTCATTGAATTGCCGCCCGGGAATGCGCATACGAATGGATTCTCGATTAAGATCGAACATTTTGCCCCTTAAATCTATATTCCGCCCGATTGATATTTCTCCTGAAAGTGACGATCTAACTCTGGTTACTTTGAAAACCAAGGTGGATCAATATACATGACATCCCTAATCAAATTGTAGAATTTCTCGAATGTCTTGATTGAATGAAACGACCATGAAACTTTAGAGTTTCAACCTTTTCGGAATCCAGAGAAGCTCCACTTATGTAATTTAAAAGTCAATTTTATCAGAGTTTCTAGTAGTTCTTTTCTTAAAGTTTACATATGTATCGTGATTCACTTCGTTTTCCATTGAATATTTATGTAAATATGTAAATAGACAAAATAGATACAATGTATCAAAGTAAGTGACATCTATAGACAGCCTGTAAAAAACACGAGAAAACTCGTGAGCGGTCCTTAACCGTTTGAGTCCCAGGGGGTATCGAAAAAACACTGTCGCAGAATCCCAAACAGCGCAACCGCGCTTTCTCTAAATGAGTACGAAAAGACCCAAGCAGCGCGACAGCGTTTCTTTTATTTTATGTCGAGAAATACCAAGCGGCGCGAAAGCACTTTGTTTATTTTACATCGATGAGTGCCAATCGGAGCAATAGCGCTTCGTGTATTTGTTAGTGGTCCGACCCAACCGACCCAAGAAGATCAGTAATTAAAAACCGTTTCGCACTCCTAATTAATATTCCAGATAAATTCCTTCCTCTTCCACATACTTCCGATTCTCCCAATTTAAATACTACTGTTACCGTCTTCCAAATCCACCTTCCATCAATCTTCTTCACTTCATACCTCACTTCACAAATGATTGAGAAGATAACAATGAAATAAAAATGTTTATTTTGTAATGTATTATTGCATTGTAATAGTAATATTCTACCTATTGTAAAATGTACTATTTACATTAACCCTTTGACTGCTGAATACTTCCGGCCGAAGCGCTCGCTGAGGACGAAATACTTTTCGCTAGTGCAAACTCTATTAATTTTTGCTAGTAATTTTTCATTTGCGCCAAATTAAATAATGCAAGAAAATTATTTGCAAAATAATTATCATCTGTATTAATTTCGTACATTGATCATTTTGCCGACAATGGTTAAGAAATCGAAACGATTGGGAAACGCATGTATGCGCCCATAGTTTACACCGATAGATTTCGGCGGACGCATATATGCGTCCATAGCAGACAAAAGGTTAAAAGGAGCTGTGTGATGTACTTGTTTGAGTAAATCTGAGCGCACGACTTCAACAATCGGTAGCGCACCGTCAGTTGTCTACTATGTTCGAAATGTACTGGATTTTCTCGACATAAACGGTTTAAGCATAGCTGCGCCCCGATATGGCAAGAAGGACTCGGACTCCTTCAGAGCGGGTTCGAAGCACGAGTTAGAGGAGGACCCCGCGTCTACCATTCGGTGTAACCTTGTCCATAAGTGTTGATGCAAGTAGATCGGGGCAAAGGCAATTCCTGGGTCACGCGATGTGCTTTCGCCGGAAATATAATAGAAATTCAACCACGCCGCACATTCATTCGGACGCCAATCTCGCCCTCCTCTTTTCGTCCCTCCTTCCTTTTGCACCCCCTGTCCACCCTCGAGCCACCCTCGAGCCACCCTCTTGGTGCTCGTCCATCGTCCCTCCACCTCGTCTACCCTTCCCATCTCCACCCCCCTTCAGCATCGATTCCACTCCTGATGTGGTCTTAACACGCGAACGGTCGAACTTGGTGGGAGGCATGGAAGAATAATGCGCGTTGGTCGATCGGCGCGATCGTTAATCGCCACTAAATCTTCCTAAATAATGTCTTTACTCGCGCATGCGTTCAACCCCGGGCTTGCTGGATCAGACTGCGATCTGCGCGGGCCTTAAATTACGCGCCGATTTAAGGGATAAATCGCTCGGGCTCGTCTGCTCGAGTTTCCTTCGGTATGTTCCAGGCGATTCCCGGTTTGGCAGTCGGCTCTCTGTTTTGTTCAGTCGCGTATTCTAATGAGGACGAGAGAGATAGTGACGGGAAAGGGGGGTAATTGAACGCGATAAAGGTAAATTGTACGAAAACAGAATGGAGGGTATAAAAGAAACTGCTAATGTATACTAATTAGAGGCACCGTTTTATATTGTTGAGAACCTCTTATTAAGTCCATTGGAGTGATTGTATTGATTTTACCGAAGATACGAGACGGTTGATATAAGACCCTTGGAATAGCTGTATTGTAATTTATAAACTATTAATACAAAGCTTAAATGGAGTGTATTGAGTGAATTGTATGCTCTGATTTAATATGGCCCCAGGAGTAAAGTGTATTACCTCAATATGTTTGTAGGTAAATTGAACAATAATACAAGTGCGGCCAAAAATTCAAAATGCACAGCGTACAATACAAATGTCCATACGAACATCGTACAAACAGAAATTACCCGAAATTGTACTAATTGTGATATTGATAAACTTATAATTTGATAAAAAAATGATTTGATAAAAGTCTAATTATGCAGAAAATTAAAATCAAAACGTATTGAATGCATTAAGTCAGAAATTGAATTAATTTGGCAATTGTAATTACAATTCGTTGATGTCGTGAAATTGTGAAGTTCATGTGTACCCAGCGAACATCATAAAAGCACATCGACACCGCTTGATTACAGCCTTGTTTGCGGCCCGGGCGGTCTTCGTACAACTGTTTATGACTAATTAAAGACCGGTCGTCAACGTGACGGATGACGTCCGTCGATCGACGCGATCGTTAATTACGCTTAAATCCCAGCCCGCCACCTGCAAGGGGAACTCGCGTGCCTCAAATTGCGCGACGTTTACAGCAAATTACGCGCTCGCTCGACGTCGTGCATCCTTAACTTGACGAATTGGGCGCAACTTTTGCCCCGACAGTTCGCCGTTCGTCTGGAGACCGAGTTGCGGATCGAATTTGCCACTGGCGACTTGCAGGGCCCGCGGTGACTGTCTCCCATTTACTCAATGTTGTCTGGTTATGCGAACGTAACCATACACGCCGAGTGCATGGCAAAAATTGCGACGCAATCAACAAAATAATTCGACAGATCTTTAGTAACAGGAGTACCGGAAAACGTTTACGCAAGAAAGAATATATTTGTGCACTCAAAATTTAACACTGAAAGTCTGTTAACCTCATGTATATCCTTTTTCGCATACTATTATGTACAGATTTGAAAATGGACCTTTAGTAATAAAAGCTCCGGAAAACGTTTAGGCGAAAAAGAATATACTTGTGATCTCAAATTCTAACACTGAAAGTGGGTTAACCTCAGGTATATCTTTTTTCGCACACTATTATGTACAGATTTGAAAATGCACCTTTAATAATAGGAGCTCCAGAAAACGTTTACGCAAGAAAGAATATATTTGTGCACTCAAATTCTAACATTGAAAGTAGGTTAACCTCATGCATACCTTTTTATTGCATACTATTATGCACCTTTAGTAATAAGAGCTTCGGAAAACGTTCACCAAAAAAGAATATATTTGTGCTCTTAAAATCTAACACTGAAAGTCGGTTAACTTCATTTATATCTGTTTTCGCATACTATCATGTATTAATTTAAAAATGCGCATTTAAAAATTAATATCAGCTCCATTATGTGCCGCTGGGCGTCACATAGCATCTTCAACTTTGTCGATAGCGTTCTACTGTCGAATAGTCACTTATACAGTATTACGCACGAAGCTACCTGTATGTAAGTGTATATGCGTATAAATTTGTATTTATGTGTGCGGGCGCGTGTTTGCTTGTTCGCCGACAGATTACGCCGAAGAATTATCACGTAATTACCGCATAATTGTCGGCCCTTAATTAAACGATACGCCACCAATGCCCCCTTAGCACGCGAGTTCTTGAACGTTTCTGAGCCCACGTTTGTCGAACCTCCTAGCGTCTTTTCGAGGAACGTATCTTTATGCAGATTCGATTTGCGAATGGTACACTAGTGAGCGGTTGTGCGAAAATTATGAGTTGAACTCTAGGTGAAATTGCATGCTGATGAAAGGCGTGTTCTGTTCTTTGAAATTGAAACCGTTCAGTCCGATTTCCTTCTTAAATATCCAACGTCTCAGTGAACATTTCTTTGTATATTTGACTTACAATGAAGCAGCTACAAAGCCATTGATCCTTATTACGGAAATATGCCACTTACATATTACCGCAATCAAATACTATTATAAATGATTATAAACTATTAGGTAATTAGAGGTTCTGCAGACTGATCAAATCCATTATTCGCGCAAAACGGTTAGCTTTCGCAATGCCTAAGAAAGGAAACACACACGGCGATGTGTTAACAGGTTGAGTGCCACGTCAGCCATCGGTGACTGACACTGAACTTTCCGTTTAGGCCGCGTCACCAACCGGTGGTTGACAGTGTAAGATATCATATGAAACTAAAAAATTTACATTGTTTTAAGTGATTACTGAAAATTTATTTAAAATTCACTTCATTTTTATTTATTAGAGGATTGTACCATTAATGCATTTATGTGTTTCTTATCAAAAAGCTTAATGGACTTTATTGAAACATGGTAAACATAAAAACGGTTGTCCTTCGCATGTATCACAAAATATGACAAAATGTTTACTCATTTTTCAGACCGTTGCTCTACCAGATTGTGTCGCATTCTTAAAATGCATGTATTACATTCTCATAACCTAAACAGAACCCCGGCCGTAAGCCGATTTCGATCAAATCTTATCTAGCGGACCAAACGATAAATAAGATGAAACAGACTTGGCCCATAACGTGTTGAATGAATGCCTATAAGCATTTCATTCTAAATGTAAACATTTTCTATTACGATAAGAAACAATGGCCCTAATATATTGACATACCGGTGTCGAATAAATTTCAAACTGTTTGTAGTGCGTTTTGCATTGCTCTGCTTCTAAACACCGCGCGTGGCTTGACGGGGATTTCCTTAAAAATACGCGTGGCGCTCAACGTGTTAAGCTGCTAGATTCTAGTGCATATTTGCCACATAACTGGTATTCTACTTCATAACAACAAATAACACGGTCGTCGATTGTCGTTTAATTATCATCAACAACACCTACGCCATTACTTATGTTCCGTCGCATACGCAACGAACACGGGATAAAATCTGCTATTGCCAGGCAAGCACAGGTGTCACACAATATATCCGATAAAGCGTATCTTCTTCTGAAGATCGAGCATGTGTTGACACCTGTCGCTGTTTGGCTTGTTCGCGAGTCAAATGTTGAAAAACATTTGATTCCGAGCAAGCCCTGTTGCCATGCAAGGGTTATGAGGCTGCGGCATCATTTTTCCATTGTTTCCCCCATAACCGTGAATAGGAACGAAAATTTATCGTTGTGTTATTAATAAATAAAATTTTGTTTCTGTTTCGTTGCAGGCTGAACATGTTCTTACATTTTTCTGTCCTAATATGCTAGAAAATAAAGAATGCATAGCAGTCAAAGGGTTAACACGTTGACTGCCAAGTGTTTTTTGCTATATTAGAACGACGATGCTATGAAATACTACAGCGTTCGACTGAATTATGCAAAATGTAAATAATGTACAGGTATTGGAGACCAAAGGATCGCATCACTATTCTAATTACAACTGCATTTATAAAATAATAATTGCTATCCATTTGGATCTTCAGTCAAATTTCTTGCGTCGGTCACCGATGACCATCATGGCAGTCGAAGTGTTAAATTAGGAAATAATAGCCCGCGACTTGAGACAGCCTTTGTATAAAACTGTCGGTCAACAAAGTGTTAATACTACAGAATACTTCAGTATTATTAACTCACACCTAACATACTAATTTAGCCCTACTATCCAAACCACATTAAATTGCGGTACGGGAATCGGTCACAAGCTCCATAAAACAACTTGACTGCGATCTCGTGCGTTGGATACGAGAAAATAATCGACAAAAAGCCAACATAAAAGCGAAAAGGACACGGGTTCACGGATAGAAGGGAGTGAAAAAATGACACCCGGTACACAGAGGTCAAACTGTACGGAGGACATCGTATTAATCACGGGTTTCCGAAGCCGACTCTGCGTCCCTTTTCCTCTCCCTTTTTTAATTGGCGCCCTTCGTGCGCCGCGCGTTCGTTACCGGAGTGGGCACCACTCTATCGCATTTTCGAAAAATATCCGATGTGGGACTTGTTAAATACACGTGGCGCGCCCCATTGCTAGTCGCCGTACGTCCGAATGTTCGTCCATTATTCACGCCAAACGTGTGCCTACTACTTCGAACCCTTTCTATAATGTGCAGAAAACGTGTTTGAGTAATGCGTTCCAAACAGGCAGACGATGAGGAGAGAGTTCGTACGAATGTGGACTGAAATGTAGGTCTGAAATCATTGGGTTATCAAATCGAGCGCCAGATATATCACGTTGGATACGATTCAATGTATTTCAAATCATGGACATACAATATGTGAGATTATTCAGTGTAACCGTTATGTATACCATTAGTACGGTATTATACAAGGTGGAAAACAGATGACGTGTACCCTCCGTTTAACTCCTTTGAGACGAATTTTTGAGAGATAAGAAAATAAAAGAGACAGGTTACATTTCTAATACTTCAGGTGAAGAATTTATTCATTATAATAGGGTAAAAGAACAAAACAATGATTTTTTCTACATCAGTGCACTCGGCCTGCGTACTGGTGCATATATGTCCCATTAGTCTTATATAGATTATGACAAAATGTATTCTAAATTGATACACATATATGTAATAACAAAAAAAAAGTGATATAAAAACAGCGTTTGGAAGCTATAAGACTGCTGGGATATCTTTATCCCGGTTTGAAAGACGGCTGGAATATATATATCTCACCGCTGCTTCTACATAAAGAACTTGGTAATTTGAATTGGCTACATAAAAATATTAACTAAAAAACTTACCGGCTCATATTATCGGTATTATACCGCAAACATTTTTTGAAAACTACTTACAAATGATGTTACCGCGCTGATATTTTACCCTTAACGGGCCTTTTGACAGCAAGAAATTGTGGTACTAGATTTTAAGGAATGTAGCAATAGAGGCCAATTCACAATGGAACAATGTGCAAGAACTTTTAGTAGAATGATAGTTAGAATCTACGATTAAACTGGACTAGGACATATGTGTTCCAACAGTGTCGAAAGGGTTAATGTACATTACATTACAATTTCTATGTGCCATTAACACTAAGCGTACCAAGCGGGGTCAAATGACCCCTTTCAAAATTTACGTTAAAATCGTACATTCAGTATTATTGCTTTCGCTCATTTGACTTTCTGTAAATTCTTATATGATCTAATTATTCAATTTCTCGTTGTAATAAATTAGGAATTTCTTTCTGAAAATCAACGTTTATTTCATAAGGAGTCAATTTCTTATCTCATGGTAAGAATGTGTTAACTTATACATGGAGTCTTAGAGGAAATTGACACCTGATTTAGAAACTTATTCACTCGAACATATATTTACGCGACCAGCTCTCTGTGCATATTCAATGTTGACGTTCAGTCAATAGTGATGCTCTATGGAAACACCGAACCAATTGTCCAACTACGTTCCACGCGTTGTGTTCGTAAACGCTCGCCGTTCAAGCTTCCATCCCAGCTCCCGCAATTATTGTTCGCGCAATTCGCGCGCCGTGGTCGCAGTCGACGATGATCGGAGATATGTCGGCCGGCGGGCGGATAGATATTATCGTCGAGAGTGTTTTCGAATAATTCGACGCGTCGTTAATCGAGAATGGCCGGATAACGAGAGCGATCGTATCGTACGTCGAGGGACGCACGATCGGTGACCGGTCGGGGATATTTTCTAGATTCCGAGAGGCGAGTTTGCGTGCGCGATGTGTCCAACGACTCACTGCCTACGAGCAGTTAGCGAGAACATCATAAATATTGCACTTTGTGTTATGCGGATTTTCTATACCGACGGAGAGTCGCAGTTTTTGCTGTGTTGGAGATCGTAAGCGACGATAGCACTTAAACGTACGATAAGTTAATGATGGGCAGATGATGAATTAACGACGGGACGGGCCGACATGAACATTGTGCGATGTAGGTGGTTAAAGCCGGTGTTAATGTTCTGTGCTTCCATTACTTCAGTGTACGGAAGTATTTTTTTTAATTGATTTATTTTTATGTTTATCTCCAGTTGGAGGAGTCAGAAAATATAATCCAATTTCATAGTAACTTTTGAACTTAATGCTAACTAATTTAACTCTTAATAATCAGCTGGGAATTTCTGAGTTGTACAGACAACGTATCGATACTTGGAATTATTGACAACTTAATGAAATAAGTACATTTTTTGTTAATTGGTTGGAATGCTTCATGTTAACTTGATAACTACGACTATATTCCTTCATAAATCATACATTTTTTCACACACCGGAATACTATAGTATTGCCACAGGTCCAACTGGCATGAGTATCGCTGAACGCAAAACCATCCTCTACTCCAGACTTACAATTAATAAAATCTATATCGCACTACACATAGACTTCACACTGAATAAATTGAAAGAAACTCTTCAGGGTGAGAAGACTACTGATCTGCAAACCACTCAAAAGGTAATTAACACATTGCACTTGAACGATTCTCGGGGCAGGCATAAAAACAGAGTAAGGCAGGGCGATCAAGTCGTGAAACGGAAACTGTCAGCAACCCCACGCGTTAACTTATCAAATTAATCCCTTCATAGTGCAACGCTCTCGGCGCATGGTGTTTCTCCTGCAGGCCATAAATAAGTGAAAAAGTTTCTTTCCTGGCACGAAGAGGGAACAAATCGTCCAGGCGTGGCCATTATAACTTCCACACTGACTTTGGGACAAGCCAAAAGAAAAGGGCATTAAATGCCTCTCGCGCAAACGCAACCATTTAAACGAAAAGGTATATCGCACGGACTTTGGCCACGTGGGTCGCGTTAAATTATCAAATTAATCCGCCTCCACGCCACCGGAGAAACATAAAAAAAGACACGTCAGCAATCCCACGCAGAATCGACCCCGGCGTCTTCTTCGTACTCGTTTCGGATGAAGCAGTCCGTGAAATTGAGACGCGTGCACGAAAAAAAGAGGGAAGTCGCACGAGTGAGTAGGTAGCAGAGAAACCTGGTGTGACGAGGACAAAAGTGACGGTGCAGAAGAAGACAAGAGAGGGGAGGAAAAAAGAATCTGTATGAGATTAGCCATCTTCCGTATCTTTGGAAAAAGTTTCGACTGGTAATTTAACACGTTGACTGCCAAGCATATTTTTCTATGTTAGAACCGCGATGCAATGAAACACCGCAAAGTATCATTAAATCGTACCAAATGAAAGTAACGCAGAGTTGTTGGAAGCCAGAGTATTGAAGCACTGTTCCAATATCAATTTTCTACACGCTATCTTTAGATGTCACTTTGATACATTGTATCTATTTTGTCTATTTAAGTATTTACATCAATATTCAATGTATTAAACTCGATTGTCTTCTTGTTTTTTTTCGCGTATTTACCACAATATCATAATTTAAAAAACGACTGAAAACTCTGACAAAATTGACTTTTAAATAAAATTTTATGATCATTTCTTTAAATAATTTCTTAACACGTTGACTGCCATACGTATTTTGCTATGTTAGACCCGCGATGCAATGAAATACTGCCAAATATCATTAAATCGTGCAAAATGTAGATAACGCAGAGTTGTTAGAAGCAAAAATATTGAAGCACCGTTCTAATATCAACTGTTTTTACAAGATTGCGAATAGGCTTCATTGCAAATTTTTTGTATCCTGAGTAAAGTTTTTGCGCTCATCATCGGTGATGTAAGGATGGCCTATTTGTTCAAAAATTAGGGTGAGACGGGGTTTTCATAAATCACAAACACTTAATTGAGACGACCACACTTTATTGACTGCTCATGACCGACTCTTATGATCCACTGACTTTCGAACGGACGTGTCCGCGTGCCTCTTATCGCCCAAGACGCAATTCGGCGGCGGCACGTGTGATCTGAGACGCGCATAACAAAAGCATGCGTCGCCGTATCGGCCGTTGAAACTTCAAAGGGCCGCTACAGTGACTACCGTGGCAATCAACGTGTTAAGTAAAAATGAAAAAAATACATGATCAATACATATGGGAGAATGAGTACAGCTGCGGCTAATTACGTGGTTGAAGCATGTTGCGAATAAAAAGAGAATAAAACGGGAATTCTTATGTCTGATATTCTTATAGAAAACCAATTCGCAGCAGTATTTCAGTGAAAGTGAATCCTCAATTTACCAATAAAACTTCTTAACTTTTTGCATTTATTGCTATAACTGTGTAAGAATATTATGAAATAACATACAACTGAAGTTCCCTGCCCCAACTATGTTAAGTGATGCATTTTTATGTAATTTCGTTGCAACAGTTGATTTTTGTAAAGTGGCCCGGAGATGTTGGTGTTGTTGATGTGGCACTCTCGACTGATTTTGTTATGTGCCACAGGGAACCGATGGTGTCGGACGTATTGCCGGGTGATGAATTTAAGTATCTCACTAATCCGGACCTTGTGTGTTAGTCGGTTTTATGAGATAAACTTACTAACTTGAGTGAATGCTATTTAAAACTGATTTTATTACTATACTGTACACTGTTCTATGTTGTGAGTTTGAATGTTCTGAGTCTGGGTGTGTACTGGTCGAGGTTTTGAGTCTTAACACTTAGCCGACCAATCGGGGAGATCTTCCCACTTTGACACTAGCAACGCTTTTCCTTTTGTCTATTATTATCAGTTACTTGGAGTTGTTCGAAATTACTGATGAACTGTTTCTATAAAGCATAGTATATAATAAAATCCACTAATTTTCGTTGGGGGGGGGGGGGGGGGGGGTCGGCTAACTGTTAATATGTACTGAGCAAGGTTTTAGAACTAAATGTATGAAAATGACAATGCCGACTTTTAGGGAAAGTTTGCTAGCGGAGGGGATAACTGATTGAGGGTATGGAATAATCCTAAAGAGCTGCGCGGTGGTGTGGGGGTAGGAAAAAACTTGGATGCATGGGTAATAGGAAAGGACAAATACTGTATATTCTATTACCTGAAATATCGCACTAAACTGCTATCGCAAGTACGGCGCAACAAAGCCTGCATCTTTCACGTTGATACCTGAATTCGAACTTTATCCACAACTTAAGAGGAACCAGCCCGAATCGAAAGTTATATTTTCGGCTAATTATCAAAACGATCAAGCCTGAGATCCTCCAGCCGGATTCCCTATATTTACTCCCAATCCTTGAGGGTCCACGAGGTCTAAATGACCGGACGCGACATAGTTTCCAATTATCCCCCCGCGGAAACCTTTCAGAAGTAACCGACCGCGATGGTTCGATATCTTCGCTCGTTAGTCCCGCACAATTTGTAGGACATTGAGCCAAAGTTTGCCGATTGGCGGCCGGTCAGTCGCATAAATCAGAAGACAAACGACGCCTGCCAATCTTGCGTCTCCCTTGTGCTCGATACCTTTCTCTATCTGTCCTTTTTGCACCCTTGGATTCACTACGCAACAACCTGGTGTTCGGCAACATCGACGTAGGGCGTGTGTGTGACAGAGGCAGAGGAGAGAGAGAGAGAGAGAGAGAAAGAGAGAGAATGGGGCGGCATAAAAGCTTTCACCCCTGTCGGCCTCAGGGCGTTTCGCCCTCTATCGGTAATACAAGCGTCTTAATTAACGACTACCCTCGCCCGGCGCAGCCCATTAATTCGTAAAAAATTAATGTACCTCGGCTGGGCGAAGAACGTAAGCGCGCATTAACGCTCAACTATGCACCGAGTGTCGTCGATCTTTTTCTATTCGCTAGTCGTACTCGCCGTCTGTTGTAATTGTTGAAATAAGTATTTAGACTGACGTCATTTTCATGGAAAGGTTTTGCGACCGACTCACGAGCGTCCTTGCATGCCCATCTGTCGCTCGCTTTTTCTGTTGTCGTTGCTATGCGTTTGCTGTTTTCGTCGCTATGTATTTTTTCGTATGCGTCGGTCAGTCGCGCTCAAGCTTGCCATTCATACGGGTGTTAAGATTTTTATGTAATTATTCTTTCCATATAAATATTCACTTTGTACTCTGTTCATTTTTCTAATAAAAATACCAAAAGTAATTATTTCACATCGAACGCCGATTGTTTTTTTTTTATGCAACGAGGCTATTTGGATTTTTGCGGTATCCACATTTCGCTTGTTCTGAAATATTGGTTCAACATTGAATCACGTAACGCATTCAGACATGACGTTAACCTTTTAGGTACGGCTGAATTCTGCGTGTGGCTATTTTCCTGGACAGCAGAATCTAACACGAACTAAGTTAAAAAAAAAATTTGTTCTTGAAACGATACAGCACTGCAATGTCTGGCGGAAAATGCCGTTTTCTACACGAGTACATTTGAAATAAGTATTTGACGATTAAATTATAATTTTTCTTAAAAATATATTGCACATACTCTAACTTTAACGATTTCCTTTAATAATTAAGAATACAATTGGGTGTTATATATTTTAAAACATGGTACGCCACATAGACCCACGTCACACACATAGTGTAATCTTCGTCTCATATCGTTTTCTGGACGTACCATACAATTTCGTAACGCTATTGTAGTTTTTTTGGATTTACAATAGGTTTGAAAATGTCTTTTGATTAGTGTAAACGGCTGATCAGCGATATATTTGCTGCAGCTAACGTGAAAGATGACATCCGCGAAAACGACTATAGTGGCGTTTCGTCCAAAAAGATGATATCCGCGTATCTAAATGGTTAAAGAATGTCATTTGCATGTTGCATGCGTTTACTCGCCCAATACAAATTCTGATATCGATGTCTGTAATAACAAGACTAAATGAAATGTGATACTTAATATAGATTAAGAAATTACACATTTCATCAAAACGTGTAGCATTATTGAAACAGAAATTGTCTACTACTTCTCGAGTATTAGTTTCCCCAATATATAATTCAACCAACTTTCTGTTAAATTTATTAATGCATCTACTCCGACAGAAGTATTATTCCGTAATTCGGAACATTTCATTCGCAGCATTATTCACTGAAACGTGAAACACATAAAAGCCGGTTTCGTTTCCATAAAACGCGTCACAGCAAAAGTGTCAACCGTGTCCAAAAATTCTCGTCCTGCATTGTTTTACGAGCTCGTCGCGTCAGCCGTTTGGACACATATATCGCGACGGGCGATCGTTTTCCTGAGACGCCTACGATCCAGAAACGACCTGGTCCAGTCGACTTTTATCACCGATAAAACCCTTCCCCTCGTTCAAACGTCGAGGCTATCGCTCAGGGTAATTATTGCTGCTGTCGGTAAGGCTAAAGTTAGTTGTTCGGACGTGCTTTTGATCGGAACTATAGGGCATTGTCGAGGGAGGTGAAAACTTACGTGACATGCAGTGGCAGATAATGAAGTCCCTACCCCGTACATACTACTGTGATAAAAAAAATAGTAAGACTTGTCGCTTTCGTGAAGGTATTCGCAAAAAGAGGCCGGAATTGTGGCGAGACAACTCATGCAGTGGTTATTCGTGATTATACGGCCAAAATTTCGGCCCATATCGTTCCACAACCACCGTATTCGCCGAATTTACCTACTTCTTCCTATTCTCTCGGCTTAAAAAACCGCTTCGGAATCACCGTCTTGATTCCATTGAACAGATTCCACGAGAATCGCTACACGCCTTCAAGACCATTCCGGAAATCGAATTTAACCGTTTGTTTTGAAGATCGGAAAAAACGATGGCAAAAGTGTATCGTCTTTAATAGAAACTACTTTGAAGGGAATGAAATAAATTTATAAATTAAATAAGCCGTTTGTGTTTTATATGAAGAGTCTTACTCAGTTTTGGTCACAGTAGTATGTTCTATAGTATTCTCTAATCAACGTAATATTACATTATAACCGGTCATTACAAACCAGTAGTTTAGAGAAATGCAATCAAACGTCCATCCTCTGTAAATTTAGCTTGATCTGAATTAATCCTACAATGCCACGGTTCCATGTATAAGTTTTCCACCTCCTACAGTCGGACCATTAAACATAGACTGTGCCGCGAACTTTTCCATGTACACGTGGCTCGCATGGCCAATTTTATTCGACGCATCGCTCTCTCTCTTTCTACGGCTCGACGTCGGACTTCTATGCTCGGTATGAAGTTACACGTGTTTCACGGGTTACGTTGTTCACCATTGATCGTGTCCACCGTATTCTTCTATTGTTCAGTCTCTATAGACGCGGAAGGGTGATACGCGTCACGGAAATGTAATTTCAGCACGTCGATCTTAGTTCGCCGAAGTTCGCTCGGAGGACAATTCAATGCGGCCGCTATTAGCCGAGAATACGCAGACGGATATAGATTGTAGAATTAATGAGGCAGCGCTCAACACTACAGGGCAAATGTACGGGACGACGCATTAAGACGAGTTTATAGATATTTCGCTGTCACTTATGCGGACGATTTTCAATAAAAGGGGGCAGAGCATTTTGTCATGCTCTCTCTCTCTCCTTTTCTCTCTCGGTCTCTCTTGCTCTTGCACTCTTTTGCAGCCGACTCTCCCTCTCATTAATTCGTCGGCGCAACACGGTTTAGCCATTAGTGGTGCATCTCTGCAGTCCCATGGGGCCAAGGGCGTACCATGTACCCAGAACCGGCAGACCGAGGGTGTCCTTCTTTCTCGATAATTTTTACAAAATGCACCCATGCCGCCGCTAAGAACGCAGGCGCATGGATTTCCGCTCCCTTCAACTGCGACCCTGTCTAAAATACCTTATGTCATGCGTCGTCTTCTTTCCGGAAAAAAATGTTAAACCTTCAAATTCCTAGCTACCCTTTGCAACGCCTGAATTTTCTATTATGCGGGTCACATATACATCGCTATTGTTCAAAATTACTAATGCCAATTATATAATTTCTAACTATAATTTCTAGCTATATAAGTTTTCCATATTATATATTGCAGTTCCTTTAAAGCAAGCTTAATTATTGAACGAAACAAAGTTTAAAATACAGTTAAAACTAATAGTCTCAAGAAATATAACGGTTTTATATGACTAATTCACTATTTTCTCTTCTTGATACGTCCGTCTTGATAGGCGTTTCTACACGATCTGATCGATCTTTGTTTTAACTTTTCTGTTGTTTTCGTTTTCTCTGTTCTTTTGCAACATTATATCCACTGCCCACAATTAAAGAAAAGCATGCGTGGAACTGTTTTCGTCCGTCCGTCTGTCTTTTGACAGCCATTATCTCTTCCGCTTCCACGTTCTACACATTCTACTTTCGATTTTTAATTAGCACGGCGCCACTGTTGCGTTGCATTTATTGGCGATCATTACACGGCACAAAGGGAAGTTCGCTCTTTCCCTTCCTGTTTCTCTTCGTAGCAAAGCAGTCACCCGTCCATCAATATTTCGACTCGTACTCGCCAGCTGGTACTCTTCGGGGGGTGAACGCGAGAGAAAGACAGCGTCTCGCACCCCCGAAAAAGTTCGCGCCTGCCGTGCTGATTTATGCGCACAAGCGCACATGCCGCTCGTCATAGTTTCTCGCCTAATTGGCGAGCGGGGTGCAATCGACCGACAACGTGTGCTCGCCAATTAGATAGTGGTTTTTCGGATGATTCACGTCGAGAAAGATATGGCCTGGTGACGGGGCGATATTCGATTACAATTAAAATATTTTCAAATAATAGCCGGATGCATTGATGGCGAAAATCAGGTGCGAACATATTCAATGAAACGAAAAACCTGTTGGAATGGAAATAGTAAAATTGAGTATAGTTAAAAGCATTATAGTGTCTATAGTAGAGTTTTTAACGTGGTGGTAGTCGCAGAACTTTTTCATATTCCTCGATTGTTTGAACTTAGTTAAATATTAACTTCTTAATATCGGAACCACATTTTTAGTAGCAGCCATTAAGGCACAAGAATCGTTCATTATGTTAACAATGATTTCGCGAAAATCTGGCATGAAAAAATTAGTAGATTCTTTTTTGCATCGCTTGTCCAAGAGCTGCCACACTCTTTTCCCCTCCCTTTAATGATTCCTTCGTTCTTTTTCATCCCTTCCACATTAGTACGTGGGTATAAACGCGTATGTATTCTCGTATTAATGGTTTTCGACCGTAGGCCCCCTTTCGCACCGACGTAATTGCACGTTATTAGTTCGCGGGGGCCCTAATTTCCGATTATAGGTTGACGTGCGCAACTTTTCATTCTAACTGCAAAATCGCGCCTACCAAACAGACATTCCTAACGACCGAACCGAATTCGTTCTGCCAGGATAAAGAGTGGCAAAAGGGTGGTAAAAAGTAAAAGTGCGTGGCAGAAAAGCAGAATACGACGTTGTGAAATCGAGTAATGTCCAGTAACCATTACTAAAGTGTCACATTCAAGCACGTATTACTTTAAATTTGCCTACATGCGTGCACAATTATAATATATCACTTCACGTTTGTACATGTGCAATTTCCCTTATGTGATTTCGCATAAACAATACCCATAATTTTCAAATTTCATATGTATGAAATCATAAATGTACAAAAATACTTTTACATATAAATATACAAAGATATTTTTGCATATAAATATATAAATATATTTTTTGTTTTTTTACTCTTGGCGCCACCGTCTTCACTCATATGCACCCACATTGGGAACCGGTCGTCCTCCGCCGCAACTTTCACCGAAGAAGGAGACGCGCCATCCTGCGAAGAAGAAAGAGGGGGCGAAGAAAGAGAAGAGAGAAAAGAAGAAAAGATGCGAGGCTGTTGCCAGTACGAGCCCATGCCAATGACGCCTGACCCGTGATGCATGGGTGGTCCTGGCAACGTTCGCATGCTCGTGGGTAGAGTCGCCGTCCTATCGCTGACTATCCGAGACTGCCAACAAAATAAGAGGCGCAAAATTAATCCCAAGAGTCGAGATCCACGTCAGCCGTGTAAGACGTGCCCAATGTCCGTGCATTCCGACTTCTCCACCCATCAAAAGCGGACTGTCCACAGGATCATAGAACAGCCACATGACAGCGAAGAGTCCTGACGAGTTACGCTGAGCATCCCGCCACATCACATCGTGGGACATGTGGAGAGCCTAAATTAATTTTTTCACCCTGAAGTGTGAAAAATTTACCCTATAGGTTCTACGAGGGCCATTTGAAAAGTTTACGGCCTTATCGACAAAAATTAACTGTAGAAAAGAAAGTTTTCGCCGTCCAATAGATAGCGTTGACATATGTAAACCTTAAAAATTTCAAGACATTCTGATTATTAGTTTGTCTATAGCACTCTTCCAAAGTTGTCAGCTGACATTGTCTATCAATAATGGAGAAAACTGAGTATCGCGCAGTGATAAAATTTCTTCATTTGAAAGGGAAAAAGGCTGAAGAAATAAAAGATGAGTTAGACTCTATATACGGTAAAGCCTCCCCTTCATTTACAACGGTCAAACATTAGGTGGCCGAGTAGAAACGTGGTCGTACGAGCATTTTAGACAAGAAACGTTCCGGGCGCCCAAACACCGCGGCAACTGACGAAATGGTGGATTTAATCGTTTGAGTTCCATGCAGTGCGATCGCGCTGTTCAGATTTCATGTCGAAAAGTCCCACTAGTTTTATCGCGATGCGTTATTGACCATACGCGCATAATTGTACTGATAATTATTCTTCGCACCGTTACTGTTTTGGTACGAACCATGTGAACAAAACATTTTGTCTCCAATTTCCATTACTTTAAATTATACTTATTTGATAAACACAACCGCTATTGCCCCGTTTGACGTTTTCCGACATAAATTGAAGCAAGTGCCATCGCACTGCTTGGTATTTCTCAACAAGATTTTCTGAATAATCTCTGGGATCCAAACGTTTAATGCATTAAACTGTAAAGGAAGATCGTCAATTGACTGTTAACGATATTGCGTTTCCCTTAAAAAGGCCGCAAACTTTTCAAATAGCCCTCGTATTTGGGCAATGGTAGGCTTGGAACTTGTACACACTTCTACACTACTCTAGCACATTCAGTTTTAGAATAAGATTTTTCGTTTCCACCGGATGTACATCGCGCCCGGCGTCTAGCCGAAGTGTAGAAAAGGAGAAAATCCAGCAGCGAGAAAGAAGAACAGAGACCTACTGATTCCACGTTCTCCGCAGCATCTTTTACTCTACTTTTTTCCATCGCGCCGACTAGCCAACTGGCGACGCTTCCTCACATCGGTCTAACTTTCCACTCTCGCCGTCTCCGCTATTTATCTTCCCCTTTGCCTTGCGCCGGTTTCCTCTTCTCTCTCATCCTACTCGAACTCGTCCCTGTCCTCTCCAACTCTCCCCTCCCCTCTCCCGTCCCCTCTCCCTTTGTTTTCCCGTTATCCTTATCTACGGATGAATTACTCCTAGTTTCTCGTACTACTCCGCTAATGGCGGGACTTTCTTACGTTTCCTCGGCGAATCTCCGTTTTCAAGGGCCTCCTTCTACCCGAGGCCCTCTTCAATTCTCTCCTCCGCGCTTGCCTGGCGCAGGCGCCTTCGCCCTTTTCATCATCATTGCCATCGAGGATATCTCCCACGAAGGAGGAAAAATATGGAAAAAAAACAAGGAGGCGTGAGAGGGCTTCTGCGCGCTTACTAAGGGAGAGGAGTCCGTGAGAGAGAAAGAGAGAGAGATCTGAGAAATGAGGATGGTCGGCAGAAAAAAAGACCTTTCAGTCTCACGAGGGAAAAGGCGGCGATTCCTTAATTTTATAACGATCGTTTTTCCTTGTCGCCTTACTCCTCCACGAACGCTTTTTACTACGCGCGCGCGCCTTTGTCAGAACGAAATTGTATGCTCCAACAAAATTGCAATTACGTAGAAATTCTTATATCGAACCGCTGTTTTCTATTTTTTACGTTTCCGAGAATTGCAAAGGCAGTGCATATTTCCTGCCCATATTAGTCGACTGAGTTATTTATACAAAACTGTAACCGCTTTGCAATTTGTACCCTTCTGGAATCTATCCGTCAAACGCATTCGCATTTTCTGTACGCATATATGCTCAACCTTCCGGATGTATGCACAATAAATCAGGGCTTTTGCTTTTAAAAATCATACGATGATGGCAGTAGTCCGGACGCATTTTTTGTCGATTCATTCGCGTTTTCATTATTATGCTCGGGATGACATTCCCTCGGAATAAATCGGCCTCTTAGAAATGTTTTTAAGATTTAAGAATCCAAGATTTAACAATTCAAGAATCATTTAACCAAGAACGCTGCGCCCAATATGCGTCTCATAACGCATTTACTTTCTGAAAAAAGGCGTTCGCTATTTTTACAAGCTCCCATCATCTTTGCCATCCGCATTATGTCACCTTAACTTATATGTCACGTGGCGAGAAAGACGAACTAGAGTGAGAGAGTACGAGGGGTTTATATTTGTAGATGGCAAAGAAGGGCTTGCCATATATTGGCACGAGAAGCACCGTGTGTCACGAGTCGATAAGCTTAATGTGAGTGTGGAAAAAATCTAGGGCGTGACGCTGCTGACGCGTACGTAGTCGAAGAAGAAGGGTAGATCGAAAAATAGATAGAACCCGCTCTATCCACCGGGGCGATATCGTAATGGCGGCGGATCGAACTTTTCTGTTGATAGTAACGACGTGAGAATCGGTTGCTTAGAATCCAGCGTAAACTATAATTTAAAAAAAAACAGGCCAAAGTAATGAGATTACAGTTTGCAGAGTCATTTTCTTAGATTAATTTAATCTTAATGAAATGTTGTTTTGCGCTCATTTTCGAGTGTTTTTTTTTGCAAATAAAATGTCCCACTTTGCATTATTGCATTGTAGATCATAAACATATTATAGGAATATATTCTTGATATAACAGTTTTAAAAAAATTCTAATAATTTCATACTTGTAACTTAGTAATACTTCCGCGCATGAAAATTTTATTTTATAGTAACAACCTGAAAGTCTTACATATCCAAGGAATGTCAAACATTTTTTTTCATTTTTAGTCCGCAGCCCAGAAGCCCTTCTTAAGAAGATATTCGATGGTCTGTTCACCGCGCTTCATTCATGGAATTTTGCCTGCGGTGATGAGATCACCTGCTTGTCATATAATTTTTTATACGGAGCCTGACGGCAATTTCACAAATTTGAGGTCTCGGCTCGTGTAACTTTTTATATCGCTTCAGGTAATGTTTATCTTCGAATATAATGCGAAGTTGACACACACTGTACATAATGCAGTGATAAAATCGAATAAAATTGATACCCTTAGGAATTTCAAATAAGCAAAGGGCAGTAATAAGGGCACCTAAAACTTGTTACCCAATTTTGAAAATATCAGTGACGCTATACTGTTCGGAAGAATAGGCCTGAATCCTAAAAATGTTACGGCTACGTCTATCATTACATACAGGAACACGTAGTATTATTATATACTATAACATTATAGTACATAGTATTAGAACGCATAGTATTATTATATACCATAACATTATAGTATTCTATCAAAAACTGGTTAATTATGCTACAAACTCGTAGTAAAAGCTAATAAAATACTCAAATTGTTACCGGAAAATCTACTTTTACGAAGTCGCATGAGCGAATTCGAATAATGGTTGATACCAATTCAACTAGCTGCTTTATCGACGTATACGCGTTTGTGCAAGGAGTTGGCGAGTGCCGTAAATATCGAACGAAATATCGAACGAAATATCGGCGTCGCGTTATGGCCGCCAATTCAGAAAGGTAGCATTTCGGGGATGGGCTGCTCATATCGCGTGGAAGCACGTGTAGCTCTAATCGGCAATGCCTCGTCCATGCTCAACTGACAGGCCGACCTTTCCTCCAGGGGACGCGGCAGGAGCGTGCCATAAAATACGCCGGTTGGAATGAAGTCACGAATCACGGGACGGCAGGTGCGCGAATTACCCCCGCAGGAACGATCGTACGCTTATGACGACGGTTTTCCATGAATATCCGAAAATGCCCGGCAAAACGTGAAAGAGTTCATACGGCAACCGGCAATAAGCAAATTTTCGCCTGCGTGCCCGCAGATTTTTATGCGCGCACGCGAATATCCAACAGGCAGTAACTGAATTCTGTCATTTTTCTGATAGTATATTCGTGATTTCGTTATTTTTAATTTGTTAGTTGTAAATACAATTTTCCTTTTAATCGATTCAATGAACTGAGAGTGTGTATCAACGTGTCCTATAATGGATGTTTCAGTGTGTATCTGTAGCTTGTTACGAGTTTTCATTTCATTATGACAGTTCAGAAAAAATGTTTCACCGAACACCACTTCAAGGCATTTATTAGTTTTTGGCTATTAATTGAACACTTCCATAAATACAGTAATTATCTACGTATCATGTACTATTATTGGTCATATCAAGAATCTTGCCAAACTACTAGGTTCATCATCCGATACTAGCCGCCGGACATGAAGAGAAACAGTGTGATCAGTATCATCGAACATTGCACATTCTTTCCTTACATTTGATTACCTTCTTGGACAGCGCTTCTCTCTATCTCACTTCCGGCGATGAACAGACGAATTTACATTCGCCGGCGGCCCTCGAATTTCGTGATCAAGTGACTCTCACGACCTGCGGACTATAATTGTCCTGCTCCCCAAGGCTACCAAAGGCTACCAAAGGCTACCAAATTACTACGTTCGCAAGTACGTTGCGGAGTACGTATGCGAGGCACGGGGTGGAAAGAAGCGGTCTGCCCAATATCAGATGGGCAAGGGCTTGCTTGGCTTCGGGCGCGGAACTCAAGAAAGATGCTACTCGCATAACATGCATATATGCGCGCGTACACCGACTCGAATTTCCCGAGGCGGAAGTTTATGATCTCTAAAATGTCGCGCTGCGCAACTTCCCGCAATGCATAAGAATGCTTAGCAGCGACGGGGGGAGGCAGTATTCGGAGCGTTAGCCAGGACGTAGAAACGGCGCCCGGCAAGCGCGCCACTTTATTTCCGATTTATACTCCATGCACAGCGCGAAAGTATGGCGGAACGTTGCTCCGCGCGGACCTATATACCAAAACACGCTTTCGCCGGCCATTCTCGCCGACGCCGTTATTTACCCGACATCTTCGCGCAGACGGCAAGAGACACCGTTTTCACGACAAACCTAGGGAGGATCTACAGTTTTGGATGGTTACAAACGTTCGAGACGTTTAACATTATCCTACGTATTCAGCGAAGTGCTCAGAAGTTATAATCTTTGCTCACAGAGTCACTGTGTCATACGCAGGTCAGATTAACCATTCAATTTTCGATTGCAATCTTCATCGTTTGAGTTTTCTTACGTCAGGTTAACACCTGTGGGACTATGTACATTAATTACTTCAAAGCCATGCCATCAAAATTGATAATCATTATTTTATCATACCTAAAAATGTCTCATCCGTGTACTGATTGCGTGAGAAAATGAGTCCCCTTTAAACGACCTTGATTATTATTTCTTTTAATTATGTTAAATGTAAGGATTAAAATTTGTAAATTAAATATTGAATTTCTGCTTATACATATATACACATATAATCTTAAACAATTCTTCGTTTGACAACAACCGTTGGGAATTGTTTTCATCCAGCAATAATAAGGATCGAAACTTTCTGACGAACGACTTCTACCTCAAGCCTCTTCTTTCACAATTCGTGCTTGAAGCTTTAACAACCGCGAGTGGTCTATGGGGAATATCCAGGCTTCGTGTACCTCGGTAGATACTACAGCAGCCTCGGGCAGTTGATTATTTAGCAATCACGTTGCCTTCCACCGTAGTCTTACCGCCCGCGTGCCCTGCGTTTCAACCCCACCGGACTTCTCCATCCCTTCTAAACTCTTTTCTAACGTACTTCCTCATGACTCTAACTTCCATGGATAGGAAAGGTGTTATTCTTTGAAATACGCGGCGACTTTAACCCGCTTTAATGCAGCCCTTTCCCGAATCCGCCTTCATGTTGCTTTCGTTACTTTTCTCTCTCTCTCTATTAATGCGCACTTGCCAACGAGCCTTGAGCCACTTACATTTCGCCTCGGACGCGTACGAATGCACTCTGGGCGCATCGTTAGTGCCACGAGTACGGCGTTCTTCTTTCCTGAAGCGCAAGTCGAAACTAGAAGGGGCCAGAATAAGCAGGAGAGAAAAGTCTTCCACTCGAGCGGGCGCGGTTACGACTCTTGCGACGAACTTGTGAAATATTGAGCGTGTTTGAAAATGTAGAAAATGCAAAATGATGTGCGTCTATCTCGGGTTCCGCTTAAAATCTGAACTATCCTACATCACTCTGACCCAACGATCTCGTTTACTTCCGCGAGCGATACGTATCGCGGGTGATTAAAGTATGAACATTTCATCTAGACGATCGAACTCCCCTAACCGACAGTCGCTCTCTCTCTCCTCTATCTTTCCTCGTTCGACGCAGCGCGAAAAACTCTGATATCCGCAATAAGCTCGGAGCACGGCATTGCAGCTCGGACCAATACAACGCTTGCCCTAGGGCTGTCGATTATTTAGCAATCACGGCCGTTCAGATCGCGTACTGTTATACTGTTACATCCTGCCTTCTCCATTACCCCCACTAATCCCCGCAGGACGAGTCCTTTCCTCTCGGATACGCTTCGCTTGTCGCTATTTACCCACTCTCATTCTCTTCCTCTTTCAATATTGCATTCGCTTTCTTGCTTATTTTATCCTCCTCCGTCTCTTTCAATATCTCCTCCGCTATCTCGCCCGGTTCATCTCAATACCTCTCCATCCCTCTCGCTCCCTCCTTACGTTTAGCTTATACGAGTAGTGGCGTCGATGCAGACGCACAGTCTGCAAGAATTTTTCGCCCACCAGCATGCACATCATTACGGGGGGTAACGCAACGGTAAGCGCAACTGCTGTGCTCCAGATAATGACGCGTGCCCGACGGGCAGTCGGCGCTAAGGTAACAAGAATCCTTCTTCTCTCGGCGAGACGCTCTGAAGATTCGGGAGAGGCGAACGGCACAAGAAGCGCCGAGATAGACCCGCCAACGAAAGACCGGAATAGAGATAGACAGAATGAAAACTCAAAGAATGAGTGGAAGAGATCAGCTCGTGGAGAGCGAGCGAGACGGAAAGAGAAAAGAGAAGAGGGAGAGACGCGGAAACTGAGCGAGAGGGATATAGAACGAGGAACAGAAAATTGTCGGGAGGAAGATAGAAACGGCAGACAGAAACGGCAGACAGAAACGGAACTCAGGCTAAAGCAGGAGGAGACTAGAGAAAGAGAGAGATACGAAAAGGGTAAGCAAGCGCGCATCGTCTCGGCATTCGCGGGGTTTTCTTCCCTCGAGGGAAGAGTACCAAGATGAGGGTGCGGCCCATTATAATTAGAACAACAATAATAATTCACGCACTGAGCAGAAGGCACGATCTCGCCGTTCTCTCGCTCTCTTATCATCTGCCCCCCTTACTTCGCAGTCTTGGCCCGCGGCGATTTTACTCGCAATCCGCGAACATCAAATGTCTACCACCCGCGGCGGCGTCGGTGTTGGATTCCGGACGTAAATCATTCCTGTTCGGCCTCCTTCGGACACGCGACTTCCTGCTTCTATGATAGCTCTTCTCCGAGATCTAAGCTTCAGTGCAACATAATGTCCGGATTCTACTTCTACACACCGCATCATATGTGCGCGCTGATGTTACATTTGCTTGTCAGTTTTCAGTTTTCTTTCGAAGAGTGCACACAATTTCCATTTCATATTTTAAACTTTTGCTGCATATAAGCAGCATGTTTAGATCGATTTCAGTATGATCGTTCACCCTTTGACTGCTATGGACGCATATATGCGTCGGCCGAAATCTATCGGTGTCGACTATGGGCGCATGTATGCGGCCTCAATCGGTTTTTTTATCGATCAAAAATCGATCAATTTCGATTTTTTATCTATTTCAGCCACACTTATCAATGTACGACTTGAATACAGTTGCGTTCTTTATCAAATCATTTTCTTGTATTATTGAATTTGGCGTAAATGAAGAATTATCATTAAAACTTAGTTGCGCGTTACATAATCAATCAATACAGTTCACACTAGCGATTCGGCCGGAAGTATTTAGCAGTCAAAGGGTTAACAACTACACGTTAACACAATATTACATGTACCGCAGAATATTAACCTAAATAAGTTCAACAGCCTTAATGTCATCGAAACCAGATACTATGATATTGTGTACACACGTCTCTGGGTTCGAAACCCAAATTTCCATCGAAGATGCTAGTACCGAAAGCACCCTTTTGTTCCGCGGTTGAGCTCTAACGATGTATTGCGCAGGTATCACGATTGGCCACGTTAGACAATTGGGCACTCCACTGCATGCTCGTATATACAAGCCGTCATAATACTCTATAACGCATAGTCGCTCATACGAGGCACAGGACCGGCAGCACTAAGAGCCTTAACAACGTATTTCGCGTAAGGCTTCTCTTGTCTCGGCGTATAACTGCAGCTTGAAACGGGGTTTAAATGGCGGGCAGCTGGCAACCGACGTCGTATCGAGAAATCAATCTCGGAACGATGTCCCTCCGCCGCTGATTATGATCTATTTCCAGAGTAAGTGCGTCCTGTTGCAGTTTCGGTGGACGGGAATGAACCTCGGTGGCGTCTCTTGGGATTTTCTGAGCCACAAAATGTCTCCTGGGATGCCCCATTGCGACTTTTAATAGGCAATGCGTCGGGGGACAAAATCTGCCGTCCCCTGCCCCCCCCCCCCCGGACTTTTACTGGGCCGTGATGGATACAAGGGCTTTATCGATGGAGTGCGACGCGACACTCTTTCGTTTGGGCAATTTAAAACGCGGTATGGGATTATGGTAGCGCCCCGGGAGTTCGGTAGAAGCGAAGAGTCTTTATGGATTTTAAATTAGAAACGTAAGAAAATTGATTTTTGCATGAATGTGTCTTCCCGTTACATCTAAATATCGTGTGCACAAATTACATATATACATAAGTGCTCAGAACTATAAACTTGCGCATAAAGTTACCTTGTGATCGGTTTAGATAAATGATTTTGTGCTTTCAGCAAACAGCTGCGAAAATTTGTTTACGTGTCATTTTGTTACATGATTATAGTGGTGCAGTACTATCTATTTACATGATAATACTCGTATAGTATCATTTATTTACATGATTATACTAGTATAGTATTATTTATTTACGTGATTATACTAGTATAGTATTATTTATTTGCATGATTATACTAGTACAGCTGAAAAGTACTAGTACTTATACTAGTATTTATGTGTAATTTTTTTCACATGATTATACTAGTACAGTATTATTTATTTACATGATTATACTAGCGCAGCAGGAAAGAAAATGATGAAGAGACGACAAAAAGGACACCAAGTGCCGCAGACTTTAACGCAGAACGGGTATGATATATGCGAAGGAAAGTCTGGCGATAATGTGGTTACGACGAGAAGGCGTCATCGGAGAAGAGTCCCTTGAAACTTTTGAGAAGCGCCTTGCGGGACGTCTGAAATGCCTTCCAACGCGGAACGAGAAGATAATGTCTCAGTCGCATTGCTAACGGCGGGCCGCCAAATGGTGCGAAACGAGACGACGGTTTTTGCGTTGAAAAGACGATTTAAAGTGTCGCGGCATTTCGGTATATCTACTCGCTTTCTCCTCGGACCGGAATTTGCGTATGTTCTATTTCAGGAGTCACGGGATCCTCGAAACCCGAATGAATCGGCAGGCAAGACGATGGTATTGAAGGTGGAGCGGAAACTGAGACTTAACACGTTGACTGCCAAGCGTATTTTGCTACGTTAGAACCGCGATGCGATGATATACTGCAGCGTTTGACTGAATTATGCAAAATGTAAATAATGCGCAGGTATTGGAGACCAAAGGATCCTATCATTATTCTAACAATAATTGCATTTATAAAATAATTATTGCTACTCATTGCGAATATTTTGGATCTTCAGTAAAATCTTTTGCGCCGCTCACCGTGGACCACCATCGCAGTCAACGCGTAAACAGATGAATAATTGGCAATAATTACTTTATCAGCCATTTTGATTAGATATTTTGAAAAATCGTCAGCACAGTGTTTCCCTGTAATATTGTCGCGTATCAGGGTGTAGCATCGATAACGGTACACCCTGTATATCCGTTGCAAGGCGAGTTTCGCGCATCAGCTCTCCCATCGTTCCCCGCGACGTCGGCCTTTAAAAGCTGCTCTCGCACGACTTCGACGTGTGCGCCCGCCGCGAGACAATGCAGAATTCTATTTCTAGAAATCAGCCTTCGCAGTCGGGAGACGACGTTGCAGAAGAAGAAGAAGAGTATGAAGGAGAAAGAGCAGAAAGACAAGGAGGGCAAGGAGGAAAACGAGCGTCGACGGCTCTCGTGCCGGGCGTAGCCTGGCTGTCTCCCGAGGCGTTAAAGCTATTTCCGAGGTGAAGAGCTGCGCGAGGAGCGAAGGAAGGTGGAGGAGGAGGAGCAAGGAGCAGAAGAGTTCTTCGCCGGGCCCTGGTCGTGTCGCGGGGCCACGCGAAAATATACCCCGCGGCAGGCGAGATACTCGTAAACATATTTGCCGGCTGTCGGGGGCCAATAAACGTCCCAATAATGACCGAACGCTGTTATTCTTGTCCCCAAATATTTACCGACAGAGGCTCGTCGAGAGCTTTAAAAAGATGAAAGAGGCCCGCGTCGTATCCCTTTACACGCATCCCGCGGACGCATAACGACGGGTCGCTTTAACCTTTGCCGTGAGTGACGATGCGCCAGGGATGTCATCAGCCAATCATACCGGGGTAAAGATCTTCCGCGAGGGGGACTGTCGACTTTGTTTATCGTGCACACGTTTTTGTCGCGAGAATTCTGGTTGTTTTGTGTTTGGGCTACGGAGGCAACGAAATGTTGAGCTATCGGAGGGATAATGAAGCGTAGGTAAAGAGGAGTAGACTCCTAAATGCGCGGTTACGGTGTAATTATGCTGTATCGTACAAACGGTTCTACTTAAGAAAGCTCGAGACAAACGTTTCCTCCCTAGCTGTTAAAGCTGCTATTAAAGATAAAGCATTTTCGTCTGACACTCAAATTAGCTGAGAGAACCATTGAACTGATTTAAACTGGTTCGTGTTACTGGGTAAAGCGTTCACTCGCTGTGTACCTTCCTAACAGTTTTACTCATTCACCTTCAATATTAGTCAATATTAGGTAGATTATGATTGGAAACATCATTATTACATATTCCTTTCGCTCGTCTTTTTATATTTGCAATGTAATTACAATTATTTTCCGCACTTGCACTTTTTTGCTATATTTGATTATTTTATAAAGGTCTTTTACGTTCGTGAATTACATCAACAAATCCGAATCCACGATGGAAGTAACACCGGCCTTAAATTTCTTTCACGTTTGACACCATCATTATTATATTTCTTTTCGCTCGTATTCTTGTATTTGTCAGGCACCTACATTTATTTTCGGCACTTGCATTATTTTGTCGTGTTTCGTTATATTATAAAGGTATTTTAGGTTCGTGAATTACATCAATAAATCCGAATCCACGACGGAAGTAATACCGGGCTTAAATTCCTTTCATGTTCGCACGAACTCCGATCGACGCGTCAATCGTTCCTCGCATGTTCGCCAAACTCTCGCCTCACAGACTCAGAGAGGTGGTCGAACGACGCGAGTTCGATGCCGGGCAAAGTTGGCGCCACCGCGTTTCGCGCGGCAATTCCGCTGACGAAAGAAAAAGGAGAACTCGCCGATAATGACTCCCCCCAGTTTCTTGTCCGCCCGGTGGCCAAGCAGAGGCGGTTCTGCCCTGTTCTGTTACGTACTCTTTGGTCGGGCACGACTCCGGCGTATCGGCATGCACCGACGCCGACGCCGACGCGCTCACAAAAGCCACACGAAAGAGAAACAGAGAGAGCGAAAGAGACTGAGAGGCAACTGCTACTCCGGACATGACTGCGCACCGGCGTACGGCGTATTCTCATTTGAATATAAATTACGTTCTTCGGCTCGTAAGTAACGGCTGCCCAGTTATTGTTCCGGCAAATTCTTGCACGAGAGAATACTTTGCGCGGCCTTAGGACCGCCGCGAGATCCAGTCGGAGCGAGTCCGCATTTTGTCCAAGTTACGCAGAGCCGTGCCTGCTAATTTTCCATTTCTCGCATCTACGGCTCCTTAGATCGATAGGTAGTTCATTCGGGATGCGCGGGGATAACGTGTGCATGATACCACTATGATACCAATGACGAAGGTGCGCGTGTGTTTCATAAAATATCGGCAATTCTGTATGGTAGCCTACCGATATTATCGGCAAATTGGGAAATTTCTAATTTAGTCATAATGTGCTTTACCGAAAGTGTTATACATTTTATATAATACCTGAAGGCATTCGATACAACATATATTACTTTCCCATATTTCCGTTAATATAGCGAGTACGTTATACGTAATCGCCCGTATATTTTCATCTGCAAAGTCAAAATTCTGACCGCATTGCGCACGAACATCAATATTTCGAAAAATAATGTAAAACGTTATGCATTTTATTAGGTGTACCGGAAAGTTCTGCCCGTTCTTGAATTAAAAGAAAATAACACATTTTCAATACATAATACTGAGATACCGAAAATCATTGTTTCAGCACATTTGGAAGAACGCATATGGCAAAATACAATGATAAATTTTAATAGAGGCAGCCGCATATGTTTCAAGTAAACACGTTTATACGCGTTCATACTTGAGATGACATTACCAGACAGAACTTTCCAGTAGACCTAATATATAATACCTGAAGACATTCGATGCAACATATATTACTTTCCCATATTCCCATTAATATAGCGAGTACGCTATAAGTAATCGGACATATATTTTCATTTGTAAACTCAAAATACTGACACTATATCACATTGCCCGTAGGAACATCAATATTTCGAAAAATAATGCGCCAAAAAGCACATGATATGCATTCCAATGGACCGGATGTATGTTCATATACGTAGGCATGCGGCGACGTTCGATCGAACGTATTTGCGCGGGAGCAAAATCATTCGTCATCGACACGGCAGCACATCGGATGGTGAGCTTCACGTCGCGTAAATTATTGTGGGAGGAATTTTGCGGAGGAAAGGGTGGTTCGTATGGCCGATAGTGGTGTCATTGCGGAGAGTAACTGCCACCATCTTTGCAAGAGATACGCGCCGACGGGCAAACGTGCGTTATCCATATGGCGGATCCTTTTGTCAGTGACCCATGCGCCTTGTTTCATCGGTAGAAGATTGCTATCTCATGGCTGAATATGGTGTGAACGTTTCAAGTGGCGCGGTAGAGAAGGAAAGTGGTGCGGAACGAGAATCTTTGTTCGCCAATTTAACACATTGCGCGCGGGTGACGAGATATCTCGCTTTCAGGTTTCTTCGACTCAATCGACGATTTAAGGAACTAAAAATAGACTTTCTTGATACGTTACCAGGGTAACGAAGTCTCACGTATTCACCTAACAAATGGTTAGGGAAAAAAACAATTAATGTCGGCATTCTGAGAGCATAAAAAGCAGTCGGTCAGTATAGCTATTACATCGATAGATCTGTGTCGATCGTGTACCATACTTTATAAAGCGTTTTATTGTTGTACAGCATTTTGTTATTTCAAAGTTCGCATTTTAATTTGTAAGGAAACAGCTTTTTAAAAATCATTTATATTTTCAGTTTTTTAATGATAATTTATAATAAGAATTATTTTATGACACAGGCCCTAATTCTAAAATAGTAGCAAAATGACGCATAGAAGTCAAAAATGTAAAACATGTATAAAAAATATATAGTAATATTTAAGAATACTTTATGTGAACATCTACTACCATATGCAAATTAAAAAAGTGCATGTATGCATCGTATAAAGTGTCCCTGGAGCGCCCAAATTATGCAGCCGAAAAATATGTTAAGAGACCAGTCTTAGGGGTGCATTTGCAATTTTTGTTTAAATCACTAATTGTATAGAAACGCAAACGAGGTAATCGATTTTCTTATATGGCCACAAGTACATAGCCGCGTGATTATGATAGGTACTGACACCACTTCCAACATCATGCTTTTATGTCGCCCTCGTTTAGGTTCATACAGCTCAATAAACTACACACTTAGGCACCGTTGTTTCTAAGCTGAGAACTGAGCTAGCTAATTCCCAATTTCCGTTCTAGTTCCTGCTGATAGCTTTTGTGCTCGAATTGGCGTTTGGTAAAATAGAATACTCGACTGTACCCTAGAGTCGCTTTTAGAATGAAGATTAACGGTGTTGAAAGCGAAAAACAGCAATGTACGTACATCAATATTGTAAGGGACACGTGCCTTGGTGTTGATCAAGCGACAAAGACGTAGGTCGTTCACATCAAAGGGACTTTTCCGTCGGCGGCATCTTTTGTTTTCGCGAATGATACTGCGGAGAAGCGAGTTGGGAGGCCAGGACAGCTGCAAGCGAGATCAGTGTTCGACGTACCCGTGAAGGAGACGGTTCTTAGTGAATAAAGATTGAGTGATTTTATTGAGAAGCCCACATATCATTTTTAGAACCTTTCCCTCACAATATTAATAGTTTAAGGACCGCTAAGAAATCTGTAAGAAGTAAGCCTGGGCATGTACGTTTTTGGGAAACTTGTCCGTTAGAAAAAACCATAACTTTGTTATTTATGAAGCGATTTTTGTGAAACTTTCAGAAATTGTATAATTGGAAGTAATTTAGGTATTGATTAAAAAATTGTGTTTTTTTAATTATTATCATAACTTTTTTATTTAAAAAATGAGTTTGTATGAAATTTATAGAAATTGTAAAATAGGATGCATTTTATGTATAATTTAAGAAAATTGTTTAAAAAATTATTTGAAGAAATTATCATAAAATTTTATTTAAAGGTCGATTTTATTAGAGTTTCTAGTAGTTTTTTAAAGTATGATATTGCGTGAAGCACTTTCCTCTATGAAGAGAAACCATACAAAATGTACATATGTATCGTGATTCGTTTCGTTCCCCATTGAATTTTGATATAAATACTTAAATAGACAAAATAGATACAATGTATCAAAATAAGTGACGTCTAAAGGCAGCGTGTAGAAAAAACGAGAAAACTCATAAGGGATCCGTAGTAGTTGGGACACGAAACACGAGAAAACTCGTGAGCGATCCTTAAACTGTTAATACGTTGACTGCCGTGCGTATTTTACTCCATTAAAACCCCAACGTGATGAAGTACTACAGAATATGATTGAATTGTGCAAAATAAAAATATGCAAAGGTATCGGAGACCAAAGAGTTGAATGACTATTTAATATTAATTGCATATACAAAATGATACGCTATCGATAATTAACGCTATCGATTGGGTATTTTTTGAATTTTTCGTGAGACCTTTTGCGCCGGTCACCGATGACCACCATGGCAGTCAACGTATTAACAGTGTAATGTAATAAGAGAGGAAACTTAAAAAATGAAGATATAGATTATGAAGTCCGATTAAAAATGGGTCTCGACCTTGCTCAGGTGTCGTTTCGTTTCCGACCGTGTTCCCGGCCGGAATTTCTCGCGGGATTGCTCACGAAGCGATAGGTCTCCCGGCGTAGGACGACGGACAGTTTTATTTTATAGGGCCATAATCCTCCTCGCGCGCCTTCTTCGCTCGGGCCGATCGTGCGCGGCTATTTTATTTGGCGTTTTATCGCCCGCTCGTTGGATAGCCAAGCTCGATCTGTTTTCCATTTCTGGACCCTCCCCTGTCTTGAATTCCGAGACGGTCGTCGAAGGCTATCCTTCATAACGTCACCTCCTCCCCATAAGGGTGAAAAAAGCGAAAAAGTTTGATATTAGGTTCTATACTCGTCTGCCGTAAGACATTGAAGTTATGTTGTGATATCTAATAACGTCACATTTAGTTTTCCAATTTCGCAGTATGTTAGAGTCGAGCGGATTTTTACTGTACCAAATTGATTTGATTGTTTCATCTAGATAATGATCAATCGCAATTTACTTGAAATTATTTCAACTCTTTCCACTGCGTGGCGAAACCTTTTGATGGCATGTGGTTCTGATCCTTGCCATTTCGAAACAGGGTCAATATTCGCGAAAAGAATATATAGTAATGCAGATTTTTATTAGATTTATATTGCGTTCATTACTTCCACCTTTGATTTTCTACCCAACTTAACATGTGCTCAATACTGACACGTGCGCCACATCGCGGGTTTCAATTTTCTCCCATATTCGTAAAAGCGCCGCTGAAATTCGCCAATCTCAGAAGCATAAAAAGCGACGTACCGAAGAAACACTGCTGTGATCGAACTTTAACGACACCACTGCTAATTTAAAGCATCCCGCGCGTGCGCGCTTTCGATGTTAAATCCGCACGTCTCCTTCGTTCAACAGGAATGAGCGGCGAGTATCCTTAAGGACACAGGAGATGCCTGGCGGAAACGCCTCTCAGATTAAAGCGCCAACACGAAGGTCTTCTCGTGCCGACTTTTATTGCGGCTCGTAAAAAGTGACGACTCTCCTGACGGAGTTAGCGTATATATACGCCCTTGCGATACCGCCACGTAAGGTTACAACAAGGAGAGGCGGTCACCGGCGGTGGCTAGGCGAAACGAAACTTTACTGGTTTCACTACGGCGCTCGTTCGAGAAAATCACGCGCAAGTACGGATAAATCGCTGCCTCGTTGTACTCCGCTTTTCTCTCGATCGTCGCTTAAATGCTCCCACCGTATAGGGCTTCTGCTTAAACGTCGAACGCCGGCGTTTCTTCGGATTTGCATCAATGGCACACGCGCCTTCTCAATCGTACCTATGTGCTTTGGCTATTTACTTCGGTGTACCACATAAATAAATACTATATTATTGCGTTGCTTCTTATGCGACGTAATGCGATGTTTCTCGAAAAGAACGATCAGACAGTATTTTTTCCCCGTGAAATATTATACATTTTATATAGCATTCATTGCGACTTTACTTTTAACCCTTTCGTTACTATGGGCGACTATAGTCGCTCGTCGTATATAAGTAGCCTATCGTGGAGTATAGCCTATAGGACTATAGTCGCTCATAGTAACGAAAGGGTTAAAAATCAAGTTGCAATGAATGCTATGTAGAGTTCATAATACTTCACGGGCAAAAAATACTGTCCGATCGTTCTTTTCGGGAAACACCGTATTTCGTCCGATAAGAAGCAACGCAATAATACAATCCATCCTGGCATATTTACCTTGGATCTTTTCTTCCGTACGTTATTTTTTTTTTGTTACAGAGCATAGCATGGTTACATGTGTCTATTCCTAATCAGCCGTACCTTTCGCCAGAAGTGTTATTTTCCGAAAAAATTCGCTATCGAATCATTTTTAACGTAAACATAAAACCATATATATTGTGGACAAGACAGCCGTAGCGAAAGGGTTATCAGAATCACTCGACACTGCTTCGAGGTGATTTTAATATAAAAATATGGTTTATTGACACAAATTTTAGACGCAGGGCTTTCGAAAGCTTTCTGCGCGTCAACTGGAAACCAACTGATTGAATCTACAAACGGGGTTTTCGCTTGCTTAAAAGACAGAAAACTTGCATACGCATGCAACAAGTTCTCGTTGACACGTTTTATTAACAATAATCATTTTCTCAGGTACAGCCTACTGAACTTATTATCCTATCTTAACACTTTATCGACCGCTATTGACTGGAGATGCCACTCACTAACGACCGACTCTGGTTTGGATATCGCGCAGGAATGTATGTGCCTATTTGTAAAGCTCTATAACTCAAAAATACTCATTGTGTCGTTGAGAATCCTTTGGTTTCAAAGCAGTGTCATTTTATTGCCATTTAGAATTGTCATAATATAATTTGATATTTATATGATCTAATATAACCGTTGACTACTGAACAGTTGTCCGAAAAGCCGATTAATGGGCTGGCGGTCGATAAAGTATTAACCCTTTGCGGACGAGTGACGAGTGCGAAGCTACAATGTTTATGTTAAATTTCGTTACCTCTAACTGATAGAAAGGCGGTATTACAGCAGTTACTTTTTAGCCAATGAATTACATAAATTGAAACGTCATTTCACTGGGATAATACTAACTAATAGAAAAGAATTGCCAGATGGAATAAAAAAAACGACGACTTCCAAAAGGAAAATCATTGGTAGTCTATCATAGAAATAATAATGTGATTTTGGCGTGGAAAGATAAGAAGATCGTCACGCTGTTGACAAATTCTAACAATGCAGAAATGAGTAGTGTTGAACGAGTACTCCGGCATGGTGTTCAAACTGTGATTAGAAAACTCGATGCTATCACGAATTATACCAAATTCATGGGCGGTGGTAATTTTTGCAAGGTTATATATCTAAAAATGGAAAATAGAGAAACTATCAAAATATAACGTTTTTGTAAGAAAATTTGTAAATAAGATTTTATTGTATTCTGTAAGACACTCGACACATCTGCGAAAATCGCCTCGGCCTGTTACCTCACCCAACCGAAAAAGTCGTCCTCCGCAAAGGGTTAATACTCAATCGGCGGCAAAACTTGGTGTACGGTGAAAAAGGAAAAGTAACCCATGAAAAATATTGTCCAGTACGAGCCACAAGTTTCGAAGACGTGGGCGCTGGTGCGCCAACGCTTAAGGTTTATTCGTACGTGTAAAAGGAAAAGAGCAGCATTGGGCATCGCGAATACTTTCACGTCACGTCGAAAGATCACGTCGAAAGATCACGTCGGGCGTAACGCACGCGCCACCATTGATTTTCTCCTTTCGCCTTTCGGCTCGCGATCCGAACAATCGGCACGCAACGGCGCAAACCACAAGCTCCGAAGAAATTTGCCGCTGCGTTCTTTCATTCGCGCCAGCGATACGCACCGTCGTCCTGTCCCCTCGCAACACGTTCGCCGTGTATTCGGGGAGCTTTACAGGGACCGGGATTCGCAGTGCGCACGCGGCGCGTGCTTCAGCTGAGCCTTTCAATGGACCCGTCGTTCGCGCTGAAAAAGCTTGCTCTGACCGTGCCAAGGGAAGCGAAGCAGCACTCTCTTCGGTTGCGATGCGCGTTCAATGGTCCCCCTCCGAAAAAAAGGAGAAAAACGGGAAAACGTTCTCTCGTCCCATTCTGCCCCCACCCCCTGCGCCATTCGCTGTCGGGATTTTTGTTCGCTCGTGTTCTTAACTCTGGCGCGAGGATGTTTTCAGCGAAGCAAATCCGCGGACGCGCTCTGGCGATGAACGATGCGCGCCGCGCGCCGCGCGATTTGGGCTCAAGGGTTGCGGGCTCGAACGTGAACTTTGTAAAACGCGCTCGGTATTTGGGCGAAACTCGTTACGGTGCGTGGCGTGCGTTTATAACGCGAGCAGAGATGTTTGCCGGAGCGTGACGCGGCCCGAAAGAGATATGGACGTGTATAAATTACGCCACTGTGCAAATATCCGTCGAACGGTCTAAAGTTCGATCGATTGTTGTTTGCATTTCTGCATTTGTCGCCTGCGTAATTCGAAATGTTGAAGTTGGGGCTTAACGATTCGAGCAGACGGGTTTAGACGTGAACCCTCATTTGTCGATAAATAATGGCACATTCTAGTGTCTGTTATTTATGCAACACGTTCTTACACTATCCATTAACCTTCTGAATGCTATGGACGCATATATGCGTCCACCGAAAGCTATCGGCATGGACTATGGGCGCACATATGCGTTTGCTAAGTTTTTCAATCTCTGACGTGCTGCAGTCACAATGATTAACGTATGGGATGAATACACGTATGTGCTTCGGCAAACAACTTAGTTGCATTATTTTATTTGGCGTAACTGTAGAATTATAATTATAACGAGCGAAACAGTATTCCGTCCTTGCGAGTGCCTCGGCTGAAAGTATTCAGCAGTCAAAGGGTTAACACTTTTACTGTCGTGATGATCACCGTTGACCGAAGCAAGAGATTTTACTAAAGACCAGTCAACGTGTTAACACTTTGAACCCATTTTACTGAAGATACAAAATATTCGCAATGGGTAGCATTAATTATTTTATAAATGCAGTTATTGTTAGAATAGTGATGCGATTCTTTGGTCTCCAATACCTGCACATTATGTAGATTTTGCGTAATTCAGTTAAACGCTCTAGTATTTTATAGCACCGCCGTTCCAATACAGCAAAATACGCATGGCAGTCGACGTGTTAAAAATGTTACATATCACCGAAACGTCTGTTTCATATTCCCCATAACATAACCCAGTCAGCGTCCTTTCGAAATCTTCACTTCTCCACTTTACTTCCGGGTTCTTTTTTTTCGCCAACATGGAATTTGCTAATAATTCGCGTGCTGTTCAGAGTCCCGCTTATCGCTTTCTGCGAGCTTCTCGACGCCCCGCGCTAGGTGCGTAATGTGTGGCACACACGTGCGGACGATAAATTACGCGGCGGGCAGCATGCGTGCAAAACGCGTACGCGCACGCAGACGGGCGTTTCGCAGTCGGGCGTTTCGCAGTCGGGCGTTTCGCAGTCGGGCGTTTCGCAGTCGGAGAATGCGATCCCCTTCGTTCCCCGTCGAACAAAAACGAGCGAGCACACGCATGCCGGAACGTATTACAAGGAGACAGAATGAGAGGATCAGAGAAAGAAGCAGAGAGGAAAAGGGGAGTGAGGGAGAGAGAGAGAGAAAGGGAGAAAGAGAGAGATTGCTATGCCAGGCTTCGCGTTGTTGCTGCTGCTGTTGCACGATCGATCCGAAACTTCGCTGTCCGATAAAGGCAGTTGCGAACTACGATCGCGCGCCAGATTAGCCCGGCTGGTACGAGCAGATGATTTTTTAGAGCGGTGTACCGTTATTGCGCTCCGCTCGCGTTTGATGCCGCTGGTTGCGTTTGTGACGCTGTTTTTCTTTTTGCCCGTAATGGCTATAGGTTTGTAATTTTGCCGCCGTACAATACTGTTCAGGTGTGCGTGTGTGCGTAGGAAGGATTAAGCGTGCATGTAGCTGCGCCATGTATGGAGCTGTAGATTCCATCAACGAATAGTAGACGAAAAGATGTTTAATGGAAACAAAAATGAGAGTGCATATCTTAAACTACCGGACTATTGACACGTATACGGGTCTAAGTTTCGCAAGGTAGCTGGTATAATCGTACAAGCAGTCGCCGGAAACGAGCGACGTAGGCAAAATATGAAATGCCTGTGATAAGTAAATGCAAATTCGGTATATGCCTAAAGCTTCAGCTTTAGTATACACTTGAGAATTGTGGAATATACAAATAACAACGAGGCCGCAGAGATGCCAGACTGTGGAAATTGTACTCGTTGTTAGTAAACTATATTTGAAAACGGTTCAAACAGAAAACATCGGTACGTTCTTATTAAGCGTATCAAAGGTAAAAAGTTTTCTATAAGATAACTCATTACTGCTCGCTTTGTGTGAAAATGTCTCAGAAACTCTGATAAAACTCCTTAAACGACTTACACGACAGTCTACGACAATTACTTAAGGCCGTAGCGGACCGTGAAGAAATCGAAAAAATCTTAACGTACACCCCTGCCACTTTTTAATAAAAAATACGGTTCCCCAATTTGATTACCCTTTCAATATATCAAACGGGGTCGAAAGTAACGAAGAATAGTGCAAGAAACAGTTCAAAAATTGTAAGAGTTCCGAAGATGTGGCCAAAAATATATTGTTCGTAAATGAAAGATTGCACAAAGAGGCGAAAAAATAATACATGAGTGTCTACTGTGAATTACTAATCGTTTTAGCTACTTCAATTCGGTGCCACACACCGTTTTGCTTCCAAGGATTGTGCCTTCAAAGGGTTAAACGTATGCTTTGGTGGGCTGTGTGAAGCAAATTGGAAAGGACACTGGGAACAGGTTCGAACAACATATGAATATAATAATCTCTTAACACTTTGACTGCCGTGATAGTCACCGGTGACCGGCGGAAGAGATTTCACTGAAGCTCCAAAATCTGCGCAATGCGTAGCAATAATTATTTTACAAGTGCAGTTATTGTTAAAATAGTGATGCGATCGTTTGGTCTCCAATACCTGCACATTATTTACATTTTGCAGAATTCAGACAAACGCTTGTAGTATTGCATAGCATCGCCGTTCTAATACAGCAAAATCCTGGCCGTAGGAGTCCAAACATATGACTCTAAGATTCTCAAAAATTTTAAATTTTCTTAAAATTAACGTTGTTCTTGAGGCTGAATATACTTTATCATCTGACGTTACATTTACATATGCATCGGTCCCGCTATTCATCGCCCGCCACGCGGTTCAATCATAAATCCTGAGCCAAGGAACTCTGAATAGCGAGCGCAGATGCGTTCAGGACAGGATAAGACCGACTAAGGACCTCCGCGTATTTCGACAGTTGGAAATAGCGCGATCAATTCTTCCCGAGATATTCGACATCAATGTTTATCTCACTAACGACTACTGCGGTATGTATTCTATTTTCGTCGACATAAACCAGTATCAATCAAACATAACTGTGCCATTTTAGAACCAACAAACATTGTGTTAATAACGCTTGTTTAATTAACGAATTTCGATGAACACGTAGAACGGGCAATTTCGTTAGTATGCATCGCGTCCACGAATATTTAATTATTTATCCACATACAACGTAAAAATGTTTACCGCGCTGCTGTTTACAGAGTTGAGTGAAAGTTATGGCACACATGTTCGAAAAATAATGTCGGTCGAAATTAGGAGTTTCTAAAAATACCTCAACTCGAAGGAAAACTATTTTGTCACTTCTGTAAGAATCGTACGGGACTTGTTCGAACAGAATGCTTAGTACACCTCTCGCTCCCCAGGTTCTCCTAAAATATTAATCGCTCGCCGGCTAGGCAAAAAGGCAAGGCACGCGGCAAACGAGCTTCGTTCAAAACTTCGATTTGCCCGTCCGGTAATTGGACAAACGTACCGGCACACGACTGTACCAGTCGTTTCTCGGTAGCCGAAGTTTTTGAAAGCGCTTTGCGGTGGGAGACCGAAGAGAAAGAAAAGGATGAGGATGAAGCGGCGGAGGAGAGAGGATGGGATAAGGATAAATGCGGAGAGAGAAACTGGTCCATTAAAGCGAAATTGGTGCGGCCATTGCCAGAAATCAGGCACGTGTCCCTAATACGGGTCAGATTTATTGTACCATTTTCCGTGTTAATTCTGCCAACACTCGCGCCGAAATATTAATCAGCCAATTCCAACGAGAAACAAACTCCCCGGCCCTGTCTATGTCCCGAGATACGTAGATGGGCGATAAAAAATAAACGTCAACACGTACGACGGCGGGAACTTTCTTCTGGCGAAACTTCGCGCCATCTTAAAAGGAGAACCGCGTCAGAGGCGCGCGATGGTCCGAGGACAAACTTTTTGGAAGTGCGGAGAAAGAGGACGTAGGGTGAAGGACGAAAGAGCCGCAGCGTGAAGCAAAGAGAACAATACAGCAGCACGAAGAATAGAGCCGACCATGAAAAGATATAATGCTTAAAAATAATATTCGTCTCAAAACCAGCAAGCGTAACTGGCAACTGTATATCACCTTATAAAACAAAATATTCTGAAACTAAATAACAAACAAACAATACAGATTCATACCTACGAAGTCTATCGAATGCATTTTTCTTTTTATGTGCTAACGTGACAAGGTACAATCGTATTAAATATACTGCATGAAACCGTTAGCAGTTTGCCATCCGCACGTCTCGTCAGGACTTTTTTGTTTGGCGCCGGTAAGACTGCTTCAGATAATTTCGCTTGTCGCCGGCGGTTTTCCGAGTACAAGTAATTAGAAAAACAAAAAACTTGCTTATGGCTGTAAATTATTGTTAGTTAAATAGAACACGAACGGTACCACAGTGTTGTCACCAGCTTTTACGCGATAGTTTTCACGGGACACCAACGTGCTGTCCCCGGACGGTATAGTTTAACCCTTTGAGGTCGGCAGATTTTGCTCTTGAGAGTACCAGCATGTCGGATGAAATCTGGCATTTCGGAGTTACTTTTCCGTACACAATTTAAAGTCAATGTATGGATATTAAAACACACAGAATCTGTTGAAACTGATTTTCTGTGTTTGTTACTGCTTGTAATACGTAAGAATACAAGTTTTTAATCTCTGTAATATTCTAAAGTATGATATTTCGCGAAAAAATCACCGATACAAAGTCCTGGCTTTCGTGTACAAGTGTCGCAGTACTTGTGTGTTTGCCGTCTTTTTTCCTGCAGTTTTCCTGTCGGAATATACTGCACAGTCTTTCTTGTCTCCTGAACGAATTACATGAAATTGATTATTCAATCTAATGTCTACGGATGACGTTAAAGGTTGCGGTATAGATAGTGTTTGGTGCCGGAAATTTCCTATAAATGCTATTAATATATCACAAATTTAAGTGTGTTAATGGCTTTTTGTTGTTCTGTTGTTTCGTTATTTTATACAGTATGTATGCGTTGATGATGCACATCTCCATGCCCGAATCGACTTGAACGACAATTGAAACATGTCCCGGTCATGGGTGTTTCGGACCTAATGGGCCTTCCGAATCCACAATGGTGTTTTGGGGAATTTTCCACATTCCACCTCACGCATGGGCAACCAAAAAGAGCCGCAAGTCCCAAAACGCCAACCGGCAAATTTTCCCCCCACCAACTAAAATTCACCAATCCGTAGGCCAACGACTCGATAATAGGCCACATCTACACCAAACCGCTTATATACTGAAGGAAATTCACCTTAAAACCAGTTCACATTTTAAATGTACACAGTTCACACAATTCATACATTTTAACTGTTCATTATATCAACGACACAGAAAAGATCGGGCACCAGTTCCACTATCCTACCGCGATATAACACTCGTTTCTGTATACATTGTAAATAATAAACTTCATTAGGTAACCCAAAACTGTATCCAACATTATTTTTTTTTTTCGATCATCTATATTCTCTTTCGTAAAACAGTCATCAGGGAAGAAATTCTTTTGTGACCTATGTGCGCACTTCAACGAATCCGTACAACGGGGACACCAACCGCAAAGGGCTAATACGCAAGAAAACGCATAGACTTATATAAGCTGCCAACTCTGAACTCAACGAAAGCAAGTAAACCCAGAGCAAAGGAAAAGCGTCGCAAGAGAAGCGAAATCGGAAGAGTCGCGTGAGTGAAATCGCGCATAAAAGAGCAGAGCGGGAAAGGGTTGATTGAGGGTGTGCGGCGTTGAAGGAAAAGAGACAGAAGCGTAGGCAGGGGAGCGAGATGAGGGCGGAAAGCAGGAGCACCGACCATTAAACCAAGATTGGCGATGGCGAGGCTAGGGCGAGGCATCGGGCACGTATCGGCGATCGTGCGGTGTTCGGTTCGACGGAACAAATGAACGCCGGTGGTCGTGTCCGCCGCATCTTAATGAGACGCCTGTCATAACGAACCAACCCAATCAATTATGTGCCTGCCGTATGTGCACCGGCGGTGCGGTCTGGCAAGTTGGGCACAGCCTATGGGTCGTTGTGACGGTGATGATGCCGACGCATACTCGTACATACGAGCGTGTTCGTGGGATGGCGATGGTGGAGGCGCTGGGCACGATCTGCATTGGGAATAACGAACTACGGATGTCGGTAGTTCGGTGCCTCCGTGCATCGCCGCCTACGCGCATTAAAGCAATTATCGCGATCGCACGACCGCCCATTTATCGGCTTAAGCCAATTGACATGGGCGATGGATTTCGACGGTGTCCCTTCTGCTGGAACTCCCGCCCGCACTTTGCGGCCCGCGTCGTTATCACTCGACAACATCCAATGTTACGGGTCATCTTAATGTATTCCTCGCTGCGCTTTGCAATGACGATCTTTGGACGTTACTGTGGAACATGGAGGAATGAAGAGTGAATGTAGGAAAGGTGACGTGTGGCCGACAGACGAATCGATCACAGGGCATGGTGACAAAGAGTTGCAGATGGAGTGGAGAATTAGTTTCAGGCGTCAGCAATTATATTACACTTTGCGCAAGGAATAATTAACACGTTGACTGCCACGGTGGTCACCGGTGACCGGCGCAAAAATTTTACTATAAATGCAAAAAAATTCGCCATCAAGCCTATTTTCAATCTTGCAAAACCAATTGATATTGGAAGCATGCTTCAATACTTTGGCTTCCAACAACTCTGCGTTACCTTCATTTTGCATAATTTAGTCACACTCTGCAGTATTTTATCGCATCGCGGTTCTAACATAGCAAAATACGCTTGGCAGTCAACGTGTTAATATATTGGAAAATGTGGAAGAACATGCTGAATGCGGAACAGCGTTTCAATATTCAGTACTGAAGGAACGCGCAAGTAACCAATCGACATGGGCGATGGATTTCGACGGTGTCCGTCCCTTCTGCTGGAACTCCCACCCGCACTTTGCGATGACGATCTTAGGACGTTACTGTGGAATATGAAGGCATGAAGAATGAATGTAGGAAAGCCGATCTGTGGCCGACAGAAGAATCAATCACAGGGCATTCTGATGAAGAATTACAGTTGGTGTGGAGAATTAGTATCGGGAGTCAGCAATTATATTACACTTTGTGCAAGGAATAATTAATATAGTGGAAAATATGGAAGAACATGCTGAATGCGGAACAACGTTTCAATATTCAGTACTGAAGGAACGCGCAGGTAACAGCGCATGTTCCAAACTCCTCAACTGCAGGTTGTGCGGGAAAATTTGACAGCCCGAAGGAGATAGATGACCGTGGCGTGTCGACTCTCAATTTCGCAAATGAAATTTGAAAGATTCCTTAATCTATCACGCGTGATTAGCAAGTAATTCCTACGTTTAATACCATTAGGAACCGTTATAAATCACTGTCCTAAAACCGTGCCTGGATCGTTCCTTAATTCCTACCGCAGGAATTACCGGAGAAAGGAGAGACTATATAACTTAGATAGCTTAGTCGGTCGAGCGGCGGTACGGAAAACGGACGGGCGAAGTTCTCGCGTCTAGGTCCACACTTAATTTCTCCGCTGTTAAAGATTCTTCGCCCGCTCATTGCACGCCAACAGATCCACGACCGGACTTGTACTGTAAGGGATGTCTGCAACTCAACTACCGAAATAAGGGAAAGTATCGACTATACGAGAAAATCCCGTTTCAGACATGTCACCGATATGACCTATAAAATTGATAAAAATAACAAAAAAAAAAACCAAATGGTGCAAAATAAAATTGGTCACATTTGATTGACATCTTCCGGCAACACTTCTATACAAAGTACACTCACACTTAAATTCTCTGTAAATGCAATTCTACATTCATATCCTATGTAAAATTTTACAATTTTACAATTTGCTTTACTAAACAGTATGTCAAAATTACCTGACATTTTAAATCACGCGCCATTTCTTTGGTAGCGAACATAAAGTACTAATCTTTGACAACTGGTATCAGGAAGTATTGAGATTTAGTCATTACTTAGTACTTTATATTAAAATAAAACATTCGTATTTTTTAAATAAATAATACGATTTATGAATAAATTAAAATATCAGTCTTGTTTGAGACACCCTTTGCAATTACTATCTGTCAACATTAAAAAATAACGTGTGCCCTTAGAGTAATACCGAAGGATTATTCTTATCGATGCTATGACTTAACTTGTTATCGTTTCAGCAAAAGGAGACTCAAAACGAAACCTAATGCGAGAATTCCTCGTCGGCAGGAAATCTCGCATCTCTTTACGTTGTCTTCTCTTCGGCTCAGGCTAGAGGACTGCCTCGTTACGTCGAGAGACGAATAACGAGCTAAGCGACGTAATCGGAAGGGACGGGACACTTGGAACGTCGTCGTCGGTTTCTTGGCCTCTCCTACTTTCCATCTTTCACTTTCTCCACATCTCGCATTTCTTTTAATGCTTCTTCGGCTTTCCACGCGTGTGTAACTGTTCTCTGCGTTATTTTGTATATTTAACGTTCCACCCGCGTTCTTCCATATTTTGTCTTTTCCCCTCTTACCTTTCATAACCCTTCTTTTTCTGTCTTATCCTTAGCTGTCCTGCTCTAACTTTCTGTCTGACGAACCCACTTCTGTTTTTGCCTAGCTTTACTTGTGTTAGATACGGATAATCTGTTTACCTTGATGTTGTTCTCCTTTCGTGTACCGTCTTGTAACTTTCGTTGTTCCACTTTGGCGTTTTCTTTCTTGCCAATTTTCTTTTTCTGCTCTTGCTATGTTTACGTCTTCTATTTTCCTTCGGTGCGAACTTCTTTTGCATGTTCTTAGTACTTACGTCTCTACTTTTACTATCATTCTAATGCTCCCAATTCCTTGAAAATGTTGTCCCCCGTTCCACAGTTATTTTCTGCAGTCTCTTTTCGCAGCTTCTTCCTGCGCAGTTACCGGCTTCTGTTCATAATCCTCGCGAATTAACGTCCGCAGCGGCCAACGCTCCGTTCTTTGACGATCTTGTTCACGGCATCAGACATGTCCTCACCACGTAAGAAACACATGACATTCTCATTCCTTCTCGTCTCACACTTGACTCCGTTTTCTAAAACAACCGCCTCTTAACTTCTCATCATCCATTGGTCTGCCCGTCATATAAGAGAGCGTCGCCGATATTAAAGACCTGATTCTCGTCCCACGGATGAAAGTAAAGTAGACGAGTAAACCATCTGGCTTAGATGGTGTTGGTGCCAAACGAGTCTATTACCAACACGTATTCGCCAGTTTCCTTTTGCTAAATTTCGAGCTTCTCAACTGTACGCCAACTATATGCTGAGTATGTTAGGCAAGATATGTTCATTGCGAGGACACTTCGCGTTTGCGGGAAGTTGAAATTGTGTATATGAAAACTCGGAGCGTAATGTCGCTTTTATATGCGAGAACGATTGCAGGTACCATGTTTGTAACTTTCCGTCCGGCAAAAGGTTCCATTCATTACAAATGAGGGTGACGATTAACATTAAGACAGTCATGATATATCTTAACGTATTGTTGACCGGTCATGAGTTAACTCGTGTTCGCACTTGCGTCGGCTATTTTCATTTTTGAAACACAGGGCAATATAGAATATAGCAAAGTTTTGTTCATTGTGTTCAATCGCGTTTACTTTATTATAAAAAAAGTATACTTTTCTTGGTACTGAGGCTTTTATTACAATTCTAGTACTAGAAAGACTTAAAAACGACGGAACGTGACGGTGAAGCATTTTTCAATAAATTATACGTGAATGCTTTATATAGTTGCCCGAGTGATTTTTAAATCAGTTGTAGTCATTTGGAAAATGATTATTGAAAATGAAATAACAAGGGCATAATCTAGCTCTTCAAAGGAAAGCGCAGCGAAACAAGACATATATGCAAAATTTCTTGTCTACATCTACGCGTAAAAGACTGCTGTACAGTTAATCATTATGCACGAACAAACTTTATTGAAGGTTATTTACATCGTTTCACTTCCACGTTCAATTACCAAATAATACTCGGTGACTTCTGACAGCTTTTGCCGAAAATTGCCGGTCAACAATGTATTAAGAATTCCGTCTGCCAATATAGTTTCAGACGTACCTGCAGTCAGTAATACATTATTTCCTATACTAATCCCACTGTCCCTTTTATTACTACTCTCTTCCGCTTGAAACAAGTCCACGTAGCAACATCACAATAGCGTTTAAAAGCACTTTCTGAAACAATTCCTCCACGCGTCTTTTACTTTCCGCACTACTTCAGAAAGCACTACCAATCCTCCGATCTAACGCACTCAACACGTATACGCCGCAATCAGTAAACATCACCACAAGAAACAGTATCCTTTGCTCAATAATCGATCAGCCCAGTAATAAAATGCTCGCGCCAGTGTGTTTGCCGTCCGATCTAAATATTGAACTATAGCTGGCCAGAAAGGAGTAGACAGGAAAGTAAGGCAATGGACTTTAGAGGAGGGCCCTGTATATACGTGCGGCGAAGCGTTTACTCTGTATCGATTTTCTGGCGCTTTTCCCGGCGGAGAAGAGAGTGCGTGACAGCACCTGCACGATCTAAGAACACAACGGAGCGAAGCTCGTGAATTCCCCGGGAATTACGGGCAATTCCGTACAATCCTCCCGCGACCTCGTCGTTAGAGAAGCAGAGGTAACCCACTGAGGCGCGAGGACACGTACAGGACATGCGACGTGCCTCCTTCCAAGGATGTACAGTCGTGTCCTTACGTCGTGTCCTTACGTCCGTCGTGTCCTTACGTCCGCGTCAGTGTCGCACGTCCGGCAGCGGCGCGTGTTTCCTCAACAAGTTACGCGTGCGTGTTACATTGACACGTTGGGATACCGGAGAACGTTGAAATTCCATGCGTGTTTGACACGTTTCTAGGACAACTTCCGTCTACTAAGAAGCGATGTAATTGGGTGTAGCATGAAAATAGGATTAGATAAAGCGTTGTTGAGTAGTTGTGTGTTGCGATACCTTCAATGTGGGAATACATTGTGTGAGGAAGCGAATAAAAGATTAGGCTCAACTTTCCAGGGGTCGCGTATGCAAGAATATTTCTCAGTTTTTCATGCGTTTTCGCGACTGTTTTGGAGAGGGACATTCGACGTCTTAAGGATTGTATCAGAGCTACATAAAGGGGGTCTCAAAATGGACTGACATTTTAATTTGTATTATTAATATAAATTTACAATAATTGTAGGATCTGAACACGTGAAACTAAAGAGTATAATATTTATAAACAATAGCAACACAAAAAAGACACTTTCGTCGTTTCGTCTTTATGTCTTATCGTTAACTGACTACTAAGCAACCAAATAACACGATTCAACAAACTCGTCACCTATGATACATCAATATAACAATTGATGATCATAGGTGACCTTTCATTGCCAATTAGAGGACCCTGTATGTGAGATCCCACATAATAAATATAATGATTAATATAATATTATTAATTGAGCACGTTGACTGCCATGGTAGTCACTGATGACCGGTGCAAAAGATTTTATTAAAAATGTAAAAAATTCGCAATGAAGCCTATTTGCAATCTTGTAAAAGTAATTCATATTGGAACGGTGCTTCAATACTTTGGCTTCTAACAGCTCTACGTTACCTTCATTTTGCACGATTTAATTATACTCTGTAGTATTTCATCGCATCGCAGTTCTAACATAGCAAAATACGCTTGGCACTCAAGTGTTAACCATTTGACTGCTGAAGAGTGCTATCGCGCTCCTCATATGTTATTCCAAAATTGCGAGGAGCGTGATAGTGCTCCTTTTTTGTTATACCAAGACTGCACAAAATGAATTAAAACAAATTTGAGTAAATAAATGATATGTTTTCAAAGTGTTGTTGTTGTAATATAATATAAATGAGTTTATTGTATGGAAAGTGTTTTCCATTTTTTTCCCATACACGCGCAATTGGTGCCGCAGTTTTGGTATACATCCGAAAAAATCCGTCAGCAGCCAAACGGTTAAAATAATTAATATAATATTATTAATTTATATTATTAATACTCTATGTACACTAGAAAAAAAATGGCGCGTAATTTAAAATGTCAGGTTATTTTGAGACAGCCTTTAGTAGCGCTGTATTGCGCACTTACTCTCTGATTAATCGCTGCAGCTCTTTGAAATTTGGAAGGCGTCGCGCTAACAGGCAAATGCTTTTTTCATTGAATTAGCAGTTGCCGGCACGGTTGATGCATCACGTTCGCGCGCCGCACTGTGTGCAGTGTGGACTGTGCAGTGTGGACTGTGTGGACTGTGCAGGTTGCACGCCGGAAGCTGGTGCGCCGGTGATAACCGGCGCCAGATTCGCGAGGCTGACATTCTACGTGCATGCGTGCGTGCGAGGCACTTCGGCGTAAACACCCGGCAAACAGCAACGCATCGGACCGTTCACTCGGAAACGCGTCATGGACCACGACTGCCTCGTCCGCGTCTCCATTCACCTGTTTGTTACGCGACTGTCAAAGAAAACGTCTTGCTAAAGACGTCGTTAACACGTTCACTGCCACGTCAAAATCACGTGTTAACCATTAACCATCGCCCAAAACACCATAAAATATTTTCGACCATGTAATGGCAAAACAATAATTAATTTCGTTATTTATAAGAACGCGGCATGAATTGCAAAAGAAGGAAGGGTCAACTTATTTGGTATGCAAATTTTGCAAGCTTCGAAACACAAAGAGCATAAAATCGAACCAAAAATGTCACTAAATACTGCCAAGATTGCATTGACCAGCTACACTTGTGTTTAAAGTGCTTCAATACAATGCACTGGTAGATAAAAGATTTGATAAAAATTAATTTTCGATTTAATAAAAACTTTTAGTTTTTCAATATGGCAAATTTTATTTCAAAGCATTCTCTAATTTACGAATTTTCATTTAACTTTACAATTATAAGTATTTGATGCACTCCGGTCACATATGACCGCCGTGACGTTTAACGTGTAATAAATACTTATCCGTTCAGTGAGCTGTTGATACAGAAATATCTTGTGCATATAAGGTGGACACCGTGCAGAAGCGATGGAATTATTTTCAGAATATTGTAGGCCGTAGACTGTTTCTGTACGCGGTCATTGAGAGATTAACCGTTTGACTGCTATGGACGCATATATGCGTCCACCGAAACCTGTCGGTGTCGACTGTGGACACATATCGCGTTTCCTAATCATTTCGATTTCGTACTTATTGCAGCTACAATTATGAATGCTCGTGTTGAAAACAATTCCGTTCTTTATCAAATAATTTTCTTGCATTATTTAATTTGGCGTAAATGAAGAATTATCATTAGAACTTAGTAGCGCCTTACGTAATCAATCAATAGAGTTCACACTAGCGAAAAGTGTCTCGTCGTCAGCCAGTGCTTCGGCCGGAAGTCTTCAGCAGTCAAAGGGTTAAAAGGTATTAACACGTTCGCGGACGTGAATGCTATAGCATTCATTTTCATGATGATGCAGAATGACATGAATGCTGTAGCATTCAAATCTTAAAGTCAATTATTTTTAATTTAATTTTATACAACCTTAAGTTTTTGTAATTATTATACCTGCCAAGATAATGACTAACTGAACTAAAAAAATGATAATCTGACTACCCCCATAAAATGTATTTAATCAAATTTCGGGTATCATAACCAATTTAAAAGTAAAATGACTGTCAATTTTTGCACCTCGCTGAAACTTTTAATATTCGTGAACGTGTTAAAAAAGTTGAAAATAACGACACTGAGGATTTTCCCCTGAAACCACCATCAGGTCCTAGGAAAACGGTGATTAATTCCGTAACGTGAGTACATCAATGATTCGCAATCTGGGACAGTCAAGTTGCAGCACAGGTATCGTAGCAACGGAAACGGCGAATATTTTTCCATCATAACTAACGAGCTAATAACAACATATCAAATATGGCGTTACATAACGGTGGCACAACATATATAATATATAAGCGCCGTCATATCGAAGGCGAACATTGTACGAAAGGGTGCAAACGGTGCACAGCGGGAGCAGTAAAGGGGAGGGCCTGCTTGTCGGACGAGTTATTGAGTTTTCTCCGATTTATATGCCGCGATTGCACGCAACCCGAGTCAACCGCGGCGGCGGCGGCGGTCGATATGGGATACGGACCGGTCGGAGAAGTGCGTTCTGCACGCCCACGTACGCGCACATTTCTCGTCTCGAGCACTGGCGACCGCAAATAAAGCGCGTCACTTGACACTCGCTTAAGATATGCGCAGATTGCAGTCCTCTAAATAAGCTTAATCCAACATTTGCACCATTTGCGCCATTTCCACGCATTCAAGATGTTTCATGCTCCTTTATCTGGCATGTTTCCGTACATCCTTAACTATAACAAGGCTCGCCCTTACAGGTATTATATCGTCTATATTATCCCATAATCGTAGTCGTAATTCAGAAATTGTTGCTGAGTCGTCATGTTTGCGTTCAGGTACGTGATGTAATGACTGTTTTATATCGAATCATCATATACCCATAGAACAACGCATTTATGACGAAGTGTTTGCATATGACTGTTAACACATTTTTGGGCGCTCCAGGAACACTTTGTACGACGTATATATGCACTCTTTTAACACGTTGACTGCCAAGCGTATTTTGCACTCTTAGTATCTTGCACGTTACCTTCATTTTGCATGATTTAATTATACTCTGCAGTATTTTATCGCATCGTGGTTCTAATATAGCAAAATACGCGGTGACCGGTGCAAAAGATTTTACTAATAATGCAAAAAATTCCCAATGAAGTCTATTTGCAATCTTTTAAAAGCAATTCATATTGGAACCGTGCTTCAATACTTCGGCTTCTAACAACTCTCCGTTACATTAATTTTACACGATTTAATCACATTCTGCATTATTTCATAGCACCGCCATTCTAATACAGCAAAATACGCACGGCGGTCAACGTGTTAAAAATGCAAAAATTCGCAATGAAGCCCATTTGCAATCTTGTAAAAGCAATTGATATTGAAATTATGTTTCAATACTTTGGCTTCTGACAACTTTGCGTTACCTTTATTTTGCACAATTTCATTTTACTCTGCAGTATTTCATTGCATCACAGTTCTAACATAGCAAAATACTTGGCAGTCAACGTGTTAAATCGCCGATTGACTCGAAGAAACCTGAAAACGAGATATCTCGACGTCCGGTCACAACGTTCGGCTTGCTAATAAAGACGACATATCTCATCACCCGTACGCATTGTGTTAAGTAAATAACCAACGTCGCGTACGTTGACATAGGAAAGAGAAGAATAGAGGATTTTAATTGTTCTCACAATGCGTTTCTGTTAACGAGAAACGAACATGTGGCGCATGTCGAAAGAAAAGCCGAGGGTGCAGTGGGTCGTAGTACTGATCGTACGACATCACGGCCGGGAGGATTAAAAATCGAGACGCGGCCGGGAAATAATTGATATTACGCACGATTGCGCATCCGGTTGCGCACGGGCGTTCGTTTTAATTTGGATCCCAGGGGACGGGTCGTGCTCGATATATGCTCGCGCTGGCTCGTTCGACGATTTTAACGAGGCACGAGATTGGAAAATTGATTAAAATCAGCCTCCCGGCGGAACGTGCAGGGTCGAATAAGTGCCATGCTCAAAGAGAAGATGCGAGAGATCGAGTCGCGCTTCCTGTTCGAATTTGCCAGTCCATGACGATAATTCCGACCCTCGTCATGAACCGACAAAAGGGGAGGAGCATCTAGCGAAATCAGCGATCGAATGTTAATTCTGCGGAAAAAGGCTCTCAATGATGTTCAATTATTGATCGTTGCAATAACTGTGTCAGTGAAAATTAATATAAGAATTACACTTATTGTTACACCTTTTGTGTGTTTGTGGAGAGATATGCTATCAAACTTGTTACAAGCTGGATAAAAATAATGGGTCCTTTTATCGGCTAAAATGTGTGAACAAATTATATTTGATAAAATCCTCTATGATCAAGAGCCTTCAATTATAAAATACGTGTCAGTGTTTGTTATAACAAAAATCGGATTTAACAAAAAAAAAAATGTAGAGGATTTTGCCAAATATAATATTTTTAAACATTTCAACCAATAAAAAGGCACGTTATTTTCATTCAACCTTCTTGCAACAAACAAATATTTTCTTTGATCAAAAAAGACGGACATATTAAAAGAAAATTAAGGAAGGTAACTAACTAACGCACGCGTTTTCAGTTCGGATAGATCATTCCCGTTCGACTGACAAGAATAAGACCAGCTCAAGCATGTGCTATAGAATGTACAGTTAATATGCAGGGTTACGTGAAAGCGAGTCGATTTTCTTTTACTCGGCTATTGGAACGAGCTATCACACCTTCGCTACCAGTGAGTGATAGTTAATGAGGCGAGAAATTGGCAAATCTATTTAAGAGCCGGCGCAAGGAAAGTACAGCGCGGCGACAACTCTATACGGAGGCAGGTTTCACAGTGGCAAACAAATTATTCTTGTCACGGCGAAAATGCGGATGTTAGAAATTATGTCGAATTTGCAACTTTAATTCGCTAACAACGATGATTATATATCCAAAAGCAGACGTCAGCGAAATCAAGATTTTACGAAAATTTAAAAGCGCGTAATTATCAAAAAGAGAAAGTTTTGTTCTTAGTACTCACCAACGTCAACTGCTCGGAATCCATAACGCAAATACGATGATTATAAAAATCCGTTATCGTATAGTTACCGTTGACCTGATATTCCGAAAAAGTGAAATTCGCAAGAGTAAGCATGAAGGATAATCTGGGATCCGAAATGGTAAAAGTAAACTCGATATCTGATAAAGTTCTGATGTTCAAGATCTGATGTTCAACGTGAAAAATATTCAATAATTAATTCCGCCAATAATTAGACGAATACCCAAATGCATGTTAAAAAGTAGACGTCTAATGGTACACGGGGTGTGCGATCGCGTGAGAGTCAATTTTTATTTTGAGCGTTGATGCAGGCTGCATCGGTGAACGATGCCTAATGAAGCGGGAAATTGGAAAATTAGTTAAAATCCGCTACGGTCTCTGACCGGACGTGTACGCGGCACCAGAATTGAACGGGAAACCGATAGAGGCAACGAAATAGGACTCAGCAACAACGACGTATCAACAACAACAATGAAACAGTAACGGGTGATGTGTGAGTGGGAGGGAGCGAATAATTTAACTTTGTTTCGGTGGTCAATTACGGTAGCTCCGGGGTCGAGAGCGTTATTTCGATCAATCACTGCCGTTGTTTGGCTCTTCCGGATATTTAAATGACTGCTCAAAAAGTCGGTAAACGATAACGCCTGCAAATTAGGTGACGTCGGATGTATCGATTTCCGATTCGCTTACAGACAGAATGTCGGCTTTGGTTATTCGTTGGATAAGAATGAAGGAATGCTTCAATAATTGTTATCGACCAACATTTTGCTCTTCATCCTTCGAGCTCTCTTAACACGTTGACTGCCGCGGTGACCGGTGCAAAAGATTTTACGAAGAATGCAAAAAATTCGCAATGAAGCCTATTTGCAATATTGTAAAAGCAATTGATATTGGAACTGTACTTCAATACTTTGGCTTCTAACAACTCTGCGTTACCTTCACTTTGCATGATTTAGTCATATTCTGCAGTATTTTATCGCATCGCGGTTCTAACATAGCAAAATGCGCTTGGTAGTCAACGTGTTAATACTTTTGCGACCGGCAAATGTTTTCCATTTCTAATACTGACTACCGGCGAAAATAATGTAATACTGGAGCTGGTTGCAGGAAAATTGTATCGTTGAAGAAAGGGTAAAAATGATAAAATTTGTTTTGGAATATCAATGTTACAGTTATGTTTTGTTTAAAATAAAAAGATTTTTATAAATTGTGTACTTGCTTCATAAGTGGACAAGAGACCGCTTTTTATTATTGTGCTGCATTTATTTAGTATTATATTGCAGGTGTTTTGGAAAAGCCGAGTAAAAAAAATTCAATATTTATAGTGAATGTGATAAATCGAAAAACAATGACTTTTGCATAAAGGAACTTTACATAAATTGCATGTATATGAAGTGTCACGACATTTTCACGACCGGTTAATACGTAGTGAACCAATTGAGACATTTTCACTTGTGTTGCTGTGATAGCGGTTATTTTTAATCTTTTTTTTAATTTTTTTAATTTTAGTTTACGTCAGCGGCAATCAGGAATAGAATTTAAAATGACGCGAATTCACATCAGCGGTCGCGAATGTGTTAACTGCGAGTCCAAAGCGGAAATTATTTCTAAGAACCTTCTACTTGGTGTTACTTCTGATGCGACCTGCATACTGAAGTCAGATGTGAAAAAAAAACAGGCGAATGGGGGGTTTGGTTAAATTGCTTTTAGTTCCGCAATTTCTTGTCAGAAGCTGTCTTCAGAAAGCCGAATAAATAACCTGAGTATTGGCTGCTGTCACACGCAATAGATTCATCGGCAAATCGGTAAACAAAAATATTTTTCATTTTGATCGCTACTGGCGTGCGGTTATTTCACTTTTAATCGTTTTATCCACTACCAATCTGAATTGATGTACAGCAAATCAAATAAAACCCGATCACCAGAGAAAACATACATACATACAACGATACATTGTTGTATCTGTAAATCCGCCATCAAAGATGATTAGTCCAATAGTTTCGGTCGGGGATTCATAAGCATGTTCCAGTTGCGGTTATAAATCGTTCGTTCAAAACATCTCCATTGTATACGACAAATGAAAACATTAAAAATGAACAGCAGGAAATGTTTTCCATCCACAGTGACTGCCAATCCACGTGTCTTGTCGTTTTCAACCAAGCCAAGAGAGGCGAAAGAATTACACTCTGAAAAACAGCGCGTAGCATAAGAATTGCATAAAGCGAATGCGATGTACATGGCGGCGTGGATGTTACTCAGTTAAGTTGTCTCCGACGTGACCAACAACGGTTTATTTCCAGCCAACGCGAAAAAGGCAAGAATTACGCGTTATGGGGATTAATACGCTCGTTAAATAGCGCGCCGTTAATAATTGCGCGCATCCGCGTGGGGCAACAACGCGTCTGTCGCGCGTTGCATTTGCAAATGATTAAAGGTTAATTTACATCCGGCCGACGGTGCGGACGCACGTACGCAGAAATTATTCCCGCTACGTGATCGGAAAGTAGACGCACTCATACGAGTACACGATGCGTTTGTGCGACTGTCTATGCACAGAACGAAGTTGTTACATATGGCGAGGCGAGTTCGTCGCCGATCGTTAAAAGTTAGACGAATAATGCGATCATCTCCTCTCCCCTGTTGCAGACAGGAAACTTAATCCGCGATTAGCCGCCCACTGGTACCTTTGCGAAGGGGTCATATCTAATTGATCGAAACTAAACACATGCCGTTTCAACTGTTAATGTTTAACCCCTTGACATAGAAAGAAAATGCGCGTCGACGCGTAAGTCGGATACCATTGGAAGATAACAATATACATCTATATTTCTGAAGTTTTTGTAAGAGAGAGGTATCCCAAAATATCTATCCCAGAAGCGGAGTTTTCTAAAATATCTTAACACTTAGCCGACCGCACATTTCTTTCGGACTGATATTCACTATTTGAAATGAAAGAAGTCTGAAAATGATTTGAGTGAAAGATGATTAAAAATAAATAGTACGACCCAAACGTGAAATAAAATAAATAGTAACGCGTTTTAATATTTTTCTTCTACAGTATGGTATCGTTCACAGCATACCAGTTTATACACTGGATTGTGCATTTTTTAATATTTACTTGTCACACCTCATGTCGCTATCATTTTATTTAGTCCCAACTGATTGTGTAACTTTTTAAGTAATTTTCACCACTAAATTGGTGGATTTGATTATATACTGTGTTTTATAGAAACAATTAGTCAGTAATTGCAAAAAACTCCAGATAAAAGAAACTGATAATAGTAGGAAAAAGAAAACGCGTTGCTAACGTCAAAGTGGAAGATCTCCCCGATTTAAGTGTCAGGATCTGATGCAATAAAAGAATGGCCTCACTGGGCTAATGGTATAAGATATTTAATGTGAACAGAGGGGATTGCGCGTGTTACGACGAACAATCAAATACTGCTGATTGATCGGCAGTTTTCTGAATTCTTCGTCGAAAAATGTCATGTAGCGCCGCTTAACCAGACGTGTACGATGCACAGCTAACGAAAAACGCAATATGCAAAGTCATTACACCATTCAATTCGGCTCAATTGTGAACACCCATGTACAAACTCAGAAACGGGGCGCTTCATTTTCAAGTTTGCATTGTTATATAACATTCAATAAGGTACTGTTGAGAAGGGGAAAGCAAGTTCAATAGTCTAAACAAAACAGCATCGATGCACGACCGAAACAGATAATCTAACCCTCTGCAATCGGTGTCCCCGCTGCGGGGACATTTTTAAATCATTGTAGAAGTCGACACCCCGCAGCGCGAACCTTCGAAAATGCAATTTTCTGTTGACACACTAAAATTTTGTGAAATGTTTAGTCGATCAGTTAGTAGCAAATTTCCCGCACGAAACTATCTACGCCGCAACCTTTAACGTTATTCGTAGGCATTACATTGTCTACTCAATTTCATATAATTCGTTCAGGAAGCTAGAAAGACTGTGCAGTATGTTCAGACAGGAAAACTGCGGAAAAAAGACGACAAATATACACGTACTGTTATAGAACTCCACCTATTGTGCCAGGACTTCATATCGGTGATTGTTTTGCAAAATATCATACTTTAGAACATTACAGAGATTACAAATTTGTATTCTTACGTATTGCAAGTAGTAAGAAACACAACAAATTAGTTTCAACCTATTCTGTGTGTTTTAATATCCATATATTGACTTAAAATCTGTATGGAAAAATAACTGCAAAATGCTAGATATTATACGACCTGCTGGTACTCTTAAGAGCGAAATCTGCCGACCGCAAACGACTAATATACTTCTCGCTGTTCGCTGAAGACAGTTCTTCTCGGAGACGTGAAAGTCTACAATCGCACATGAACTGAATAACGTCTCCGCGACGTCATTGTATGTCAAGGGGTTAAAATCGAATTTTTCAGACGCATGGTCACCCCGATGCACTTCCGTGACAAATTCCCATTAGCGAACTGTCCGATTTATTTTTTCAGACGAAGAATGAGCCCAATCACAAATGACTGCCGTTTCATATGCAAGACATTAGGAGTCCGTCGTTGTTCGCTTGAACGCCTTCGAGAGTTCTTACGACGGTGGGGAAGCCATCGTCGTCAACGCCCGGGGCTCGACCCTTACACGACATTCGCCGCCTCTAATACACGTACTCGTGAGTCGATTCGAGCATACGTCGAGTGCACCCTCAGTGTTCACTCTTTGCCGCCGCCGAGAGAACATTTCGCCGGGAGAACAAACGGAAAACCACACAAATGCCGAAACAAGGACAGGGTGCACGGAAAAATCTTCCACAACTTATAAATACTCGATACGTACAACTACTTTAATGCCAAACCTACCGAAACTTTTTGTTACCTATTCCTAGCACCCTTGGCCAAAATGACCGGTGATTAAAGAAGTTATCGTTTTTATGATTGAACGTAGATAACGGTTCATTTAGTACTGAATGTATAGAAAATGAAGAACTTTCATAATATTTTGACCCAAATTCATTTTTATATACTCATAATTATAAATTTAAAAAACCAAAACTTCTTTTTTCTCATATAACATATTTCTTAAAGATTGTATGTAAAATTATTTATGAAGAAAAATAAAATTAAAGTTTTATTTATATAGATATATATCTTATACCGCTTCACTGCATTTTTTACCAATTATTTTGATATCAGATGAACATTTGCACGTACATATGTTTCGCATCTCGAACAGATTTTCATAGTTTTGTAACCTTTTCAATGTTTTACTTGACAAGTTTTGCGTACGATCGGGACAAAGAAACGTGGAGATTCAGTCGTACGGAGACCGGGGGAATGAACTGGAATCGTTTTTTCAGATGTATTACTGTATTCGTTTGTTCAAATATATTACTATTACTATTAAGCGCTTGTCAGTGCACCTGATCCATTTAATTCCTACTGAAAATAAATTCCTACATATTTAAAACAGTAAATAAAATATTTTCTCGACCGGTCAAATAGACCGACCGCGGTAGGTAGGACAGACTACAAATATTTCTTAGAACAAAAGAAAAAAAAATTAGAAGTAAATACCAAAGAATATATTGTATGTGTATTTTAAGAAAAGTTATAAAGTTTGATTGTAGTATGATAACGCTTAAATATGTGTAAGTTGTACAAAAGTTTGAAAACGGTAAATTTGACTGGTAGTGGTAGGTTTAGTGTTAATAATGTGAAGATATGGTTGAATAAACAGTTTCCAGATTGTATCTGGTCATTTTTTATATGATCATTTATGTCAATGTATATTCTCGTTCTATTCTCTGACAATAAACGACTTCCCTCAGAGCAATTTCTTAGATTTTTTCTCTCGCACAGGATAATCATGGTCATCTTAAGGATCTTACTTTGTCGTGCAGATCTTATTTTCGATCGCGCCGCAAGATAGTTGAACAAATGCGATTCGAAGAAGTCGCGTAATCGTCGGAGAATTTACGGCATTCTATTATTGGAAATTCTTATTTTTCTTCTGTTTCGCGGACTTCTTTTACTTGGTAATAGGTCCGCAGTGGGAGTCGTTTATACGGTCGAAGTTATTCTCAGTCCACTTAAAATACCTCGAGGAGATAAGTGCCGAGCGAAAGTTCGCGAGAGAGTCCGCTTAATATTTTATTAGATTGACAGTGACGATGGCGCTATGTATTAGTAGCGTTATCTACAATTCCCGTCGGATGTATCACGCGCTTAATCACCCGGTAACGAGAAGGGGCTCTCCTGTTCAAAGATGAACGTCGAAGTCTCATTGGGCCGGATGAAATCATTAGACGCTAGAGATTTCATAACGACTCGCATTTAGTGATCTAACTCTGTAACAACGACGTTTTATCACGATATGAAAGCGTCGTTAATTATAAAATGCTCGCATTTCGCAGAGTATTCCAACTATACTCGGAGGATGGAAGACAAATAAAGACGAAAATCAGTGTTAACAAAGCAATAATGCGCTCTACTTGCTAATAGTTTGTAAAATTCATGAGCGGTCAGAAAATGCTTCATAATTTAATGATCCGTGCAGCCGTAAAACTAAAATTGTACAAACAAAGGCTATTGTACTCTAAAACATAAGTATCTGTTACTGCTTTTATTCTTTCACCAAAGAATTTCAATTACCCTACATATTAAAGTTATATATATGAACCGACTCTGTTTTAAATTCGACATCTAACCGTTACTAAAGGGTGTCTCAAAATGGACTGAAATTTTAATTAAAAAAATCTTATTATTTATTTAAAAAATACGAATTCTTTATTTTAATATAAAATGCATATATCAATCAATATTTCAATACTTTCTGATACCAGTTGTCAAAGATTAGTACTCTATGTTCCCTATAAAAAAAATGTCGCGAAATTTAATCGTTTGGATCACAGAAGTTATTCAGAAAATCTTGTCGAAAAATACCAAGAAGCGCAATAGCTATTAACTTCAATTTATGTCGGAAAACGTGAAATGAGGCAACGGCGGTTGTGTTTATCAAATACGTATAATTTAAAGTAATGGAAATTAGAGACAAAATGTTTTGCTCCCTAGGTTCACATCAAAGAGTAACTATGCGAAGAATAATTATCAGTAAAATTGTACGCGTGTCGCCAAAAGCGCATCGCAATAAAACTAGTGCGACTTTTCGACATGAAACTTGAACAGCGCGATCACGCTGCATGTGACTCAAACAGTTAAAATGTCAGATCATTTCGAGACACCCTTTACCTTGCAGCCCCATATATCACCATAATAGTCTCAGTAAAGAAGATGTCCCGTTAATAAATAACCAAATAGTACAACGTCGGCAAGTTTCAATTCACATCGTAAGAACCCAAACCACGTTTAAGCCTGGCCTTTCCGAAAGTCGTCACCCTCCTACTCACAACGTAACTCTCACGAAATTTCTCCCCGGCGATCACAAAGGCGTAGAAAAGGGAAGTCGTGACTCGGAGGGGTGGAAGCCATTTGCCGTGCTGATTTTCACGGCAACATTTTTCCGCCAAGGGACCGATGGCCGAGAAGTCTCGAAGGAAAAGGCGCCCAGGTTAGCCACAGCGGTAGCTACTCGTTATTGAGAAGTTCGCGAGGAACTTTTTTAATATTCGGCCGTCGATCGACGTTCGATATCTCACGGACAGGCACGTCACTCTCCATCGTTCCACATGACTACGGCTAACTTTCAACGATAACTCGCGAGAATTTTAAGATCGGAGATCGCCGCACGTTCCTGCATTGAGGGAGACAGGGGGGACAGAAAGAGAAAGAGAGAGTAGAGGAAGGCGAGCCGTGCCAAGACACAGAAATCGATCAGACCGGCTTATCGACTCGCCTAATGAAGTTGAAAATTTAGAACCCGCCGCGACGTGATTCGACGGGACGACAGACACGCGGTGGTTAACCGCGCATAACACGAAAAATGCTGCATTCGCTTTTCACCCCCTTTCGATTCAAATTAACGTCTACGGTTTTAACGAATTATTTTGTCGGGGTTTATGAAAATAGACGCCCATGTTAATGCTAAACGTACCGGTATTTTAAACCTACCTATTCTTACCATGAGGGGTCTTTGACCGCTTATGAAATAAACGTTGATTTGCAGAAAGAAATTTCTAATTTATTAAGACGCGAAATGGAATAATCTGATGATATAAGAATTTACAGAAAATCCAATGAGCGATAGAAATAACAATGAATGCGCAATTTTAAAGTAAATTTTGAAAGAGGTCATTTGACACCGCTTAGCACGTTTAGTGTTAAAAAGTATGTTTGCAGCAACGCAACCTTTCTTATTAGGTGTGGTATCATTTTTTGAATTATTTCCAGTGGACTGATGACCAAATAACAAACTATGTTTATAATTCAGGTAAAGACTCAAGGTACTGCAGAATAAATATAGTGATTCATGGTGGAACATTATGGTACACGACCGATTTGACTAATTAAAGAAACGGATAAGAGACTTTGTTGACTTGCAGTTATAATACAATGTTACAATACAGTTAACATTACAATATAATTCTTTATGGTGCACAAATGCTTGAATGAACCAGAAAAATTCCGACTACCTCGTGTTCCAACAAAGTTCCGTTCACATTCAAATCACCAAACTAAAGTTGCCATAGCAGTTACAGAGTACTTTGTAAGTCGATCTATGGTTAAGGTAAGCAATGTATTAACCGTTATGATTGAGTATTTCCAGCCGAATAAAAATTTCTCAGGAATGCACGTACTAGGAAAATAGGGAAGCGGGCAGGACTCATTGTTGGTTCACTATAATAAATCGGGTCAATTTCTCTTGACTCTACAAGGATTTACAGAAAGTCAAATGAGCGAAAGCAATGATAATTAATGTACGATTTTTAAGTAAATTTTGAAAGGAGTCATTTGACCCCGCTTGGTACGTTTAGTATTAATAGAACTGTATTTGAACCGTTTATTTTGAAAGTGGCCTAACTCCATTTATCTTCAAATCGGGATTAATAACATTTACTGATAAATAACATGAATTTGTACCTGTAACCATGGTAACCGGAAAATATTGAAAAACGGAGTTAGGCCACTTTCAAAATAAACGGCTCATTTATTGTGTTGTAATGCTTTGCGTTTGTCGACTCATGAAATACCTTACTACGCGTGAATGAGTATTATTTAGTCTTACTGCGCTACAGCGGAAATATGCAAATGCGCAAAATCTCTGATTTGATCTGTTCGTCCCACGAAGAGTGACACGATTCACACGTTGTCAGCATCGATCAGCCGCACTTGGCACGTTGGTGGACCAATCCGAACAAACTGGCAACAGGCGAAAACGAGAGTTGCGCGAAAAAACTTGACGAGTTGGTCGAGCGCAATTTGTTGTTCGTTAAGGGACGGCCGGACAGCATCCAGGTGATCGACGTTATTAATCTAACGTTCTACGTTTCGTCGTTGGAGGTAGGCATAACGAAGCGTTAATTTTAACGAAGCTGTCACAACGCGGGTGGTGTGAGACGGGAAGAATTTGAACAACCCGCACCACCACCACTACTACACCTACTCCGGCATAGTGCGATACCTTACATCGACTCGGACAATGAAGTAATGAGATAATTCGCGAGACACCGCGTATCGTTCTATCGGATCACGGGAGAGCGAGTTACAGTTACCCCCGAATGATCACGAGAATGTCGAGAGACACCGCTCGTTCGGCTTCATTAATAATTAGAAAGTCATGCGCGCTTCTGCTTGGCCGAAATATAACGAACTCATTTAAATCCGTATCTGATATGACTCATGTCGTTTGCATCATATTAAAAGACTCTCCACGAACGCGCGTGAACCTTAGTCAATTTCGTGGACTCAGCGAATTACAGGCGAGTTCTCTATCCCTATATCCTGTGCACGGTTTTGTGTACTTTGTCGAATTTACGTTCAGTGGGTTTATAGGATCTATTCTTGGCAAATATTGTAGTTCGGCAAGGTCTATAGTCGGGAGATAGTTAACTTTGTAAATTCGACGTTCTGCGGATCGCATACACGAGAAATTCTATCTAATTCTCGTAAAATTCAAATTCCATGCCCTATTAAAGAAACGTTTCACTAATACCGTATTATGTAAAAACGATGTAAATTTTCAGCTTGCCGTGTGCGCTCTTTAAATTTCACTTTGCGTTTTCTTTGTTAAAGGACTTTAGCTAACTCTCTCACTCCCCACCTTTCCTTCCCACTTTCTTTCGCCGGGCCATAAAAATGGCTGCACGACCAATAACCCCAATAAATAATGACATACGATTTTAATTGGCAACGTTCTCGACGCGGTGCCGATCCTCGATAGTGACAAACGGCATTAGCCGGATCAGATAGCGATTCAAATGAACTCATTATATTTCAGAGTATACAGTGACCCTGGAGCAAGGACGATAGAGCATTGAATTCTCACAGTATAGACGGTGTGATTTGCTACGTTTCCCATGTGCATACGACAAACAAATAAGTTGTGCAACTGTTGAATGGGTGCCTACACAGGAACATTACATATATTCTTATACGTATTCATCTATTAAGAAAAACGTTGCCCACTTTGCATGCCCTTGTTTTCGCTCATAATAAATCTTGTAAACAATGATTGTTTATTGACCAACTGAAATACTGAATATGTATAAAATCTGTATATTTGTATGCATACACGTAAAATGCGACGCTAATTGGTTTGAGATAGTTAATCTTTGAATACGCCATGGGATTCCACACAGCCGGTCTAAGTAAAGATCACGTCTTTTACTACTAGTATTTTACTTCTATCATTTTAACACTAAGCATACCAAATGGGTTCAAATGACCCCTTTCAAAATTTACTTTAAAATCGTACATTCATTGTCATTTCTATCGCTCATTTGACTTTCTGTAAATTATTATATCATCCGATTATTTAATTTCTCACTTTAATAAAATAGAATTTTTCTGAAAAGCTTTTAGAAGCTTTCTGAAAATCAACGTTTATTTTATAAGAGGTTAAATGGCTCCTCCTGGTAAGAGTAAGTAGGTGTAAAGTACCGGTACGTTTAGTGTTAACAATACATAATGTTACTTACAATTACCAACAGCTTCGTGAATCTGAACCATAATCATTGTAGAGTATTTTGTTAAAAGCCATCAATCTCCATGTATAAGCACATTAGTCAACCTCAGGGTTAACCCCGTATGACAGCTCCTCCGGACTCAATTGCCTCCGAGAATCGCCCTCGATTTCCTAATCAGCAACCCGTCCGCGGCTTCGTCCAGCGGAAGGAAACGCCGTTGGGCGGAGTCATTACCGAAGCGTTGGGATATAATACCAGTTCGCGATGTAGAGTTGCGAGGGACACCTGTCGGGTACTGATGATCATCATCTCCACCGTTATTCGCTAATGTCGGACACACGCGATTCACACGCCGCCGGTAGTGATGGCACTTTAAAACGTTTGCTTGCAAAATCACAAACAATTCGAGCATACGAAAGTACCAGTCGATATGCGGGCACATTCGAATTTTCATACTTGCATCCCGTCATCGGGTGATAGAAATGTCATCATTACGCACGCATCCTTATGACCAAGTGCTTTGAAAATATTTCTAACTCCTGGAAGCAAGAGAGTAATTCTGAAAAAATATGGTGCCTGCAATTTTCTAGTAAATGTGAAAAATTCCACGGTATGCTTCCACATTGTGACGGTGCCTATTGGCGTGTGCAAATTTAATCTGTTTGTTCTACTGCACAATACGCTGAAGATTTTGAAGCCTTGCAACACATTGAAAACTTAAGTCGGCAAGACCTTGAAGATTCAATATTTCCAAACTATCCATAGTTTTACACATTTATCTTGAACGTCAAAGTCGTTTAATGTGGACTAAGGTCTCTTAACTTCGCTGTAAACTCAAGATATCTTAATACCGTTTGAATGCCATCACTACTGGGTGGCACGCAGTGGGGTGAAGCAGAGAATCGGAGAAATGACCTGTGCCGGACCGGCTTCCGGAGAGGCTCGATGTAATTAACCCTGTCGACAGTGCCCGATTTACCGTTCGCGAACAATACGACAGCCGCATAATGCCAATACACACGGCCGCCTTGATTCGTTATTATTATGTTACATTCGCATGACGGCACCATGGACGTAGAACGAGTCCAGTTATTCCTAATACGTTAAACCCTTTGAAAGTTTGACACCGCGAGCGTTCTGAACACTGAACGCTGGAAGTACGCTTATGAGTTATGATTATCAATACTTGACGCCCAAAGTCATGAATTTGTTGCAATTTAATTAACTTCAATTTCATTGAACTGTACATGAACGCAGAAAAATAACAAAATACGTATTATCGCAAAGGATAGTTTGAAACTTAACGAACACCATACCTTGTTTTCAACAAAATCACAATTAACTCATGAAATAGTGCTACAACCGAGGAGAAACCTTACAGTGAACGTGAGTTGCAATAACATCGGGCCGCACGCAAAAGATTAATCAACGACTGATCAAGACGAGTCTTCTTCGTTAAAATCGATCTAAAATTTGACGTGTATCGCCGGACGCCGCATCGACAAACGAGAAGAAGATACAGAAACACACCCCTTTGCAAATCGGGAAACAGACACAGTTCTCATTTACGGCCTTCTTTCACCTGTCTATTTTCAGGCCGATGAAACATTTTTCGCTTCGTATTCATGTGCACCGTTAATTGTAAATCCGACGTTGCCGGCTCGTTAACGGTTTCTATCACCTCAAATCTATTACCCCCCCCCCCCCCCCCCCCCCGCAAAGCTTGTACATAGAGACGCACAGATATTCAGAGAGATGAAGTTCTTACCGTGCGGATATTACTCGATCGATTAGGTCTGGGTTAGGTATGGATGGTTAATCCCGTGATAATCGGCTTCCCGGATACGTACCTAGAACAGATAAAATTACTCAATTAGTGGGTTGCGCCAGAGTCGATTAACATGGAGCACGCGCCGACTAATTGATCGGCAATCTCGATATACGCCGCCGAACGTTAAATTAAATATCCGACGCGAACGAACGAATGAACGAACGAGCGGGATGGCGGGAGCGGGTGAGAAAGGCTCCGACAATTTTCCATCCCGGCCATCGCACGGAATCGGGGCTATCGACGAGCGGTCGGCGTTTATGGACAATCAGTAACAACAACCGGGGCAATCGTCGTTCGCGTGAGCGACGACGCGATTGACCAGCGCGATTCGACAAACTGGAAAGTCGACAGTGTTCGTGCGTTCGTCGGACAATCAATGGGTAAAATATTTAACGACGAATGACAACCTGATGATTTGATTGATCGAAGCATTTCAAAATGTGCCCCCTTCAACGGAATGTAGGAAATGTGTGTGATCTGCAATACTGTGATCAAAAAGTAGTAAGATTTTTTCATTTAAATCACGCAGGCTTGTCCGAACAAGTTAATTTTTTTGTTAGGTTGGTAGATCTCTAAGAGACACCTGTAACAAATTTCATGTCAATATCTTTAGTAATTGTAGAGATACGCTTGTTTATTATAACCTAGAAAAGTGCTTTCGGCGATTTTCAGTATGAATGAAAAAAATCAGCAAAGAATTTGTATCAAATTTTGAAACAAAAATGGAATTTTGGCTTCCGACACGTTGAAAATGTTAAAAAAGGGTTTTGGAGGCAATACACTGTCCGGAGCAAGTGTTTTTGGTAAAATTATTCTTAGAAGGCAGAGAATGCGTTGAAGATGACGAAGGTCCTAGGAGTCCTTCGGCGTCTACCGATGGAAACTGTTAACAAGAAATATTATTTGAATGTTGTGCGTCGCTTGCGTGAAGCTAGTCGCAAAAAGAGGCCGGAATTATGGCGAGACAACTCATAGTTTTTACACCACGATAATGCGCCGTCCCACAGTGTATTCGTTATTCATGATTATGTGGCCAAAAATTCGACCCATATCGTTCCACAACCACCGTATTCGCCGGATTTAGCTTTGTGTGACTTTTTTCCTGTTCTCTCATCTTAAAAAACCGCTTCGGTGTCACCGTTTTGATTCCATTGAACAGATTCAACGAGAATCACTGCCCGCCTTGAAGACCATTTCGAAAGTCGAATTTAACGGTTGTTTTAAAGATTGGAAAAAACGTCGGCAAAATGTATCGTCTCCTAATGGGGACTACTTTAGCACGTTGACTGCCGTGCGTATTTTGCTGTATTAGAACGGCGATGCTATGAAATACTACAGCTTTGACTGAATTATGCAAAATATAAATAATGTGCAGGTATTAGAGACCAAAGGATCGCATCACTATTCTAACAATAACTGCATTTATAAAATAATTATTGCTACCCATTGCGGATATTTTGGATCTTCAGTAAAATATCTTGCGCCGCTCAGCGGTGATCATCACGGCAGTCAAAGTGTTAAAGGCGATCAAATTAATTTATAAAGCAAATAAGCCGTTTGTGTTTTATTTGAAGAGTCTCACTTAATTTTGATAACAGTAGTATGTATATCCAACCCCACCGCCAGCGTCTGTTACTTTCATCAGACGTCATTTACCTTCTATGCGCACAAAACAAATTGTTCGTCCGACCGCTTGAAAAAATTTTTTACGGTAAGAAAGATATTTCCAGAAAGCTAACGAGGGAGATGCAGGTAGAGTTCGAGCCGTAGAGAGGGAAAGAGAGAAAGTGAGACGGTTAAACGATCGAACGCGTCAAGTCAACGGGCAAAGTGGGAGATCCCTCTCCTGGGGAATCGATTTAATTTACATTCCCGGGATGAAGTCACGCGGGATCGTTTCGTGTCGAGTCGTAAAAGGCGCCCCCGCTCGTTTGATCGGCTCGCTCGTTTGATCGGCTCGCTCGTTCTCTCGCACGGACGAAAACCCGCGCCCGCCACGCACACGAGCGAACGTGAGAACCGGCAAAATTATTCCGGCGATTAAGAACGAGCGAAATAACGACCGGCGTATCAAAGAGATTCTTTATCCGTGCCACGGAGCCCAGCCGTTCTTCGCGAAAGATCCTCCCCCTGCAAAACGGCCAGTCCAAGAATTCGAAATAAAGATCCTTTATCAGCGGGCAAAGACCGAATCTTACCGAAGCGCTTTTTTGCGTTAACTGTTATAAAAAGTCAGGGAAGTCTCGCGCAGCGGGTAACCGCGGAGCCCTGACACTTGTTTGCACATTACATTACGCTCGAAAAGGAGTTCGAGAGATAATCTCGTTGATGTTGCATCAATTTTGGCCAACTTTGTAGGTGACAATGCACGAGATTTTACACCCATGAGTATGTCCCGCAAGTGGCATCGACGTCAAACGCTGCCATCTAGGTAAATCACCGGGCAGGCCGATGAACCAGAAATTCATCGACGTTTTTGCACGGTAGATTCGTTTTAACCTGTTAGATGAGCAGAAAACACACGCGCGCGCGCGTTCAAACAGTGGGGGTTCTGATATAGATATAGATAGATAGATAGATAGATAGAGAGGGGGGATGGGAAAATAGCACAATCGAACGTTTCACGTTCTATCGCGACACCCTCGACCAAGCCGACTGATCAAGCGACCCGGCACGACGAATCCTTCACGCGCTTCGTCAATTATCCCGCCAGACGAGTTCGTGTAAATAATAGGCAACACAGTGTCGGGACGTGATGCGACGTGATTCAACCTATCTACAGACTAAGGCGTAAAATAGGACGGTAAAATGTCGCCGTTTTCACATCAGTGACCCAATGTTTTTGACGGTGTGAACGATTATTTTCGGGATGCATCGGTGATAAAGGAAGCCGTTTAGGTCATATATTCATTTTGCGGTATTTACATTATTTTATTTGAAGGTATTACTACGTACTTTGTCATTATGAGATCCAACATCTCAACAAACAAAATACAAAGATACAACGTAGCTAAATATATCTTTTAAATTTTTTGTGGTATTTCAATTTTTATCATCTCTAACGAATCGTATATTTTACAACCGATGTAACATAAGAATCCCCGAAAGATCGGGATATATCGGCGATAAAGAAAACCGTTTAAGTCATATATTCATTATGCGGTATTTAGATTATTTTATTTAAAGGTACTACTACGTACTTTGTAATTATGATGCCCAACATCTTAACAAACGAAGTATGAAGATACAACATAGCTAAATACGTTTTTTAAATTTTCTGTCCTGATCTATCCTGTGAATACAGAATCCTCGAAAGATTGGGATACATCGGCAATAAAGAAAGACTTTTAATTCATATATTCATTATGTGGTATTTAGACTATTTTATTTGAAGGTTCTACGAAGTACTGTGTCATTATGAGACCCAATATTTTAACAAACGTAATACATAGCTAATACACTTTTACATTTTTTTTTATATTTGAACTTTTATCATCACTAACGGATCATACCATATATTTTACAACCGGTATAACATAAGAATCCCCGAAAAATCGGGATACATCAGCCATGAAGAAAGTCGTTTAAGTCATATATTCATTATGCGATATTTAGATTATTTTATTTGAAGGTACTACTACGTGGTTTGTCATTATGAGACCCAACATTTTAACAAACGTAATACGAAGATACAATGTAGCTAATATACTTTTTAAATTTATTGTGGCATTTCAATTTTTATCCCTACTAACGGATCAAATATTTTACAACCGGTATAACATAAGATGTATCGCATGTAAACGTGACTTTCATTACATTTTTTTTACGCATATGTTTGCTACAGTATAAAAAGTTGCTATTGACACGTTATCATACAATTTCAGACACGCTTGTACATGAACTTGTCTGTTTCGTTCGAGATGCTGGACCGATCCTTCCATTTCACATACGTTATAAACCGGGGTATATAGATGCGGTAGCACGCCTAGTAATAAATACGTTGCGGCGCGTGGCGTGCCGGAAAATAAAAAGCGAATCGAAGAAATATTCAAAGCGCACCGTCCGCTGTTATATGGTATAGGTAAAACCATTCCCGTAAGTCAACACACGGACGTCGCTTTAATGTTGTTCCCGGGCACTTCCGGTTATTGGCCGTTCGTTCTTCACATCTGGGGATTCCCGATATATTCACTCTCGTGCGGTATCGGCGGATCTAAAAAATGTATGCCCATGCATGTGTGCCAACCACGTCGATTTTCGGACATGCTCGATGCTGCCAGTTGAACGAGATAAATGAGCAAGGAGCAGGATACGATTGTGCAAGCGGCAGGAAAACGTGTCAACGAAACAAGCAATTTCTCTGGCTCATATAAAGCTCGTTAGACAGCAAGTGTAAGAAGTACTTCGCTACACGAGTAAAAGGAAAGTTGCGCGGGTGCCTGGGAAAAGTGTTCGCTAGTTTGTGAGATACCGAGACTAGTTGCCACGTGGTTTAGTTATCGCAAGATGCACGTTTTGTCTCATAAATAATAGGAAGACACTGGATACTTAACTTTACAGTGTGCCACTAACCTAAAAAACGGACAAATCACCACACTTTAAATTCTGTAAAGAAAGACAAATGCACAGCCACTATTTATAGGGGGGTTATGATCTTATATGAAACACTGAATCAAGCGCGGTGAGCCTACAAAGAGCTCTTCGATAAATTTAGATAGAAATAGTGTAAAAACGATAAAAATAAAAATTGTGACAATTATGCTCGGTCTTGTCTATTAAGCTTTTCTTGTTTATATATCTTTAAAACATCTTCCCTTTCTGTGGAATTCTTCGTACTGGAGCTTAATCGGACGAGACAAGTGAGTCCAAAGAATTACTACGTCCAGGTAATCAAATTAGGCGTAAACAAATAATTGGACGCGCCTTGCCGCGATTCCTAGACACGAATTGTGGGAAAGGATGAAGACGATGTCCGTAGACTTATTCTAAGCACGTTTTCCACGCGCCATTTATCGGCTGGAAGCGATTGCATTTTTTCCACCACCTTTGATTCGCACCACTGATCCAGCTCAAGAAACAAATACCTGCATTTCATGAACTGTACCTGCATAGTTACATAATATCAAGGAGAAAGAGTAGAGTACGGTTATATTATTGCGTATAAAAATTTGTTTTTCCAGCAAGTGATTTCGTTAGTCATGGTCCAACGTGAAGCAATGTGTGAATAGTGTGGCATATTCAACTTTTCTGCTAGTGCTTCGTGGTTACGTGTTGACAGTTCCACAGGACAAATCATAGGACTATTAACACTTTAAGGACCGCTAAGAAACCTGTAAGAAATACGTCTGCGACCGCACGTTTTTGGGAAACTTGTACGTTACAAAAATCCTAACTTTGTTATCTATTAAGCAATTTTTGTGAAACTTTCAGGAATTGTATAATTGGAAGCATTTTAGGTATTATTAAAAAATATGTTTTTTAACCCTTTGAGTGTTGAATACTTCCGGCCGAAGCGCTCGCTGAGGACGAAATACTTTGCACTAGTGTGAATTCTACTGATTGGTTACGTAAGATACAACTAAGTCCTACCGGTGATTTTCCATTTACGCCAAATTAAATAATGCAAGAAAATTATTTGATATAGAACGCATCTCTATTAATCTTGTAGATTGATAATTGTGGCGGCCATAGGCAAGAAATCGGAACGATTGGGAAATGCATATATGCACCCATAGTCTACATCGATAGATTTCGGCGGACACATATATGCGTCCATAGTAGTCAAGGGTTAATAATCATCGTAGCCTTTTTACTTAAAAAATAAATTTGTATGAAATTTATAGAATGCGTGAAGCACGAGTAAATAAGTGAAAAAAACATGAAGGGAATTGTGTCGAATAGACAAAATAGATACAATGTATTAAAGTAAATGACATCTAACATAGTAACATAGTAAGTGACAACGTAACATCTAAAGACAGCGTGTAGAAAACACGAAAAAAGCCGTGAGCGGTCCATAACAATTGGGACACGAAACACGAGCAACTCATGAGCGGTCCTTAAAGTATTAAGTCCCATAGGACTCTGTACAGCAGCATATACGGTAAGATTCTACTACGGTTTACCTAACCCCTTTCCCAAATCTAGGCCTGTGGACCCAAAGACAAATCGCAGCATACACCGACATCTGCACCGCCATATTGAACGATACCGAAATCCGTTCAGTGGTCATCCAGCCATTACTAAAACCGCCTTGGAAAATTCCAAACCAAAAGACCGGGACATTAAATTCAAATCGGACGGATAAGTTTCCATAGTCAAATCGTGACCTGATTCGGTGACGTTCAGTGGGTTTTAACGTTACTTCTGACACCATGGGTAATCGCGCGTAACAAGGACGGACATAGAGATAGCATATAGTGGAAGGAATTGTGATAAATGTAAGCGGTGTGATAAACGTATCGCGGTGTGCAGTTGGGGCGATAATGAAAGTGGTCACGGCCCTGTATGGCAAGCTAGTTCGTTCCGAGGGTCTGCCAATGTGTCGTGAACGAAGCTTTATATCTTTCTCTCTCTCTTTCTCTCCCCCCCCCCCCTGAATAACCCTCTGATATATACGTCTATTCCTTCCCTTTTCACTCTCTCGTCCTCTGTGCAGTTGCGTATCATCTCTTTCTCACGTTCCCTGACTCCCTTTCGCTCTTTTTCTCTCCATATATCTTTCACTCTCTCCAGCTCACCGAACACTTCCTCGTTCACTAGCCCTTTTTCTCTTTCTCCCGGGACTCCAGGGCAAAAAGCCTTGGATGGCGCATAAGATAAGATGCTCGAACATGCAATTCATGCATAAAACGGCCCCCACCCCCGTACGAAACTGAGCCACACGTTTTCGAGTCAGGCCTTAATTATCTGCGTGTCGGTGAAAGATTGATAACGACTCGCGGGCGCCTGACTCTGGCTTGAATCAGATATTCGGCGGGTCGGCGTACGGCTGAAAGAAGTTGTTAAATAAATACCAATTCCTGCGCACGTAAAACTATGCGCGGACTGACTACAACGTCTCCGGATGAATTCTGTGAACGGAAGATACGTTTATGATGGACGAATGTAGATGGACAACTTGGCATTGTAAAGTCCGGTAGTGGAATATGGTGGTTATGTGATTATACGGTGATTATGTGGCGCTGATTTATATTGCCGGTATCGTACGATTTACCTTGTATAATATATGGTTGCACGCCATGTTCAGAATTTGTGTTTTATAGAAAATCAAACTCCAACGTTCAGGCTATGAGAAGGAAATAGGCGTTGATTGTTTGCTGGTGTATTGTCCTTAAATAAATAACAAAATCAGGCGATAATACCAGGAAATTTGTAGCCAAACTTTAGCAACTTCACAAAACAATACAAAAGTTGTAATAACACTTAAGTAGTACAAGGAGCAAGAATTCAGCCAGCTGATAGTGGAGTATCTTCAAGCCAACTTATCCTCTATCGAATGATACGAATCCAAAAGAAAACTATGGACATTCTTTGGCTACTTTGGGCTATTCATAGATAATGTAAGTTGCTTTTCGGTGATTTTAACTATGTCTACAAACTTCAAAAACTATGCGGGAGTACATATTGTTTCTAATATATAATATGTAATTCTATAATATAATTTATAATTCTATATAAAATGTCTAATATACGTATAATATAGAATTCTATAATATATTATAATAATGACTACATAATAAGCGTATATTTTTCCGAACTCTGACCATAATTCAAATCTTCCGGATCTTCTGACAATGTATCTAAAATTCCTCCATCATATTCAACTTTTGCATCTGTTATATTATTAAATAAACTTTTTGACTTTAATACAATATCACTTAATTCAGGAATATCGGAACTCGGTAACTTTGAACATGATCTAAATATCCGACTAGAAAGCATTGACGTGCTTTTTTATCTAATTTCTGCTCTTTTTTGTTTTGAACTATGCAGAAAAAATTGGCAAATGAGTAAATTCATGTTTGTTTCCGAAACATAATCCATTAGTGTTCTTGCCAAGCTGTTTCGTTGGTCCCGGTCTATTGATATCGCATATCGCGATGTTCTTGGCTTCGGCCCATAATGATTCTGGGAGTTCTGGTATTGCGTGTATCATTGAACGCGATGCTTCTCAGTAATGCGATTTTCGCGTTTAGCCGTTCCATTTTGTTCCTGCGTATACGGCACTGTTACAGAGTGTTCGAGTCCTAAATTACCAAACAAATAATTTACGTTTCCACTGACATATTCAGTACGACCATCGCTATGAATTTCTTCCAAATTTTCATTATACCGATCTTTAATTTCAGCGCAAAACAATTTAAGCTTTTTCTGAACTTCTATTTTCGTGCATAAAAGTATGTACATATTACGATATCCAAAATCTCATTTTTAAATATAACATAATATTTACTTTTATTTAATAATTTCCCATTCATTAGACCACATCTCCGTATGAATAATATCACGTACAATATGAGCTTGATTTACTTTTTATCAAAACTCAGCCTGCGGTGTTTGCCATAAGCACAACCATCGCACAGAACATTATTATTAGGTACTTTTATATCTCTATCCTTGAGAAACTTATTTATGTACCATTAATTTTGATGACATAACCTTTCGTTAAATAGAATAGCGTACATCAATGGATGGCCTTCTAAACTCGAAAATTTGTTACTTATAAAAATCAACGAAATTATTTAATGCTACGATACATAGAAATTTACAATTTTCAAATAAATTTAAAAAAAGAATAACCTTTTGTGCCACAAATATGAAGTATCTATTCGTACTCCATCATCATACCACATTGGGTGATAATATACCCTTTGGGTATGCATACCTTACTTTCTTATTCTGCTCAGGTACGCCAGGTTTACCTGCCCCTAAAAAGAACCGAAAACGTATCCAAACCGGGCTAATTTTTGACAAATCCGATCTGAAGTCGAATGCATACAGATCTTATATAGCATCACGAAATATATCTGTGTGATACCAAGTTGTGCATCCAAGTTTATTGCAAACTTAATTATATCACACCCGAAACCTAATTTGCGAGTATACTGCATAGCACTCAATAACCTTCAACCGTCGCAGTGCGCAGAGGGAAACGAACAGTATCGGCTGTATTTTCATTGCAACATCTCTTTAATAATATAACACGCAAATTGATTTTGTACAATTTACCAATATCCATACGAGTCGTGATGATTCTATTTTTACGTTTAATGATACAATCTCGACAGTTATTTACTGTTAAAGTATCTGTGTTCGTTTGCGCAGCTACGTTGACGAAAAATACATTTTGTTCATTTCTATCATTTACATTAGTTTTTCTTATTCTTCATTCTTCATTCTTCATTTCTAGCATTCACATTAGCATTTACATTATTTTCGAACTCTATCTTACCCTGTCTATACGGAAAAATTTCTTCAGTGTTTCCGACGCGAATATTGATGGGGTTGCCAAATTCGTTGTAATTTTAGAACCAGTACCTGTATTTCTTGTTTCTGTTTCTCGGACAAATGCTTTGTTGTTTGTTACAAGGCCATGCATTCGTTTTGTTCTGCTTTTATGTTCAATTCTCTTGGAACAGTCCTTTTTCCGCTTTTCACGCACTGAATGTCCCATTATTTTTTTACAAAAATCTGGTTTCATTTTTACATTTATTACTAGAGCTATTGTCGATTTCTCGACATATATTTTCCGGCTAAATAAATAACTGTACGCTTTAAATCAATTACACTTTCAATAGACAACGCGATCCACGCCCATAACCTATTGTGGTTTTATTTCAAGAAAGACAAAAACATTTATAAGATTACATGCCGTGTTCACAGGACCACTACCTCGCTGTCCTCTTATTATAACAAAAAGCCGAAGTAACCAGAAAATAACAAATTAACATTTCTATTTATACCCTAACGCAGAGTTTGCTTGTAGCATTCTCAAATCGTAAGAGCATTGTCAAAGAACGAAAAGAAAAAGTCATGACACCGTCACCACCAAAAAAGAAAATGGCACTTGTCAATTGTAATGCATGAATGTGCATGCCGTTTGCACACCTTTATACATGCACAGAATTGCGTATATACGGATGTGAGCGCGTACTATGTACGTATGTGCCGCAGATGCACGTACTCACGGCGGAAGTACACACTCGGCGACCACAGTCTAGACCGAATAGACCTGTTGTCCCGTACTAGTAGAACCACACGGATAGAGAGATATAAAGAGGTATAGGTGTTACGTGTGTATATATATACCGACCCGTTTGTAAATCTTTCGTATGCAGGATAACAAACATTAAGATACGAAGCAATGAAACATAACACGTATATAAACGGTGTCGCCAGATCATCTAACATTTTATATTACGTGTCATTTTTTTTGCGGCGAACATTACGACTGAATTTCAAACCCTGTCGTACTCTACATAAAAACCGCGAACGCATTTCCGTCTGCGTAGAACAATACATGAGAATTTTTGATACTCATAGTAGAAATGTGGACGCAATGAACGCGCTTCGACTCTACGTTGAATATTACGTAGAGTAAAAATTCCGTTGTGCGCAGTGCATACATAAATCATTTTACGTCGTTTTGCGTCGCACGTAGCCGTATATATGTCCCCCGGGAGGTTAGGGTGGGCGGTAAAATTTATCCCGACCGAGTGGTGCGGCGGCAAGAAAAGTAACAGAAATAATAATTCCGTAACTAGCTCCGGCGCCGTGTCCGGAGGAAAGGGCCGCGCACGGAATCTCGAAACAGGGGAAACAAGTAAAGTCGCGCGCGTCAGTGCTGAGAGACGCCGAAATCGTGTCGGCACCTCGTGCCGAAACTCACGTACGACACCTTAACCGCACGTACAGGCAACGGAACGACGTTGCGGTGCCATTTTTCATCGGAACTCCGGCTCTGTCGAACTTTCGAAGCGTTCCTCGAGTCGTTCGATCTTTCGTCGAGCTCGCTCACGAACTCTGCGCGATTGGACGGCGGGTCGAGAGAAACAGTGCGCCCCTGATAACGCCGAGCTTCTGGCTTCTTTCAAACATTCACAGTCGCGTCTCGTACACCTCCTCGGTCTCCCTCGAGAGATGCTTTTTCTAGGACCAAAACGCCGAAAGGAGGAGGAGGGGGAGGACGACGACGAAAGGCTGTGAAAAGAAGAGAGTCTCTACCGGTGCCCCCCGATCGATATAGGCGCGCCGTGTCGATCGTGGCTTTCAAAACGAGAAGATTACGGGGATTTTCAAGGCTCGATAATGGCCCTTAATTAACGCGAACGTCGACTGGGACGTTCCCTTGCCGGCAAGAGTGGGGAGAAGGGGAGTATGAAGGAAGAGAGGGTGAGGCACCCTTCCATGCACCGCGTCACGGAGTGAGACAGTGGGAAAAAGAGAAGGAAAGAGGCACGGGATGGAACGCGGAAAGGAGACCGTCGTAGTCTGGCTTTAAAATTTTACGAGGTCCCCATTAAGCCAGCCGAGGTAACACAATATAAACGGCACGGCGGAGAACAACGTGCTGCTATTTCTGTAGATTCGCGCTAATAACGACACCAGTCTACATCACACCTTATCTAGTTGGAAAGCTATTGGCTGTCGACGGAATGCGTCGAGAGAGATTATTTCTGACGAGTGGAGAGTCGCAGCTTACTTACCGCAAGGGTATAAGAGGTATAGGTACCCACGTCATGGAAACCACTATCATCACGTAATTTATGTACCACTACATATTGAATGATACGATTCGACTTTAGAGGTTGAAAGCAAAACATTGATCATATTAGCGAAATTTAATATTCATTTGTCATAATACTGCAAAATATCTATTCAAGGAAACCACTATCATCACTAGTAGATATTGAATGATTCGTCTTTAGAGGTTGAGAGCAAAACATTGATCAACCGCTTAGTAGATTTCGATCCAACGTACATATGTCCAGGACAAACGTCTTGACATTGGCTGGCATTTCACTTGTCTCATTCTCTTTCTTTTTTCATTCCGTCTCCCCCTTGAACGCCGTTTCTGTATTTACCTGTTGTTTCCTGTCTTTCGTTATCCGGCTCTTCGCCTTTCTTTCGTCGTCTGTCTTCCTGTCAGTCTACCACGTTCGTTACTCCTTCGTTCTGTTTCGCTTGCTCTCCCGCTTTGTCACTGTCGTCCACGCGAAAACTGTCTCCTTCTTTGTCTCCCCCTCCCTTCATTTTCTTCGATTCTCTTGCCATTTCTCCATTTTGTCTCTCTTTCTCTTCTTTCCTCCTCCTTCTCTTTGTGCTTAAACGATGCGCGAACGAATACTCGTCGTCTCTCGTTGATGTACTCGAGACGGTATATTAATGGTCATATAACGAGGGACCCTCGTCTTTCTCTCGTACGAGTCCTGACAGATTTCCGTGCGAGTCACGTAACAAACAAGTTACTAGCCGACGTCGTCGCCGTTGTTGTCTGTAAGTCGCAGTTTGGGAGAAGCCAATGCGCAGCAATAAACAGCGAACGCTGGAGCGCATATCCGCGCATACGAGCCGTTTTTATCGTGTCTCGTGGCCGTTATTCTACAGTGGTCAATAAGGATTATCTCCGGTGATCCGTGCGTCGTGTTCGATAATCGCCGACTCTTGGTCAATCGCAAACGGTGAACGCTGCGGCGGCAAATAAATAGGTACATATCGTGCCGAACCTAGTGCATTTCGTATTCAAGTCTTGATACGTATTAGTTTTTAAACACGTCGAAAAATATCAGGTCGGACCATATCCGAATTCGATACATCAGCGTCCCATTTCTGGGAACATATTGTGCGCCATTTGCGGAATTTTTTACAGATAATAGAAAGCTTTGTATTAGGGCGAAATTTAAGTTTTCGTTGATCACTTGAAGCTGCCTCATTAAATCCGCATTAGCTATTCTTAGTAACAGGCTAGTGATCGCTAATTTAATCGACTACAAACCAGAACTATCCGCTAATCAAAATTAATGATAGTGCACCTTCAATGCGGACAGTTCTATTATGGCGAGTACAATCGTGCGGTCTTATTACTTTTTAATTTTTTCTTTTCCGGACATTGTCCGACTAGCGATCTCACGCGAACCAGGTATAATGATGCTTCCCAAGCATTAGCTGGTAGTGCACAACTTGCCCGGCGTGGACGAGAAAGACGAAAAAGCGGTGTTCGTTAAAAATTTCCGTGCCTCTACTGTGAATCAAGCATAATTTCTGATTCTGAGTTAGTTGTACCACGCAACACGTAGACACCGCACACTTTATTTAGCACATAGTTAATGATTGCAACAAAAAACTGGACCACCAGGTGTCGCTATCGAAACTTTCGATTGGATGTTAATTACAAGTGAAAAATGTACTATTCGAAAAAGCCATCCCACATTTTATTGAAGATAGGCTAATATGTGAAAGGACAATAAAACAATTCAAATACAATGTTCTCGCCTGCTTTAAACTGTCCTTCGTTTTTGCTATGTATACATGCTATACACAGTTAAACTGTCGCATGCATAAAATATATATTAATTGTGCAAATGTACACTATTGTATATTATTGTATACAGTATTATACATATGTATATACTATTATTATATATATATACTATTATATACTATTGTATACATTTATGAATTACTGGTTCATTCAAAGCCTCATACATGGATCATGGCTTACTATCAACGTTGAGACTGCCCATGTGATGTACCAAATCAACATGAAAGGTATTTTAAATGAAATGAAAATTGAATGTGTAAACGAATCAATGTACATATATATGTATATGTAACAGTTTATGGCTGGCATTATTTAAATAGGTATTCATTCTTAGTGATTCGTTTACACATTCAATTTTCACTTAATTTAAAATACCTTTCATGTTGATTTGGTACATCACATGGGCAGTGTCAACGCTGATAGTAAGCCGTGATCCATGTATGAGGTTTTGAATTAAGCAGTAATTCATAAATGTATACAATATTATAGTATATATAGCATATGTATAATGCAATAGTATATATGTATAATACTGTATACAATAGTATAGAATCGTATATATTTGCACAATTAATACAATCGTATAAAATAGTACACAATAGCACTGAAAACCCACTAAAGGGTGAATTAGGAGTTTGGCGAGAAAAGAAGGAACGATCACTTGCCATGAAGTCCACTCCCGCCGTCACATATACATGTTGCACGTACAGTGAGAAACGAAGTTCGCAGGGACGTCGAATGTTATGTCGACGTTAATCCTCGTCGTGCGGAAATGCCGCAAGTAAACCGGTAATGCCTGCTTGCCTGTCTGGCCCCGAGGGGCTTTATCGGGAAGGGTTCGAATGTCACGTGCCAACGATCTTACGAGATCCGAACGGGCAGCATGTTTGCCAATTGTAAGCTATGAGGACCTATTCATGTTCAACCGAGGAGTAAACGAGCGAACGTTTAAGGCGTACGTTTAAGGCGACTTTCCTGTGAAACGGGACAAGATAATAATACAGAGAAGGGAGTGTTCGCCAATTTGCCAAAGGCAGGGAACACTTTCGTGCTGCAGAGTATTCCGCGGGGTTAATTAAGCCATTAGCCGACTTTGCGAAACGCGCGATATTGGCTGGCCCTGAATGTGAATCGGACCAAGACCTGATAACTTCCCGTTCGTTTTATAAACAGCCGCTTTTATAAAGTCCGCCCGGCTATGTTGAGTTCACTGTTATGAACGCATCCTAACCGTAGCGACGACTTTGTGGGTTATTTTCAGAGTAGCTTTCTTGTTTTTATGACCGCTTTCGGTTGATCTTTCACAATTCGTTGGTGTTCGTACTCGATATGGTATTTGGAGTTATTACTTTTTTGTTTCATCGAAAAAGTTTACTTCGACAAAATTTAATGATGTTACAAGTAGGTTGGATTTAATGGTGGCTTTAGAACTTCTTTTATGGACAGTGTTAGGGTTTTCATGATCGCGAGGGATTAACCATTCGACGGTGTTTATATTTAGTATCACTCTTGAGGGTAAATAACTTTCATCTGATGCATAAAATAATTTTACAAAATTATTTTATGCGGTTTGAATACATTACGGTTACACATTAAGCGATTGTGAATATTCTTGAATTCAAGAAAGCAATGATTAGTTTCGCCAATAATATGTATCACATAATTAATATATTTAAGAAGACTCGTTCAATGTAATCTTAGGAATGCGCAGGAGGGCGTATCATTCTTATCGCTCTCGCTTAGAAGTTTATTGAAAAATATTTATAGTTCAAGGGGCACCGTTAGCGGTCGACAACGTGGACGATCTTCATGTCACGCGTCCTCGCGAAATCGCGTGCGCATCCGCAATTTGAGGAGCGAAGGACTATACCGAGGTTGACTAACGAGTCGTCTATTACCGTGGCAAAAGCGAGCTTCGGTTAATGGAACTCTTGACGGTGGCGTGACTCTCCACCGGGGCAGGCAATAAAAAGGATAGAATAAAGAGGAGACGAGGTACGCATGGATAAGCCTTTGAAAACGCCTTCAACCATCGTTCGTCGTTGGCCGAATCTGGATTCTTTTAAAGTGACGTGTAGACGAGGAAGAGAGAGAGAGAGAGGATCGTACGTTTCTAAAACGCACGAAATCTGATAATTTTCGTAGTACTATTACATTTTCTATAACACTTTATATAATTAGTACTTATACTATATATACTATAGTACTATATATAATTTTCATATGACTATTTATAATAACTATGCATTAACGTTCGTCTGTTTGTCACATTGATTTCTGAAAGTATCTACCGCAAGCAAGATCCAAAGCGGAAGAATTAGGCGATTTCCGCATTCAGTAAATCGCATGGGAGTTAGGATCGTGCCGACATTGTAAATCACGTTTTAGGCTAAGCGCCGTCGACTAATGGCACTTCGCTTTCGAAAACAACCGAACTCACGATAATACATCTTTCCTGACATATCCCGTTCCCTTTTACTTTTTCACTCTATTGCATTCCCTTTTCCTGTATTTCCTTATCTCTTTCATTAGTACGCTTTTTGTTTCGCTTTCTCTCTTTAATGAAATCTGTAAGTATCCTTAAGCCCGCGCCCGTAGAAGATATTGGTTGGGTACGCGCCGTCGCGTACGGAGATTTCGCCAAATTTAATCCTGCGCGATGGGGATTGGGAAAACAAACGACTTCGCCTGGTCGTCGGCCGAGAAGCGAGCGGTATTTTGATGTATATAGGGTGCGCCCGGCTTCCGCGCGAGCGACCATTCGACCCTTTTGCCAAGAAGAGATAACGAGTCCCCTCTCCCCCCCCCCCCGCTTTTCTCTAGATTTATTTGCCAAGTCGTGCGAAGCATCGCTGACATATCCCAGAAAAAAGGGTATCGATCGCTGACCGCTCGTGAAAGTAGGGACCTCCAACCAGATAGCGTATTTGCGTACACGAGCAATTGTGGAGTTTTACGCGGACTCTGATTTGACGGCAATGAAGGGGTTAGCAGGCACCCTTCGAATGCTGACAATTCTATCGCAAGCGCAGCCATACTTTTTATATAGATGCCGTTTTCAGTACTGTTCAATACTCGGCGATATGATGCAAGCGGAATTCACACGTATCTGTATTTGCATGTATGAGATTATCGTTGCGAAAAATAGAATACTGTGTATTTGGGAAGATTCTAACAAACGATACTTATATAGGATTTAAACACGTGAAACTAGAAAGTATAATATTTATAAACAATAAAAACACAATCAAGACACTTTCATTCGACAAACTCGTCACCTATGATACATGAACATAATAATTGAGGATCATAGGTGGCCTTTCCTCTCCAAATAGAGGACCCTGTATTTCAGATCCTACATTTATGTTATTGAAAGTGTTACTTGAATAATGAAGTGCTCGGGCTCATCAGAGTGCCGTGAGTTTTATTTATCTCGAATAATACCAGTGCTTAGATACCTCGAATAAGTACATTTGTTGCTGGTACCCGGCAGGTATTGTTCGCGCATTGTGCTATACTTTTTCTATAGATCCCGTTTTTCCATACTGTTCGATATTCATCGATATGGTGCAAGCGGAATTCACACGTATCTATCTTTCCACATGTGAGATTTTCGTTGCAAAAAAGAGAATACTGTGTGTTTAGGAGGATTCTAACAAACAATATTTATGTTATTGAAAGTGTTACTCGAATAATGAAGTGCTCGGGCTCATCAGAGTGCCGCGAATTTTATTTATCTCGAATAATACTAATGTTTAGATACCTCAAACAAGAATATTTGTTGCTGGTACCCGGAAAGTATCTACAGCAGGTATTATTCGCGCATTCTCCTATAGGTCAGAGAATTTCTAGTCAATTTTCAGAACTAGCTTAAGTGAGGGGCAAGTCAAAACAATATGAAACATAATGAAACATCTAGTGAATCTTAGTACATGGTAATACAGAATTTCACGGGTGAAAATGAATAGAACAACTGATATGGCGCTGTCCGCTGCAGTACTGTTTCGTTCGACGATCCCATGTTTAATAACATCGCCAGCGAACGGGCGCTGTGTGGAGAGAGAGCCGTTTACTTGATGATGTTTGCGCGCGATTAGATGCTACGCTAGTCTCCTCCGACTCTCCCTTTCTCCGATTCTACTCTCACTCAATGGCGAAAATCAAATGTCGGGATTGCAACGTTCGCACAAATTGAATAGGTAAAATGTAGCAATGATACCGAAAGTAGTGGATGACAAATTTTTCAAAGTATAAGAGGAAAATTAACATGTTAACACTTTAAGGACTACTAAGAAATCTGTAAGAAATACGCCTAAGACTCCACGTTTTTGGAAAACTTGTACGTTATAAAAAATCATAACTGTGATATTTATGAAGCGATTTTTGTGAATCTTTCAAAAATTGTATAGTTAGAAGTATTTTAGGTATCATTAAAACAATTATGTTTTTTAATAATTATCATAAGTTTTTTAGTAAAAAATGAAAATACGAGAAAAACATGAAGGCAATCGAGTTTAATGCAGTGAATATTGATGTAAATACTTAAATAGATAAAATAGATACAATATATCAAAATAAGTGACATCTAAAGACAGCGTGTAGAAAACATGAAAAAACTCGTAAGCAATCCTTAAAGTGTTAACACTATGTCGTCCGCACGAGCAATCAAGATTCTTTAGTTTGGCGTCGGGCGGACTCCGTGAGATATTTTCGTCTGTTGTCGAAGTCTTTGAGGTTTTCAGGAGATCATAAAACGTCATTTCCATTACCAAACAGCACAATTTCTTGTAGAAACACAAAACTTGCTAACATGATCGCATTGTAGCCCGTAGCTTATTGTCGTCTCGTGTAGAACACAAGCGTTACTATTACAGTTTGTGCGACAGCTTCGCCTACGATACCAACCTAGTGGTACCGGCATTTGTCCAATAGATTTGCAAGCGACAACAATGGCGTGTCAACGGCATTTGTCCGAAAATCTCGCCTGAACCCAACGTGGTGTCGCCGGACGACATAGTCGTAAGATTTATACTCCACAGAAACAAACACCAAAAACAAATACAAACAATTTCTTTACATATTAGGAATCGATTATCTCCTTCTCAGGCAATCTTTATACTATCCCCAATGATCTATTTTGGTGCATTATTATACATTCGTTTTCCCATACTAATTCGGCAAGAAAAATACTATTGCTTTTACGTATCCATTAGAGGTGCCTAAGCTATATTTGTGAGTGTTGTAGTTTCTTTAACACGTTAACTGCCACGGTGATCACCGGTAACCGCGCAAAAATTTTACTAAAACTGCAAAAAATTTGTAATAAAGACTACTTGCAATCTTGTGAAAGCAATTGATATTGGGACGGTGCTTCAATACTTTCGTTTCTGACAACTCTGCGTTATCTCTAGTTTGCACATTTTAATCATACTATGTAGTATTTTATCCCATCGCCGTTCTAACATAGCAAAATACGCGGTGACCGGCGCAAAACATTTGACTAGAAATGCTAAAAATTTGCAATGAAGAGTATTTGCAATTTTGTAAAAGCAATTGATATTGAAACGGTGCTTTAATACTGTGGCTGCTAACAACTCTGCGTTACCTTAATTTTGCACGATTTAATCATACTCTACAGTACTTCATTGCATCGCGGTTCTAACATAGCAAAATACACTTGGCAGTCAACGTGTTAAACTAAGTTTAATTATTAAACGAAACAAAGTTTAAAGTACAATTAATACGAACAAAGTCTCAAGAAATATAACAGTTTTAAAATAATTAATTCACTATTTTCTCTTCTCTGTCACGTCCATCTTGTTTGGTGTTTCTAAGCGATCTGATCTTTTATTTTTAACTTTTCGTTGTTTCCCTTTCCTCTGGATAGACAATGCATCTGCTATTATTAAATATGTTCCAGCATATCGCAGAAATAATGGCCACGTCACAGGTGAAACTTTTAAAAACATGCTTAAGTAAACCACGCAAAGCGCTATCAGCTCTATTTTGTAGCCATACTTTTACGTCACCGAAGTGACGTTACGAGCAAGACCCGGCCCTTGGCATTGCGCTAATGATCCTCGTCGATATCCCAGGGAGCATGCGCCTGTAATCGCGAACACGCACGCTTGTCGCGCGACTTTCCCTCGTCGTCAAGAAACGTCGCGACGATGCACAACGGCACATAAGAGCGTAAGGCGCAGCTCGTTTGCGGCGGGAGTGTCGTTAACGCGCGATTAGATTTTACGACAGCTTTTTACCTTGCGCGAGGTACACGATTCATCCCGATATAATCCGGGCACTTTATCCTCAACGACACTGACGGGGTTGAGTGTCACGTTCGAGATCCGTTATTACACGCACATATAAAGAATGACTGTTTTCTGCCTCACTGTGCATCACCAAGTATCAGTTCGTCTTTAGTTTGCCTGGCGCTTGATGCAGGGTTCGTCCTAGTGTGATTTCAATTTGTTTTCACGCAGTTGGTATTTTTTTATATTTTATGTTAGAAATTTGCCGTTGCGTCTGATAAATGTAACAATTCGTTAATCCTTTGCGATCGGTATCCCCGTAGCGGGGACATTTTTAAATCGTCTTAAAAGTCGATATCTCCGCAGCGAAAACCTCCGAAAATGCAATTATTTTTTGGGGCATGGAGATTTGCGTCATCAACTCATACGTACTGTATAAAATAACAAAACAACAAAACAACGAAAAGCCACTTAAATTTTGTGAAATGTTTAGTCGATCAGTTAATAGGAAATTTCCGCAACCAAACACTAACTACACCGCAACCTTTAGCGTCATTCGTAGACATTAGATTAAATAATCAATTTCATATAATTCGATCAGGAGGCACAAAAGACTGTGCAGTATGTTCCGACAGGAAAACTGCAAGAAAAAGACACAAGCACACACGTACTGTGATACTTGTACACGAAAACCAGGACTTCATATCGGTGATTGTTTCGCGAAATATCATATTTTAGAACATTACAGAGATAAAAATTTGTATTCTTACATATTATAAATAGTAATAAACACAACAAATCGGTTTCAACAAATTCTGTGTGCTTTAATATCCATATATTGGCTTTAAATTCTGTACGGAAAAGTAACTACGAAATGCTAAATTTCATCCGACGTGCTGGTACTCTTAACACATTGACTGCCAAGTGTATTTTGCTATGTTAGAACCGCGATGCGATGAAATCTAATATATTATAATAATATATAATATAATATATAATTAAATCGAGCAAAATAAAGGCAACACAGAGTTGTTAAAAGCCAAAGTATTGAAGCACCGTTCCAATATCAATTGCTTTCACAAGATTGCAAATAGTCTTCATTGCGACTTTTTGGCATTTTTAGTAAAATATTTTGCACCGATCACCGGTGATCATCGTGGCAGTCAACGTGTCAAAAGTAAAATCTGCCGACCGCAAAGAGTTAATATTGCGGGTAGTTTCACCAGCGTTTAAAGAAAACGCTGACATTATTCCATTCTCTCACAGTACATTACCTCTACCTTCCTTCCCATTCCAATCTCCGACATCTCCCAATCATGTTTACCCGTTCCCAACACAGACCACGCGGATAGGCTAATGAGCTTGTTACGGCAATGGTTATTGGCGCGCCTTGCGACCGTAAAGCACGACCCACACGGATCCCCGAGATCATCGGGATCGTTTGGTTCCGACGTCGTCGAACGAGTCGCTTACTTCGTTGGCAATTCTCCGGCTGTCAGGACCGACGCGGAGAAAGTGAGGCAGCGAATATGCGACGAATGAGTATGACGATAATCGTCAATGTTGAAGCACCGGTTGGCAGCTTAACGAAGCCCCGGGAAAGGCGTGATAATCAGGGAAACGAACCACATTATACGCGCGTCACATCGATGTTCACGACTTGGATTTCAAGCTAAGAACACCTTCGCAGACAGGGCCCAACGAAAAAACGGGAAACAATGTATGAGCATGTCGTAAATTATACGCATACGCTTGTTTAAGTGCAGAGAACGTATCAATGTGGGATGTGTGCTTTGTAGAGCGTGGGATAGTGTCTAAAAATTCTAGTAATTCGACGAAAACGATTCTACGTTAAAAGTAAATTTGCATAGATGTACGATTGCCATTTGCAGTTTTGCGTGTGTAGCGCGTTTAAATGAGTGCTTCAGATAGAAATATGCGAAGCCGAGGATTGCAAGCGAAGAGATTCTTTTTTGGTTAAATTTAGGGAGTGTACTAGCGTTTTGCCATGAGATCTACATGTACACAGATAGAAGTTTTTAGGTCCACTTCCATGTTTGTGGACCATAAAGAGTCAAGAGAAATAGACCCAATTTATTATAGTGAACCAACAATGGGTCCTGCCCGCTTCCCTACTTGCCTAGTACGTGCATTCCCGAGGAATTCTTCTTCTGCTGGAAATACTCAATCTTAACGGTTAATACATTGCTTACCTTAACTCTACATCGACTTACAAAGTAGTCTGTAACTGCTATGGCAAGTTTAGTTTGGTGATTTGGATGTGAACGAAACCTCGTTCAAACACGAGATAGTTGGAATTTTTCCGGTTCATTCAAGCATTTGTGCACCATAAAGAACGAAGATAAATAGCATCGTATTGTAACAGCGAGTCGACAAAGGATCTTGTCCGTTTCCTTACTTAGTCAAATCGTTTGTGTACCAGAATTTTCCACCATGAATCACTACATTTATTCTACAGTACCTTGAGTCTTTACCTGAATTATAAACATAGTTTGTTATTTGGTCCTCAGTCCATTGGAAATTATTCAAGAAAAGATACAACACGCAATAAGAAAGATTGCGTTACTGCAGACATACTTTTTTAACACTAAACGTACCAAGCGGGATCAAATATACTTCATTTTGCTCATTTGACTTTCTGTAAATTCGTATTTCTTCTGATTATTCTCGCTTTAATAAATTTGGAATTTCTTTCTGAAAATCAACGTTTATTTCATAAGAGATCAGATGACACCTCATGGTAATAATAGGTAGGTTTAAAGAACCGGTACGTTTAATGTATAAATGAAAAATAATTGGATATTCTCGTCTTAGCACCTCACATCTACCTAAAATGCGAAACGTCCGCTATTTCAAAATAAATTCTACCCACTTATGAGCTGTATCTTCTGGCTCGCATGATTGACATGACTTAACCAGACACATCGCAATGCAAATAGCGTCTGTGGTGGACCAATTCGGTGATTTAATTACGGGTACATTCATTATTATTTCTTTCACGCATTCGACTTTCTGTAAATTTTTATTTCATCTGATTATTCAATCCCTCGCCTTAATAAATTAGGAATTTCTATCTGAAAATCAACGTTTATTTCATAAGGGGTCAAATAACCCCTCATGTTAAGAATAGATAGGTCTAGGGTACCGGTACGTTTAGTGTTAAATACGTCCGAAAACGGCTGCTGTGTAGGCGCAACAATTTATACCCCATAGTCCATATCGAACACTATTTAACATAGCATTGATCATTTCACTCGAATACACATATGCATCCGTGACACCGAAACGTCTCGAAACCCAAACCGCACTCACCCTGAAACTATCCCAAACAAACCGCCAGACCGTCGAGGACTCGTTCTTTTCGGCGGTCCACGTCCGGACAAAACGTCTCCCAAATACGGACAGTGCGAGGGAGTAATCGATAGTTGGTTAAGCGGAGGCGTATAAGGGGGGAGAAAGGAGCGGCAGACAGAGAAGGGTGAGGAGTACGCGTAAATCCAACGAGATTTTCTCTCCGGTCCAGGCGCGGTCCCCATAACCGTAGAACTCAGTCGAAAGGTTCCCTTCCCTACGATATTGGAGCTCGTTTCCGTGGGTGGCAAAAGATAGAAAGAGAGGCAGAGAGAATATGTGGCAATGGGTCTACATTGTAAACTTACGCACACGGAACGTGTCGAAACGACGATGGTGGCAACGCAAACGTACGTTCGCATATCAGAATTAAAAGCAATTTACACGTAACTGTGGCGTGTCAGTGGCACATCAATGGGGTGTCAGTGATTTTCGTGAAGCATACTCAGATGCATTCGTACTTAACACATTGACAGCCGGCCCCGCGAAAACGCGGCTTTCTGACTCTGTCGCTTGAGTGGTGGTTCCACGGTGATATGGAATTTTTTTGCTGGTATGAGTGTCTTACACATCGATTTGTATTTACTTGCCATGTTTCGAGAAATGCCACACTTGCCTTAAATATTAAAGCTTTTGTTTTCTGTTTACGTTATATATATGCAATAATCTACCATGAAATGAGGAACTGTATTTTTTTTGTATAATTATAAATTAAAAATTTCGATGTTATTTCTGTTTTTAATTACCCTTAAATTGTATATGACGAACATGCAAATAAAGTGTACTATTTTACGAAAATATATAATGTTTTGAATATTTTTTTTTGGCTATTCATTGATCAAAAACCGGCTGTGAATGTGTTAAGTGGCTACGAATGATCTCAGAAGTAAAGATCACAATTTATGCAATATCTGGAATTAATCTTGGCCAACTCTTTCGGGTGTAGCTACTTAGTACGTGTGTACCTGTTTTATCTCTTATTCTTGCTCACGATCATTCATGTATTTATTCAGGTTATTTTTTTCCTTTATCACTTACTAAATCTACTCGAACAAGGCAGCTCACCCTTCGACTTTCAAATCGTCTTCCATTGTTCACATTGATCTTCTAAAAACATGAAATAACGAGTGTTTGTTTTAATTCTTGTTCTCCCTTGCTTTTCTCCAATATTCGTAATCCCCGGCGTTTCATAATTCGTGACTCTCCGCCGGTCTTTTCCCATCATGGCGTCTAAGAAATGATCGCTGTCACCACGTTCGCTCACGCCACTCTGTTCTCACGTTCAGGAACGACTCTTCCCCTGAGCCGGACGTTCGCGTCCTCACGCCTTAACGTTCTCGTCGCCTCGCGGCCCATAATAAAACACGCATGACCAGTATCTGTCTGTCCATCTTATTTATTCATCTCCGGCCGCACTAACTTGCCTGTTACCGTCATTCAACAATTTTTCTCCTTAGCACTGTCAGCACCCCTCACCACTTTGTCGTTGTCAACGTTATCATCGTCATTCAATTGTCAACTCTTTAAGGAACTAGCGTTATTATCGTCTAACCATTTGAATGATCATCAGCCTCGTACATCATTGCCGTCATTCGCACTTGTAGGGGGATAGAAGTAACAGGATTGCAACCTCAATATTCTCAGTAAAAATGTGGATGGGTTCGTATTGTTGTTGTTTTGTGTAGAATATTGTATTGTCCGAAAGCATAATAATTCGTATAAAACTAATTATGAAATTAGAATCGAACGCATTGAAATAAACTACACAAAGTCTTTGCGCTATTCCATAATTCTTCATTGACTGTTTATTGTTTAAGTAGTAACCGCTTGTCATACCCGAACGTAGCGCATGGCCCTTCCGTTTGATTTTTTACTTAAGAAAATATAAGCGCGTGCTCTGTGTACGGAGCTGTCGCTGTAACACGTACGCGCGCATAGATGGACATCGCATCGCATTGCATCGCATCGCATTGCATCGCATCGCATTGCATCGCATCGCATTGCATCGCATCGCATTGCATCGCATCGCATTGCATCGCATCGCATCCGTCCATTATCCCCTTATTCTTAATTCTCCGTTCTTGGCTCGTTTCCCTTTGGCCTGGAGGCTAGTATCTGCGTATACCATCTTGGAGATAGAGAGCGTGTTGGCAATCTGTTATAATGCGCGGTGCGGCTCTAGTCATTAGACCGTCGGAGGTGAGAAACGGTCATCGGGGGAATAATCAATTACTTCCTCTACCCTTCGCAAGAGGTGACCGACTTATTTTCGTATTCTGACAAGGCTGGTCAACAGTCACGGCCGCAAACACAATTGTCGTGCGCGAGCAGTAATTGTTTGCGGTTTTCAAGCTGCAAAGACATCTGCTCTTGATAATACTTTTTATACTTTGTTCATAATTTATTAACAACGACTTAAATCATACTAATTCGAGTTTAAAACGATACCGCGATACAGGTTATTGCTGTATGTTATACCAGAGTTGCGGTAGCAGATATGATGTAATGTTAACTTTGGAGATTCTGCAAACAAACTCTGCGCACGGATAAAAAGTGCACGGACTATGCAGTATGTACGCTCATAAATACAAACAGAGCACGAGCTTTATAACGCTCGCACTGTATCCACTAAGAATTTCACTGTATGATGCTCCAGTTCGCTTGATGCAGCTACGTGATACGTGATATGGGATACGACGTATGACGTTAGTTTTGAAGACTGCAATATGCGTGCAGTTCCCTCTGTTCTAGATCACGCCGCAGTCCATCATACATTGCCATGTCTAATCCATGTATTTCAAAGGATCATTACATTAAAGACGTAACGAAATTTCGATACCATATTTTAAGAAAAATCAAACCCACATTTCTTTATAAATAATGGGAATCCCCCCGTCCCCAACTACTATCGTTCACAGAAAGCTCTCCAATACTAATATGGAAATTATAATGACGACAGCACGATCTAAAGCGATCAATGCTGCCAAATTTGGTGTAATCACATATATTGAGAAGAAAGCACGTGTGGTCAGCCGGCATTGGTGACACTTACAAGTATACGTTGCCGCCGTTTCAGGCCCCTGGTGGTACAACACGGCGTATTTCTCGGTATTTACATACTGTTCACGGCGCTTTCGTAAAGGGACGCACACGCGCGCGCACTCTTGTACACGCTTCGGGGGACACGGGAAGCGAGCCGAACACAATGTAGCGAGGGGTCATCGGGACTCGCCGTGTATCACCAACGCTACTGGATTTCCTGACAATGCAGGCGCTATTCTTCGTGACAAATGGACGGTTTACATAACGGGCCCGGAATGGTGGATGAGAGTAAAATGAGCAGGGGGTGGAAAAAGAGACTGAGAAATGGCAGTAAAGAAGAAAAAGACAAAAACGAGGGGAGGGCAATATGAGCGAAGTAGAGTAAGTGAGAGGACCCCGGTTACAAGCATCAAACGTGCGTACGAGTCCGAAGCGGAAAAAGACGGAGACGACAGAGAGCGAGAGAAGGCGAAATAACGAGCGAGCTAATAGAGCACGTACGCTTTGGTCTAGGAGAGATGGAGGCAGCCATGTTCGGCGTACCAGTTCGCATTCGCGATACGAATTACACACCTGCCTTCACCTAACGTTCGCACCTCGCCATAAAGACAAATTGAAACAAATCGCCGGCGAGCGTGAAATAACGGCCGCCAGGCTTTGGTTATAGAGGCATCGTGAAGGGGACGATCGCAAACTTCCGCGAGTCTGCCCAGCATCGTGTTCAAATCAGAAGGAAGGAGAGAGTTTTTCGCGGCATTTAATGGCACCCTTTTCTACGCTCAACGAACCTCTTTCTACGCTTTTCTCAGAAACGCAGCGGGCTTCTATTATTCGGTAGGACATTTTCAGAAATCGAGAAACATTACGGGAGGGCCATTCGATACGAGTTCGATTATCGGCATAAAAGGGAATTCAGTACGATGGAGAAGACATTACCGTGCTCAGTGGCAATCTTTGGGCGGCAAAATATGTTTCACCAACGCGTCGACGCATTCCGCTGGAACTACGGAGGAAAGGAGAGGCACAAAGACGGAACTTCACGAAACTCTGTGGGGCTCCGAGCGATTGGAATCTTTTTCCTGGGCGATTTTGTCCTCCCACTTTTCTAATTTCTTCCTGTGGGGAGGAAATTCGATTATGACCCGGCTGCCACCGGTCGCGCAAGGCTTTTCTAGACTATCGCTTGAAATTTAGAAGAAAGAGAGGTATGAAGAAAGCGAAATATAATGGGATAAAACAAAACGCATGAGAGATACATTTCTTCGATTATTAGTCATAATCTGTGAGTCATACAAGCATAGGTAGACTTTGTTTCAGATTAAAATACGGGGTTCAACTTTTTTTAGTTCTAACTGTCAAAATGAACATTAATTGAGAACATAGACTCGAAAAAGTCGATTGTTTGCGTCTTCGGTTTTTCGTAATAAACTATACCGTTAATATTACAATTTCCTTTAATTGTGTTAACTTTTTGAGTTCCATGCAGCGCAATCGCGGTGTTAAGGTTTATTATTCTTAATAAAGTATTCTTAATAATAAATTAAGGATAATTATTCTCCGCATAGCTACTGTTATTCGCATGAGCCATATGAGCAATAAATTTCGTTTCTCACTGCCATTACTTTAACTTATACTTATTTGATAAACACAAACACCGTTGCCTCTTTTGACGTTTTTCGTCATAAACTGAAGCAAGCGCTATTGCATCACTTGATATTCGTCGACAAGATTTCCCGAATCACCTCGGAGATTCAAACGGCTAAGAATGTCAAAGCTCTAACACCAGAATACCGTTACCGTGATATTGCTCTTAACACTTTAAGGACCGCTCACGAGTTTTCTCGTGTTTTCTACACGCTGTCTTTAGATGTCACTTACTTTGATACATTGCATCTATTTTGTCTATTTAAGTATCTACATCAGTACTCGATGTATTAAATTCGAATGCTTTCCTGTTTTTCGTCTATTTACCGGTGCTTTACGCAATATCATACCTTAAAAAACTACTAGAAACTGTGATAAAGACTTTTGAATAAAATTTTATGATAATTTCTTTAAATAATTTTTTAAACAATTTTTTTTTAAATAATACCTAAAATGCATGCTATTTCACAATTTCTATCGATTGCATACAATTGCAAACAATTTTACTAAAAATGCACAAAATTCGTAATGGAGCCTATTTGCAATCTTGTAAAAGCAATTGACATTGGCACGGTGCTTCAATACTTTGGCTTCTAAGAACTCTCCGTTATCTTAATTTTGCACGATTGAGTCATACCCTGCAGTATTTCATCGCATCGCGGTTCTAACATAACAAAATACGCTTGGCAGTCAATGTGTTAAAAAACATAATTTTTTTTAATAATACCTAAAGAACTTCCAATTATACAATCTCTGAAGCTTTCACAAAAATTCCTCTATAAACAATAAGGTTATGATTTTTTGCAACATCCAAGTTTCTCAACCCGTGCAGTCCAACGCGTATTCGTTACAGATATCTTAGCAGTCCTTAAACTGTTAATAAGAATGCACCGAGACGAATTATGAATGATTCGAAACCCGCGATCATGGTCCACTAATGACACTGTTGTTTCATTGAAGGCTGGGTCGACACATCGTTTCCCGAAGCAGCCTGAAACGTTCCGAAATTGCTTGAAACTTCTGAAAACAGGTCGAAATGGAGCATCGCCGATAGTCTCGGCGACTTCTCAGTCCCTGCGGTGGTGGTGGTGCGCGTCGTAGATCCATTTACTGCCTCGCCTGGTTTGCTCCTAGCTGGGCGAGATCGAGAGCGCGGTCGTTGGTACTACCTGCATAAAAGGGATGAGGTGGAAGCGAGAGGGATGGAGAGGAAAAGGCCGAGGAGAGGAGGAATAGGGATCCGAGAAAGGTGCTCCGCTAGGTACACTAGTCGTGTCGTTATTTCACCGCCGCGAGGCTCGCCTTTATTTCATCTTCCTTCGAAGGGCAAGAGAAACCGAGATAAACTGCGAACGGTGGAAGCGGGACAGAAAGGGAGAAGCACGAGAATAAGAGGAGAGGCGCAGTCTTCTTCTACGCGTTGCATCCCCCGCGTTCTTCTTCCTTTCTCATTCTCTACCCCATTCCCGGCTGTCTCCTTTTTCCCTAGACAAGCCTCGCGTATTGTATATCCTCCCAGCTTTCATTCGTCGTGTACTCTGCTTCTATCGAGCGCCAGTGGCGACCAATTGGATATTACACCGATTACCTACCACGTGAATAACTCATGATTGTTCCGCGAGGGACAGAAGTAGATACTGTGTACCTGTCTGTTGGGCTCATATTCTTACGTCCCTGACTCTCTCTCCCCCATTACGGTGCATGTGAATATATATCGCTTTTTTTATTTCCGTACCACTCTACTTCTATTTGTCCGACCTTTATCTTTATCGGTTCCTCTATTCCGCTTCTTTCTTTGTTGCCTTTGTATCGTTCAACTCTGTTCCCCAGGCCGTGTCCCCCGACACGTATCGATATTCTTCGATCTATTATTCCATTTTCACAAGCGTCGTGACTCGGGACAGCAAATATACTATGGTAATCGTCCATAGAACGTATTATACTGTCATAATGACTCCGGCCCAGTTTATCCTCGTGTATGTTTATCGTTGATGAAGAACTATTCCAATGTGTCGATAAATCTTCCTCACAACGTCTTCAAACCTGATCCATGATATTTCGAGTTCCAGCTAAGAGATCGTTAGAGAAGTAATTCGACAGTGATCTGATTTCACCAAGATTTTTCGAGTAGAGAACCAATATCGGTTATCTGTTCTTCTAGTCTGTTTCCGTGCGGTCATTGCCAAGGAAAAAGATCGACATATTTTTCAACGAATGTCATGAGGTTTGTGAACCCACAAAATTCAATTCATGGAAAATAATATACGGCTTGACACGGACATTAGAAAAACAAACGTGGTTACGCGTATCTATTATCTTGTGGTTGGTTTAATCCCGCTAGATAAATCCACCTTATTAATCGCCCCTATTGTAAACATCGCGAAATTCTGTGCTATGAGACTATTTATGCTATACTCATAACGAATGTCTCCTATAACGCGTATAACGCCAATTCTACTAAGTCCTTTATATTCCTACGTATAAATCTTGGCCCGGCGCCATGCAATTATTATCAACTCGTGCTGTAATAACGGGAGCATTAACAATTAATACGCGACGATAACGTTTAATCGATTCGGAACGTTTCAAATAATTACAGCACCGATAATTCTATCTTGCATTCACATTTTCACTGGGTCTATGGAGCGCGTGAAATAAACTCTATAATTAGCCTTCCGACAGAAGAGCGATCCGTCCGAATATCATGCGCCAATAATTCAACCGCGCTTTCGTCAGTCACTTCCCTCTACTTTATTTGTCATGTCCAACAATCGACAGAAGGTCTGCTAGCATGAGTGTGGTAATGCGAGTTATGGCAAACGGTAGGAAACCCCAGTGGGCCAGGCCATCGCACACGTTTACGTTCGGTAGACTTCTATACCGTGAACAGTCTACGTCTGCACATGTATGAATACGCACAGGCAGGCAGGCATAGGTGGGCACCAGGGATGCACCATGGGGACCTTGCTCTGGCGTATCGCTGCCGTGCAACGGAATGAATACGCATTCAGGATCCTTCTAGCAGCTCGCCAAGAGCAGATCTCTATCTCCGATAAGAACCTGCAATCTACCGGCTGTCTACCGTAAATACGACGCTTCTCGACAGCGAGAACTACATGAGGGCATGCGTTTGCCGCGAAATCTTCGCTCGATGAATTTTCGGTACACTAGAATTCAAAAATGGATATCCGTGAATGCGATGTGAAATCGAAAATTTAGTCGTTTTGAAGAAAGGAAAATGCCGCTGTGAATAAAAGCATGCGATCATTCGTGCATATTTAAAGATGCCTCTTATGTATACAAGGCTTTTTCCTAAAATAATCCGTACATAAGTATTGAAATATTCTGTAGTGCGCATACGTATCAGTTTAACGAGTTAAGCGCAGAATTTAATTTTAGGAATCCCCCACAGGGTGCGGAAATAAAATGAAGCAATGACGTGTATACACGTTGAACGCAGAGCAAATGGTCCTATTATAAATTTTGCTACTACTGCCGTCTGCATCATCCATCTGGAGGCTAAAGTTAGCAATTTATTGTATCATCATTATTATTATATTATAGATATTTAGGTATTTTTCATACCTTACGCTTTATTTTGATAATAACTGTGGAAATACACAGGTTTACTCCACATGCTGCAAAAGCGAGAAAGAGAGAGCTTTTGGATCAAATGTTTCGGATTCTTGTATTCAATTCAAGAATGTCTAGGACTCTGCCTCGTAGACTAAAGGCTCTGCTAATTGTTTATGCAATTTTTCCGCAAATCAACGCCCGCCGTCCAAATCGCGGCTTACGTATGTAATTGGTTTCGCAATATGAAATACTTAGCAGTCGTATTGGTAATGTAAAGGAAACATACCAACAAATAATATTCTTATAGTGTTTTATTGAAATTTCGAGTCTTGATAGTCGAAGGTAATTTTTTATTTTACACGACGAGTATACACGTCAAACGCACTTAATTGGTTAATAAGACGTGTAATAAGCGGTTATCTTCACGATATATTACTAAGATGAAAGCTTGTTTAGGACTGATTATGTTGCCTATTCACCGGTCGTACAGTTTTTTAATGTAATCCATTTAAGAACAGCAACGGAATAATAATAAACTATTAACTATGTAGATGTACAAGGAAAAACGCGGACTATACGGTTTTATGTGCAAACATGGACTGACCGGTGTAAAACTGAGAATTGCTAATGAAAGATAAACGCGAGTTCTCCGTCGTAGTGCTGGTCTCAGACTCATGTCCTGCACGGGTTGTATATCTGCTCTTATTGCCGTAGTTCCTTTAGTAAAGAGAAGCATTTCAAGCCTTGTTTTATTTCGGCTTGGTGCGTAGCGGCACATGATAACAATTCAATTAAAGGAAGATAATATACACACATTTTTTAGGCGTTGCAACCTGTAACAAGTATTACCTGAATTACTATTAAATCCTCCCCGATGTCACACCAAGTTATGTTCGCACTCTTCTGTTTGCGATAAGGTCTTTAACCCTTTGCACTCCTATGTCGAGTGTGACTCGACATTTTTTCATGTCTAAATAAATAGATATCGTGCACACGTTATCGACGCTCTCGCAATGTCACTAGAAGGGTTAGACATTCAGGTAATCGAAGAGAAATAAAAGAACTGGATGTGATCACAGATTATAATAAAAATATAGATGGTGTCGATATGGCGAACCAATACGCGACATCTTACTGTTTTTTACGTCGAGCACTCAAGTGGTGGAGGGAATATTTCTTTTGGGGATTAGAAATCTCCATGGTAAATGCGTATATTTTATACAAAGAAAAACCAAAAAACCAAGGAACAGAACCTATAGCCCACAAAAAATTTCGCGAAAAGATTTTGTCAATGCTAATTCGTGATTGTCGTCATCCAAATATGAAATTGGGGAGGCCTGGAACACATGATAAACACGATCGCTTAGATGGAAAGCCTCATTTAATCTTCCTACATCCCGAAGGAAAACACAAAGACTGTGCAGTTTACTCAAATAGAAAAACATTTGGAGGAAAAAGAGAAACCACCTATTTTTGTGAAACGTGTGAAAGAAAATCAGGGTGACATCTTGCAAGTTCTTTCAAAAGATATCATACCCTTGAAAATTTCAATATACGACAATACTGTAAATAAAATTGGTATTTAAGTGAATTTGTTTCTTCCTTTATTTATTTAAATTGCTTTATATTTTTAGTTAAAGTAAATTTCAAATAAAACACTTAAAAGAGTTGGGAGCTGCTGGTAACGAAATTGAAATAAAATTCGGAGTGCAAAGGGTTAATCATGAACCCATCGCCAATTTCACTGCCTCGATAAGTCGACAACTTTGCCGAACATCGAACTCGACAATCGGTCATTCGTATTCTATGCATTTCAAGGTTCAGACTATTTTTCGGCGCACCGGACAATAGTCGTCCAGCGAAACGGATAAGAAGGGCAAGGACTCCATTGACCATTTCATCGTCTCGACCACGCATTGCGTACGCGAATCGTCAGAACCGCAGCAATTTCCACGAAGCCATTGTACTGATCTCATTGAATCAGAGACGGTGAATGCAACACGAAAACGGGAAGAATTCAAAGGGAGAAAGAAAGAGGTGAGAGGGTAGTAGGAGCAAAGGGGTTGAGTGAAAAGAGAACCAAAGAAGCTTCTGCCGAGTAGTCGTCTCTATTTCCGACGGTTGATGGCTCTCACTAAGAAGAAGACGAACAGTGAGGAAAGTAGCAGCAACGAGTAAGAAGGCTGACAGAACTGAAATGACGAAAGATGAGAGAACCAAGTATGGGGAGACTGTAGAAAGAAGTAGAAATTTGTAGAAAATAGATAAAACCAAAAAGCAGTAGAGAGAGAGAGGCATAAAGATCCCGGGTTGGAAAAAAAGTAAAAATGAGCAAGAAATGCCGCACAGATCAGCAAGTCTCTATTTCCGACGGTTGATGCCTCTCACTAAGAAGAAGACGAACAGTGAGGAAAGTAGCAGGAACGAGTAAGAAAGCTGACAGAATTGAAATTACGAAAGATGAGAAAAGTAGAAATTTGTAGAAATTAGATAAAAGCAAAAAGCTATAGAGAGAGGTAAAGATCCCGGGTCGGAAGAAAAGTAAAAAAAATGGACAAGAAATACCGCGCAAATCAGCAAGTATTGGCAGTCAGGGGTCGCTACGACGATTCGAGAATAGAACGAGGAACACGACTCTTCTCGGGAATCCTTCTCCCGCCTAGTTCTCTTTCCTCTTCGTGTTTCGCATGCGCGCATCCAAGGTTTTAAGGTCACGCTTTACGCTCGGTCTCGTTGTCTCCCGCGTAAACCTGACATTCCGCTGGACACGACATGCTACGACAGTTTTGTCTTACTAGGCACGAGGCTGATTATACAGCGTAATGTATGTAGATGTTAAAGCAAAATCTTGTTTGATACAGTCAATTCTAAAGGGTGTCTCAAAATGGACTGACCAGAACAAAAAATATGAATGTTTTCATTTTGATATCGTGTAATTCTCCGTGACCAAACCTCAATATTTCCTGATACCACTTGTCAAACAGTCGTACTCTATGTTCGCTACAGAAAAAATGGCGCGTAATTTAAAATGGCAGGTAATTTTGAGACACCCTTTGTAAACGTATTATGTTTCATGTTTTTCAATATGTACAGTTCTGCTTATTGCTTCGTATCTTAATGTCTGTTATTCTGCGTAACGAAGATTTACAAACGGATCGGTGTATATATATATATACACGTGACATCTATACCTCATTATATTTTACGCAAAAGGATGTAAAATGATTTATGTATGCGCTGCGCACGACGACATTTTTGCTCTATGTAACGTTCCTTCATCTTCGTGGTTTGTACACATTTAGTATGATGAGAAGTGCATTGTATGGATGTTATCGATCACAAGTGAGATCCAGATGTTACAGAACATAATAGATTTCTATCAAAGACAAACCACGGTTTATGGGTCACTAATTTCATTTAAGGTTGGAAAAAATTAATTAATTTTGTTTAACTTATAAATAATTTTTTCTGTGCAGTTTCAATGTGTGCTAAATTATCGTTTCAATATTTAAAGTAATTTTTCTCTGGAAATGTCAAACATGAGAGAAAATGCTAGGATACGAATTTCTTTACCTAGAAACATCTCTGAATGAACTGCGGTTTTCTGCGACGATTTTCATGTTCTCTTTGCTTCCCATTAGTATCTTTATCTTTCAAATGTTTGCTGTTTTTATTTATGTTTCTCTTTAACTCCCATTACCGTTCTCCTATTTATCGAATAGATGCGTTCTACAAGTTATGGTGCTCGAAGATGGTTCTGTTCCGCCTATTTTGGTTCTTTCTCTTGTTTAATTTTCTCAACCGACCGTTCTTGCTCTCTAAAAGACGTGCGTGCGTGTATCTGTGAATAATGCCACTGTAAATGAAGCGCCGACACGATATAGTATTACGAAGGATGGTTGCTTGAAATTGTTGAAATTGTTTTACTATGAACCCAAACCTCTTCAAAGTTTCCCCTCATCGCACTCCATTCACTCTTGTGCTCTCCTTCGTTAATTCTTAATAATGAGATTAACCTTACAATACTTGATCGCTTGAAACTCCAAATAGTCATGCGTCTAAGTGCCTAACTATGCGGGTTCTTAAACACCTAAATACCTTCGAACGGCAAATTCATAATTTTTGGCTACAAAGGTAGATCCGTACACAACAGACACACCGTAATATTTTAATTCAATAGATGTAAGAATTGTTATAAAATACAAAGAATTTGTTGAATCCGTATTATAATCTGACCTTAGACGTTGACAGAAGACGAAGTCCAACGATAAATTCAGCAAAAACATGCAACGAGTATATTGACACTTAAAGTCCTCATATACCAATTGAGCTTACCTGTAACAAAAATAAGAATAAATGAATATTTAGTTATCACGAATATACGAAAAACGTATATATGTTTTTTTTATAAGCCAAGATATCATTAATGGTTCATGATGAGGTTTTACATATTTAACAATCATATTATAAGGCACCGGCCAGATGAAATAATTGACGAGGTTGCCGTTTTGCTTTTTCGTTGAAAATTAATAAACGAGGAACGATGCGAGCGTACAATTACAGCAAAGTACGAGCGGTTGCGATAATGGGTGGACGAATGTAGGAATGCCGAGAACTTGGGCAATGAGGATGTACAGAAACGTCTGTTTGCACCTGACAATGCTAAACGCGACAGCGCGACACTTTCGCAAAAAGAACATCATCAGTCCCCCGACTGTGACGAGGTACTGAGAGAACGTTGCACAGACATCGAGGAGCTTAAGGTGTACTTCAAAGATCATCTAAGGCAGACTCAGTTATTCGACGTTTTGCGTTTAAATTTTGCCGAGACAAAGTCGACACTTGATGGACAGATTACACATCGCTTTCGACGTTTCCTGTACATTGTACTACGAAAATATGTATTAACACTTTAAGGACCACTAAGAAATCTGTAAGAAATACGTCTGGGACCGCACTTTTTTGGAAAACTCGTACGTTCCAAAAATCATAACTATGTTATTTATGAAGGAATATTTGTGAAACTTTCAAAAATTGTAAAGTTGAACGTTTTTTTTAGGTATTATTCAAAAAAATATGTTTTTTTATAATTACCATAACTTTTTTTTTACTTAAAAAATAAATTTGCATGAAATTGGTAGAAATTGTAAAGTAGCACGCATTTTAAGAATTACTTAAAAAAACTGTTTAAAGAATTATTTAAAGAAATTATTATAAAATTTGATTTAAAAGTCAATTTTATCAGAGTTTCTGGTAGTTTTTTAAAGTATGATATTGTGTGAAGCATTTCTGTATGAAGAGAAACCATACAAAATTTACATATGTATCGTGATTCGCTTCGTTTTGCATTGAATATTAATGTAAATACGTAAATAGGCAAAATAGATGCAATGTATCAAAGTAAGTGTAAGTAAGTAAATCCCATAACAGTTGGGACGCGAAACACAAGAAAACTCATGAGCGGTCCTTAAAGTGTTAATGCTTGTCTGAAGTACTACAAACATACATATGCGCTCTTACATCTCTCAAGTACAAATTTACTTATGCGAAGGTAGTAAATGCATCAACAACAATGACAACAACAAAATGGTATTGGATCTACTAGTTCCATATTTACATGTCGTCAATTTATTGATTGCGTTCTATATTACTGTAGGATCTCAAATACAGAGTCCTCTAATTAGTGAGGAAAGGTCACCTATGATCCTCAATTATTATATTGATGTACCATAAATGACGAGTCTGTTGAATTGTGTTATTTGGTTGCTTAGTAGTCAGTTGACGCTGAAACGTAAAGACGACAAAACGTAAAAACGAAAAAACGGAACGACAAAACGACCAAAGATTAGAAAATAAGACTAAAATGTCTTGATTGTGTTGTTATTGATTAAAAATATTATAATCTCTAGTTTCACGTGTTTAAATCCTACATTACGAAAGAAGATTCCTGATAACAAATTGACTGCAACAGTAGATAAATACAAATCATCCTAGTTTAATGCCTATTCTTATAAAATTCTACCACCCACGCCTCAGTAGTCAGTTGATGACGAAACGTAAAGAGGAAACGGCGTAAAGAGGAAACGGCGTTAAGACGAAGATGCGAAACGACAAAACGACCAAAGATTAGGAAATAACACTAAAGTGTCTTGATTCTGTTGTTATTGTTAATAAATATTATACTCTCTAGTTTCACGTGTTTAAATCCTACATTACAAAAGAAGATTCTGGATAAAAAATTGACTGCAACAAAAGATAAATACAAATCATCCTAGTTTAATGCCTATTCTTACAAAATGCTACCACCCACGTCGTTTACCGCAGTGCAGAGCCATCAATCACAGATACCAGCACCCAAATCCTATCACCTACGATATCCCACTATAGCCGTTACTGTCGACTCCGACTAGGCTTTGAATTCGTCGTGCGGCAAGACGACGAGATTTGATGCTAGCATCCACTCAGATATATCGTCTCAAACAAACTATGCGCTTTGGACTCTCCGGAGCTGCCAGGAAGGCCATGCCTTGTTTCGCCGTGACTCAGAGAACTGCCGCTTGAAAAAAGTAGCGAGCCCCACGAGAAGAAGGATCGTGGTCACCGATGCGAATGCATTCTTTGGCGCGAGCCTTTTCGGTATTCCCTCCCCTCCTCTCACCCTAATTCGTCGTTCCTGGTCCGACATTTTCGTTTCTCTCTTCTCGGAAATGCGTCGTCGTCAAGGTACTACTCGCGATACCGTCGTGGTGGTGGTTCTCTCGAAAATAGTTGCTTCCCTTTTTCTCTCGTTTCGACGGTTTTGGCCAACTCTTTAAGCCGACCGCCCCTCGCATCGCATCGCGCGATATAGGTACCACAAAGAGGACGTTTGGTGTAATGAAGGGAAAAACGACGAAACAGGCTGTGTGAACCTCGCCTCAGAAAGTTTATTGTTCTAAGGAGCTCATTCGAGACGCGAGTCGGCGAGCACGAGATGAGACCAGCCAGCCGTATCGCGCGGAACGTTCCGAGACCGCCTCGCTCTTTATTTCCTACTCGAAATAGACTCGCGAGTTGACAGAAGCGCGTTTCTTCTTGATTAACGATCAATCGCCGAGGAAGAAGTGGAAACGTTGGAGAAGAGCGTGGGCTGTGGGATATATATCGATAATTGTGCTTCGGAAATACGCACGTTGGGGAAATGCTGATTTATCTAGTGACCGCGCAGTGTTTTCATGGATATTACAGGGAATGTTAACACGTTGAGCGCCACGCGTATTTTTAAGGAAATCCCAGTCAGGCCACGCGCGCTGCTTAGCAACCTATTGAAGTGTATTGAAAGTATAAGAAGTATTGTGGCATAGCAATGCGAAGCACACTATTGACAGATTCGAATTTACTCGATACATGTATGTAAGTATATTAGGGCCATTGTTTCTTACGGTAGCAGAAGATGTTTACGTTTAGAATGAAATACTTATGGGAACTCATTCAATATGTTATGGGCTGCGTTTGTGTTGTCTTGTTTATCGTTTGGCCCGCTAGATAAGATTTAATCGAACTCGGTTTGCGGCCGGGATTCTGTTTAGATTATGACAAAGTATTACGTACATTTTAGAAATGCAATACTAAATTTACTCGATACCGAAATGTAAACACATTAGGGCCATTCTTTTTTATCGTAGCAGATGTTTCCGTTTAGAATGAAATACTTATGGGCGTTCATTCAACGCATAATGCGCCAAGTCTGTTTTGTCTTGTTTACCGTTGGCCCGCTAAATAAGATTCATTGAAATTGACTTGCGGCCGGGGTTGTGTTTAGGTTATGACAATGTAAAATATACATTTTATAAATGCGAAACAATCTAGTAGAGCAATGGCCAGAAAAATTGCTAAACATATTGCCATATTTTCTGATACATGCGAAGGACAACCGTTTTTATGTTTATCGTGTTTCAATAAAATCCATTAAGCTTTTTGAGAAGAAATATATAAATGCATTAATGATACAATCCTGTAATAAATAAAACTTAAGAAAATTTTAAATAAGTTTTCAATATGTTAAACGTCATGTCCGTATCTTATGGCCGAAGTATCTTACAGACACAAAAGTAAAATGTTACCGAAAATTGTTGTTGCTGTTTGTAGACGTCTACTCATCGAAAGCAAAAAGGTTGTTGATTAATCCCTTGCCGTACTTTGACGAGTCTGACTCGTGATGAGAAGTTCAGCTCAAACGTGAATATCACGAGTCTGACTCGTGATGAGAATTTTGGGCCAAACATAAATATGTTTGACTTGTCGTCAAAATTTATATATTGTATCAGAAATATAGACATGAAAAAATTGAAGCACTTTTCAAAATTGGTGGTTTTAATTTCATTTCAATTCCACAAGAGCATCATCGCATGAAATTAGTAAGTAGACTGACTACTTCAGAGGCAATCGTAAGATATAATTTGTTTCAAGTTCCGACAATACGTCTCAACCACTTTGGTGCCTTTCGTGAACATTTCTGCGCATTGTTTGGGCCGAAATTCTTCCGGGTTAAATGGTACGGCAAGGGGTTAACGAAGTTAAGCTATTATAGTGAATAATGCAAACATTCCGGCTTATTAGCAAGCCTTGTTATTATTGTGTAAAATGTCAAGTTTGTCCGATCTCTAATGTATCGGCCACTATAATATAAACTAACAATACACTTCTCATTACACACAATGGAACATTCAGCATGAAATATGATTGTGCATTCCTAATATTGCTAAGATCTCATATTTGAGGATTTACTACTGTGTTTCTCTATAACTTAGAGAGTTGGAGAAAGCCGAAGAAGCGAGCCGCAGAGAATGCTCTAAGAAACGTGCAAAAGAACGAGAGCTCACCGCGGTGCTCCTAATTTGGGAACGGGCAGAGGATATTTATGAGGGACGACAGCCGTTGCTCTTATTTCTTTGCGCAGCCGTCCCAGCAAAATTTATCGATTGCACGCAATCGCGCGCATTGTCTCACTCGGCTGAGCGCGTGCGATGGGATATAAAATCGACGTTCCCGATCGCGTCGAAACGCCACCTATTAAATCATAATAATGCTCCCTGCAAAATGATAGGGGGTAGTCCGCCTACGTCGGGCAGACGCGATAATTCACCAGCAATTTGAGCGCGCGGTTTTTCGCGCGCGCGTGTGCACGCTTTCCGCCCGCGACCCTCTCACTCGTCCCGACCCTTTTTGCGTAGAAGGAAGATTTACGTCCTGCCTCGCAATTACGCCTATTCCCACCCCCACGTCGTTTTTCTACGCAGCACCGACGAGACGTTCGAAAATCGTAAGTGTTGGCAATGATGGAAGTTCTTCTCGCGAAGGTGGTGCATACGCGGTAATGTGATAGCAATGTAACTACGATGCTCAGAGGTACGTGCCGTTGATACTTACCTTCGAAATCTTTAGCAAGCAAGGGCGAAATTTCAAAGCTGTTACAAACAATAGGAAGTAACGTAGTTAACACTTTAAGGGCCGCTCATGAGTTTTTTCGTGTTTCGCGTCCCAACTGTTACGGATCGCTTACGAGTGCGTGTGTGTGCGTGTGTGTTCGCTTACGAGTACTATTTTATCTATTTAATCCTTTGACTGCTATGGACGCATATATGCGTCCGGCGAAATCCATCGGTGTCGACTATGGGCACATATATGCGCTTCCCCACTCGTTTCGATTTCTTACTTACTGCAGCCACAATTATTAACGTATGAGATAAATACAGATGGGTTCTTTATCAAATAAATTTCTTACATTATTTAACACGTTGACTGCCGTGCGTATTTTATTACATTAAAACCGCAACGCGATGAAGTACTATAGAATATGATTAAATTGTGCAAAATGACAGTAATGCGAAGGTATCGGAGAGCAAAGAATTTAATCACTATTTAATATCAATTCATTTTTTATTCTTTTAATTAATTAATTAATTCAATATTAATTGCATTTGCAAAAATATAAATGTTATGGATTGAGTATTTTTTGAATTTTTCATGAACCCCTTTACGCCGGTTATCCATAACCACGACGGCAGTCAACGTGTTAATTTGGCACAAATGAAGAATGACCATTATAAATTATTTACATCAATATTCAATGCATTAAACTCGATTGCCTTCATGTTCCTTTCGTATTTTCATTTTTTAGTAAAAAAAAGTTATGATAATTATTAATACCTAAAATACTTCCAATTATAGAATTTCTGAAAGTTTCACAAAAATTGCTTCATAAATAACAAAGTTATGAGTTTTTGTAACGTACAAGTTTCCCAAAAACGTGCGGTCCCAGCCGTATTTCTTATAAATTTCTTAGTAGCCCTTAAAGTGTTAATACGTTGACTGTCGAGCGTATTTTGTGTATTATATAATAGTATTGTAGTATTAAAACTGCAATTCTATGAAATACTACAGCGTTTCTAACGTCTACAACGTATTCTAACAATAACTGCCTTTGTAAAATAATTATTGCTACCCATTGCGAATATTTTGGATCATCAGTCAAATCTCTTGTGCCAGTCACCGGTTGACTATCGCGGCAGTCAAAGTGTTAAAAATGAAGTTCCTACGTTGGTAACTTTAACTGGTAGTGCGCATGAACTATTGCACGTTGTTTAACTTCTATGTACTCGAATGTGAAAGCGACATAAGATCACCGCTGTAAATGCTCCTATGCTTTCTAAAACGTTACGACCATTGCAGTACCATAAAACGAAGTATTATTTCACTTCACTACAATGTCAATAATCAAAACGACGCCTTCCGAAGTACGACCCACAGCGCGCGCCGACTTTCTCTTCAACCACCGTAGACACTATCGACGGGCGCTTGGCAACGTGTAAAAATATTTATCCTACCATGTTCTTACGAAAACATCATCAACTCTGCCCACTGAATTCCGCGACACAGAGCCGGTAGTAAACACGCCGATGTGAAAGAGGCAGCGAACGTCGTCGTATTAATTAACCGCGAGTGCAACTCGGTGGATGAGGCTCGGTTTGTCAACTGCACGTCCTCCTCGACGGACCCTTTAACGAGTATGGATGGACAGCAAAACTGCGGGCTCAGCCTGGGAATACGACAGAGGGATACGGTAGACATTTCTCATCGGCAAAAAAACATGCCCACGCAGGAGCAGCCTCTAGTTCTGGCTATCAGACACCGTCGGCCGAAGTGCTCGTAACGCTTATACCCGTCGACGGATGCTGTATAATAACACGTGGGCCCGTTCGTGCAAACATAAGCGAGCGCGGCATAAGCCAGGGAACGAGGGAGGAGAGTGAGAAAGAAGTTGTCCCGCGTGTCGGACCCGCATCGATCTGCTTCGCCAAATAAGGACCACTTCGTGTCTGGGGCTTCGTCGAATGGATCCTCGCCTCGTATCGCGCCGATTTCGGTCATTCCTCCTCAGTCTGCGGATGAGCAGGATTTCTATCTAGACGATAATATCGGGCAAGGATCCGAGCACCATTAGCATTTACACGCGATGTGCAGAGTTCGCTCGTTTGTATCGGAAGCGCGGAGAACTGGCATGAAGAACAGTTTCTCGCGATTGATAAATTATCAGCCCGAGCGCGGTCAGTTAAAACCTAGGATTTTACCCTGGTGAGATTGTATCGGTTAAATCTGTTTTTCACAGGACTTCTGGCATATGGGGCTCTTTGATTAACTGCTGCTTAAGGCAAATCCCAGAGGCCGCACATTTTTTGAGTGGTGTTTTATGTGTGTCTTACGTGCGTGGTATTTATGCAATCGTTCGTAACATAAGTAGTTGCAATATAATTATTATTGAAGAAGGCATTAAGGTACCTGTTACACCATTTTTATTGTATAATCTTAAATTTTTTGATTATTACTTAAACATTTTACTTAAAAAATGTAATCCTCAGGATCTTCCGTTATTTCTTAATCGTCTCACAATGATATCGTTCCTATTGTCCAAATGACCGTCACTATCGCTATCAGAACTATTTTCCACGTCTTATAACGGATCAGCATATATTTCCTCATTTCGAAGGTTATTTTTGAATGTTTAATCATTTCAACGTAATCTTCCGATATGCGAAGGCAGCGAAAGACAGTGTCAAACTAACCAAACAAGCAGCCGCTTCGATGCGACCGGCAGACATTTAAATAAAACACAATCTGGTAAATTGGAAGGGCAAGATAGTTGAGATTACAGTTCCCTGTTCGTGAAACATTGCTCTGCAACAATTTATCTCCTTACACAAACATGGAAATTAAGCATCACCGCTGGAGAAAAAAAGTCACGTATACGTGTTAGCGGCCGGCAAAGTGTTAAGACGCCGACCATTGGGTGTAGGGGACTTTAACTTTACTGCTGGATTTATTAAATTCTACGATTCGGCAACAACTAGGACCGACGTTATTCAACGACGTCGTCGATCCTGTTTCTACTTTCAACTTGTGTTCGTCGTATCGTGACGATGTAAAACACGACGAGAAGCCGGAAGTTGGGCCTCGTAATCCGAAGCCTATTTTCACCGAGGAGACACTTAACGACGGCGGTTTCGAGTCACGTTAAATCCGAGAGAGCACCCCGAACGCAGCACGACGGATTACAGCCCCTCTGGCTCTTCAGAGGGATCTTGATATATTCTCCTGTCGAGAGGAGAATCAGGGTGAAAGAATGCTCGAACGTGCGTAAACCTTGAGTTTGCGACTGGCAGCTTGAGACGGTGTAAAAGAATCGCTCTAGTATTGTCTCTGAGTCATGGAATATTTGTCATTGTTTCTTGTTCATTGTGTCCACAGTGTGGAATTGGGAACACAAACAACCAGGAATATTAGAGTTACGGTCGTTGCAAGCACAACCTTGCGTGACATTGAAAAATTGTAACAGAAGAGTGCTGTATTGATAAATCCATGTCGAAAACTTGAAGCTAAAACCTATACAAATAAAAACTGCGAGGCCAAGCATTCAGAAACTATAAGACGAGCACTGTCAATCTGCAAATCACGTAGCCTGTAATTAAATTCAAATTTACCAAAATGTTAACACTTCACGGACCGCTCACGAGTTTTCTCGTGTTTTCTACACGCTGTCCTTAGATGTCACTTATTTTGATACATTGTATCTATTTTGTCTATTTAAGTATTTACATCAATATGCATTGCATCAAACTTGACTGCCTTCATGTTTTTTTCGTATTTTCATTTTTTAGTAAAATAAAGTTATGATAATTATTAACACGTTGACTGCCGTGCGTATTTTATTTGCGAATGTATCAGAGGCCAACGAATTGAATCACTATTCAATATTAATTGCATTTACAAAATTATAAATGCTACCGATTGGATATTTTTTGAATTTTTCGTGAGACCATTTGCGCCGGTCACTGATGACCACCACGGCAATCAACGTGTTAAAAAAAATAATTTTTTAATAATACCTAAAATAGTTCCAATTATACAATTTCTGACAGTTTCACAAAAATTGCTTCATAAATAACAAAGTTATGATTTTTTGTAACGTATAAGTTTTCGAAAAACGTGTGGTCCCAGGCGTACCTCTTACAGATTTCTTAGTGGTCCTTAAAGTGTTAAGGTCGCATTTGCGATGCAACAAATCAGCGAAGCATTATAAGGAGAAGTCAGAAAAATGACCGTTCAGCGGGTCGCCCGAGCGGTAAATTTTCGCCATTCTGTCTTCCTTGTTCAGTTCTGAGACGATCGATTGGAATGACGAACGGTCGGCAGTTAAAGCGCCGGCAATCCGGAGGAGGCTAATTTTTTCGACGACATCGGGACGCCCAATGTGATAGAATGACGGGGCTTAAGAGAGTCGCGCAATCTACGTCGTCAAGGCATATATTCTCGCGCGCGCCTCCCTTGCCAAAGTAAACTTCGCAGCCGGTGAAAAGTTTCCGAGAAGCATCGCCACAGAAGGGGTAGGAGCGGAGAGAAGAAACGGTTCTCGCCACGGGCGCCCGCGAACGAGGCGGAATCTTGAGACTCCTTAGTGACGCTAACGTGAAATTTGACACCGGGACAGCGTATAATTAAGGCCTTGTAATCCGCCGGGAATGTCGGGCCAGCGAGGCTCGGAATAAAAAGAGGACCGACGTCTGAGAAAAAGAAACAGTAGGGCAGCCTCGTGTTTCTCAGAGTGGTTGAGAACGTGGTCAGAGCAACAGAGCTAGGATTTGAGAAGGGCATGAAGAGATAGATAGATAAACAGATGTATGCAATGTACGTTCCGTTATTTTGCCGTTACTACGTTTTCTTTGTATGCTTTCCGTGGTAATTTTATAACTCGCAGCTGGGTCCACGATGAAATCAATATAGTGTCCAACGGCAATTTTAACACTTTTTGTGCGGGTCCCGGAATATTCCGTTTTGTATAAACTATGCGTTATCTGCGGGTCCCGGAATTTTCCTTTACGGATTCCCCAGTAAAAGCTGAGCAAAAGTAAAAAAGGATCATTTAAATCCGATGTACACTTACGATGATCTCAATATTTTCGTAAAACGTACAAATTTCTTCCAAACGCCAAAAGTTGCCCCTGTTACGTGCAACGTGCGCGCCCAAACAAATTTTCTTACAAAAACATTATATTTTGATAGTTTCTCTATTTTCCACCTTTCAAAAATATAACCTTGCAAATATTACCGCCGCCCATGAATTTGGTATAATTCGCGATAACATTGGGTTTTTTAATCACAGTTTGAACACCATGCCGGAGTATTCGTTCAGCACTACTCATTTCTGCATTGTAATAATTTGTCAACAATGTGACGATCTTCTTATCTTTGCTCGCCAAAATTACATTATTATTTCAATGATAGACTGCCATTGATTTTCCTTTTGGAAGTCGTCGTTTTTTTATTGCATCTGACAATTCTTTTCTATTAGTTAGTATTGTCTCAGTCAAATGACATTTCAATTTATGTAATTCATTGGCTAAAAAGTAACTGGTGTAATACCGCCTTTCTATCAGTTAGAGGTAACGAAATCTAACATAAACATTGTAGCTTCTCACTCGTCCTGCTACGCGAAACGCCCTGGCGACCGAGAGTCAAAGGATTAAACATTAATAAAAGTACAAACGTTTTAATTGTATATTCAATACATTCGCAGTTTTTCGAGCAGATGATGGCTTATGCAACCTTAGCAGCCTAACGTTGTATCAAACACTTCACATTCGACCAAAACAATATCACTACCCACATTAATACATTGACTGTCGTGGTGGTCATCGGTGCCCAGCATAAAAGGTCTTACGCAGAATTCAAAAAATACTCAAACAATAACATTTATATTATTATAAATGCATTTAGTATTAAATAGTGATTCAATTGTTTGGTCTCCGATACCTTTGCATTATTTTCATTTTGCGCAATTCAATCATATTCTGTAGTACTTTATTGCGCTGCGGTTTTAATATAGTAAAATACGCACGACAGCCAACGTGTTAATTACAACGTTTCCTTCTCAATACTCAGTATTTATGTTTTAGGTATAAATGCTGTTTGAAACTAAAAATATATTCGGTTCATAAGTGTAGTATCAGGAAAACGGCCGTAGACGCATCGAACAAAACTGTCGCGGGGCCATCGGGCTCTACCGGATTGAGATAAGGCGGTAGAGGTTCGTATAAAAGCCGGCGTGATCTGCGACGCGAGATCAGTTCAGTTCAGTTTAGTTTAGTCCAGTCCAGTATAGATGCGTTTTCTTGCCGTTTACCGAATCGTAGTCGAATTGCCATAGTTTTACTTTCATTTCATATTTATGTTTGTATATTAGTGCTTCCATTTATCTTTAAATAAATTTATTCAACTTAATATAATTCCGTATCCCGCTTCGATGACACCTAACATCTTATCCTGCATAAGTATGTAAATACTCTTCTTAACACGTTGGCTGCCGTGGGGGTTATCGGTGACCGGCGCAAGAGATTTTTACTGAAGATCCAAAATATTCGCAATGCGTAGTAATAATTATTTTATAAATGCAGTTATTGTTAGAATAGTGATGCGATTCTTTGGCCTCCAGTACTTGCACATTATTTACATTTTGCATAAATCAGTCAAACGCTGTAGTATTTCATAGCATCGCCGTTCTAATACGGCAAAATACGCACGGCAGTCAACGTGTTAAACTCAACAAAATTACGTGTACACGCTTTTGAAAAAGCGGTGTAAGGTAAAGTTGCAGAAACACAGCAAATGTGAAAATGTTATAAACAACGCGACACGTGGTATCCCACAGTCGTAACAGCGCTGATCCCCCATTCCTCGTTCGTGATTCTCTCCGCCAATCTCCGTTCCACGACCTTCATAGAGTCGGCTTCTCCTCGCGCGAAGGTAGTTTGAAAACGTCTCCCTGGGGCTGCTTTGAGGGCGCGCCACAGCGAATGGGGGCCACTTATATTCAAATGTTTCCCGCGCCTTTCACGCCCCTCGCCGAACGTGCGTGCGTGCGTGCGTGCGTGCGTGCGTGTTCGTCTGCGTGCACGCGTGTTACAGTGCACAGAGCGTAGGTGGAAATGTCCCGGAGAAAGGCGGTGCCGCATATTGCACGCCGGATGCCGGTAGGACCGAGCAAGTTTTACGATTATGTCCCGCGTACCCGGTGTGTACTTGAATGTAATTAAACCGGGAAATATTTAGCAGGAGCTCTTGGGGCCGTCGTTGTAACTGCGCGCACCCCCGTAACTGGAGAATCCCTGCGACCGGTCGTTCGTGTGTTGGAAAATGTTGTCTGTGTCGGTGTATGTGCGACGGTAGACGGTGGAGTGTGACAGTACTCGCACACGTACGTGTTCCTGGCCTCCCCACGGGGGGACAGTAGGGCGTTTCGTGTATTTTCCGCGCGTATTCCGTGTGTATTCTCCGAGCCGACGTTATCAAGTGTCCCGAAATAATTCAGACCTCGATTTGTCCATCCCAACGACGGGCATTCGCCTGGCAAGCGCTTATCTCTGGAAAGGAGAAAAGGAATAGGATGAGGAAGAAAGGATACGCCGATGGGGGAGGGGTGGGGAGTTGGAAAGAAGATCGAGCCTCGTCCGTAGAAGATCGATGGTTCGTCGAGACGAATCGAGCGAAATGTCCGTGCGACAGATAGATATACACTCTTCCCCTTCTGTTGCGAAATTTAGCTCGCGCCAGGAAATCCGATTGTCTTCCTTAGGGTCACAGGGGTCGTGCGGGCGGGTTCGCGAACGTTCTCACAGATATCGTCCGTGGCATTCGAGTTTCAGACAAATAGTGGTCATCGCCCGGCAAGATCACGATAAAATATCACGGTGGAAGGAGAGCACACGCCAGTGACGATGGTATCGGTAGGCACCGTGGGCTTCGCGTAGAAGAGATGGATGCGGTGGCCTGGGGTTGGGCTTGGATTGGGTTGGGTCGGGTCGACGAGGATGTCGAGCTCTCTGTTCACTGTTCCTTCAAAGACTTCTCTCTCTTTCTCTCTATCTCAATACTTCTATTCATGCCTCGAAATGATCCGTCTTCCTCTTTCTCTCTCGGAACACTTTCTCGCTCTCTCACTTTTCATCTCACTCCCACCTTCCTCTCCCGCCGTTCCACCCTTACTCGCCGCCGGGGTCTAATAGAATATCGGAGATAGGATAATTCAGATACGCTACCGTACTATTCACGGTTGTTCACGAATATGTAAATCCGCGCTTATCCTCTGCCTCCTCTTACCTCTCCGCCTTTGCGTTCTGCGCGTCCTCACACTCATACGCCGGCGAACGATACGGTTATTGTCGATGGCACGCCGCTTGGATTTCATTTACGGAAGGCGGCGTAAAGCTCCAGTAATGTCGTCCACGTAAGCGACCTCGTCTCGCAACCCTCTCGGTTCTTGCTTTCTCCTGCGGAACGCCGACGACGCCCGAGATGGCCAGCTTAACCTTCTAACGTTTACCCTCCTCGACCGCCGTTCAATCTCGCTCCGGAGTGGCGAGAATTTTACGCCGCACCATTTTAATACCCGGCCAAGAACTGGCGGTCTAGACTCGACCTCGTTGAGCCTGGCAGCGTGCGGGTGCGCGAAATATCCCATCCTTGGGAACTAAAATGGATCGGAGCTGGCGTAGTCGACGAGACAGACCGGGTTAGGGGCGGTTTGTTAGCTACAACCGCGCCTCGCGTTCGCGGAAAGTATACGGGGTTGGTTTCGCAGTCGAACCCGGACAAAGCCCGCAGCATGTCCTGGGCATCCCCGAATAAATTTCATTCTCTACGGATTTCTCCTCCGCAACGGATTCCCGGGCGCAAACTCTCGGGGACGTATAATCTCACGTTTCGTTTTCCGTCCTTCGCGCCTCACGCACACACACACACACACGCCATGTCACTCGCCCTCTCCTTCCTGCTTTCGTCTTTTTGCGCCATCCAGGGAATTGAGTATATCCGCATACGTACACAGAAATATGGAACGGAAGGGAGATGCTAAACAGGAGAGAGTTGAGATGACAGAAGAGAACAGAAGCCTAATACACAGGCATGCGTAAGTACATATAGTCGTAATGCTCTTTGGTACCCCCGATGATGGCTGCGTATAACGAACGCAGATTCGAGAGGGTACATTTGCATGTATGTCGAATGCTGGCAGACGGAAGACCCCGTCCTCGGTGTAGAAAGAGAAGGAGAACAGGAGGAAAGACGGAGGAGAGAAATGGAGAGAGGGTGACGTTGAACGGAGAAAGGGCGAGCGAGAAAGAAAAACGGAAGAAGGGAGGATCAGACGGGAAGGGGAGAAGGTCGTGCTACGGTCGGCTTATGAATATTGTATCAGTCTAATCTTCCCAGATTGTGGATAAGTCACCCATGCCGTGCGGGAGTAGCCCTTCGACCGCACCGTATAGAGAAGGATTTAAGGTCGTATGTTACGAACTAAACAAGTTGCGATGCGTTTGTCCATTCCGTTCGTACACACACAGATTTAAATAGAGACCCGAGAATAGTTTCAATTTTCCGACTGCTCTCGTTTTAACCGAAAATCGTCTACTCTATTTGCTCGCATACGGATTACCTAAATGAATTCCAAAATACTTGTCGGTTCTATAATGTCCCGTATCCGACGACATCTTCAATGTTTCGGAAGCGTCCAATTTAAAAAAAAAAAAAACGCTCCAAAAATACCGTAGAAGAACAAAACTGCCAGCACCGCGTTGTACCAACCGGTGTAGCGATGTAATTTTGCGCGTCGCAAAGTATGAACGCGTGTGCGGATGTTTGGTGCGGGCAGGGGAGGTTAGTAGTACTCCCATTGGACGGTAAGTGTTAATAAGCTCGCGGAACGTTCGGACACCGGCCGGCAATAGAGCCCAGCGTGCCCATTCTGACTAGAAAGCGAATTGCCCTGCGCCCTATACGGTCTAGAAAAACATCGTCCTGACGCCGATACATAGACAACACCGCTCGACATTAACGTGGGAGCCGAGCGACATCGGTCGATAACTCGCCTCGCTAATAATTGTCAGATTGATTGTAATTGCGAACTCTCGAGACGAGTGGAAAGGAAAGAGAAGCGAAAGGAACCAGTGTTAAAGGACAGAGAGACGAAGTGAAGGACTAGGAGTGGTAAAAGGGTGACGTAGTAAGAGGAAGACAGAGAATGAAAAAGTGAAAGAATGAGACGACGTTATTAGCCGTCCGCTAGCCCAGACAATGCCCTGTAGAAAACGGGTATTTCGAGGGATAATAGCTGGGCGGCGCTCTCTTCTCTGTGGAGAAGGAAAAAAATCTTTTTGCCCGTTGGTGCTTTTTCTGTGCGCGATTGAAGTCGATGCCACGTTCCAGCAATTCGTTCCGTCAGCGAGCAGGGGTCCGAGATTATATTTCGTTATTGACACCTGTACCAGGGATTTGCGCAGATTCTTATAAGATTTAATACGGCGCAACACTAATTTCTAAGGAAATCCCAGTCAGGCCACGCGCGCTGCTTATTATTGTGGTATAACAATGCACCGATACCGATATGTAAACATATTAGGGTCATTGTTTTTTATCGTAGTAGAAGATGTTTACGTTTAGAATACATTGCTTATGCCGGGATTGTGTATAGGTTATGACAATGTAATACATACATTTTACACATGCGACACAATCTGGTAGAGCAATGGCTACAAAAATATGACAACCGTTTTTATGTTTACCGTGTTTCGATAAAACCAGAAATATGAGCCGTTTATTTTGAAAGTGGCCTAACTCCGTTTTTCAATATTTTCCGGTTACCATGGTTACATGTACAAATTCATGTTATTTATCAGTAAATGTTATTTATCTCGATTTGAAGATAAATGGAGTTAGGCCACTTTCAAAATAAACGGCTCATATCATTTATATCATATTGAACGGAAAGTTCAGTGTCAACCACCGATGGCTGACGTGGCGCTCAACGTGTTAATCGTTCTTAATATGCTTCGTAGGGCGGTGAGACTGTTATGGTGGACCGAACCGAACTTCGTGTTTTCGAGATTGGATAAGGATTGTTTTCCTGCGGTAAATGTGTTAAAAACATTCTTCGAGCTGTCCGTGCGCAACTTGTTCCGGTCGAACTTCGCCGCGATATTATGTGGCTTCCGACGAGTATATTGACTCGAGTTTCCGAACTACATGTCCGCGGACCCCCGCGAATCCACGGACGTGTCCGTGTGGTCGTTCGTATAGTAGGTATATATCATAGTACATACCTATGACGGATGTATACACCCCATAGGCTAAGAGCCCGTCGGAACAGTACTGGCGGAACGTACATTATGTGCATATCCGCCGATCCTAGGTCCACGCTGAGAGAGAGTCCGGAGACTCGGATATTGCAAAGGACCATCAGGAGTGAGGGAGATTGAGTTGGAGAAAGAGGACTGGAGGGACTGAAGGAAGAAGAGGGACACGTCGTGAGAGGGATGCTGTGCGATAGTGAACCAGCGGCAGAGAGAAATAGAGTGACGCCATAGAGGGTGACCGGTAAATCTTGGTGCAGTCAGGAAGTGACCGACACTCCATTAAGAAATAAATCGAAAATGTAGAGTAGAGTGCAGAAGTGATCTCCGAGTTATTTGGTTCGAACTTTAAATAAAATACATTTGGTTACTATTGATGAGTGATGAGGATGGTGTGGCAATCTTGACTGAGTTTGTCGTGTGTATTCCCGGGAAATGAATGTAACTGTCTCACGAATCGCCACCTTGTGTGTTAGTCGGTTTATGAGATAAAATTACCCTTTGAGTGAATGCTGTTTGAACTGTTCAATGTTGTGTGAGTTTGAGTGTTCTGAGTGAGTGTGTACTGTTCAAGATTTTGCGTCTTAACACGTTGACTGCCACGCGTATTTTACTATATTATAACCGCAACGGCATAAAATACTACAGAATATGATTGAATTGGGTAAAATGAAAATAATGCCAAGGTATCGGAGTTGCATTTTCAAAATTATAAATGCGACCGATTGGGTATTTTTTGAATTTTTCGTGAGACCTTTTGCGCCGGTCACCGATGACCACCATGGCAGTCGAAGTGTTAATGTGTACTGAGCAAGGTTTTAGAACAGAATCCGTGAAAACGGCAATGCCAGGTTTGAGAGAAAGCTTGTTGGTGGAGGGGATAACTCAGTGAGGGTATGGAATATTCCTAAAGAGCTGAGTGGTGGCGTGGGGGTAGGGAAACTTGGATGCATGGGTAATAAGAAAGGGTCAAACACCGTATGTTCTATTACATGAAATATCACACTATACTTCTATCGCAGGTACGGCACAACAACTATAACTAAAAACAGCTAGCTATTGGCGTACATTGGTTTAACAGTCACTCTGTATATTTGGGAGAATGAAGGGCGGAAGTACGAAGGAAATGGTTAGAACGGTTGATCAGAGAAAGACAGAAAGGGCACGTTTCCACGTGTTCATACGCACAAGGGACGGAACGTAAAGTGCGACAGAGTGTAAAGCCCGGGAGCTTCGGAGGGTGTCCGAGGATTAATAAACCAGTGATGCCCAACTCGCGTTCCTTCGGTACGGTTCCCGTGGGTTGGGCCAAATAGGCTGGGACAGGACGACTCTGAAGTAGTTCAGAGGCTGATCTACGTGGACCGAAATTACATTCCTGCCCCGTACCGGATGTGGAAGGTGAGGGAGGCGCGTTGTTCGACGCGATTCAATCTGTCGTGAGTGTCGACCACCCACGTCTGGCCCAGAATTCCCGCTTCGACTGAAAGCGGACGGCCAACTATCCACGCCTCGTAAAATTCTACGAGCAGAAAACTTTCGCCTATCCTCCTCTTTCCTGTCCTTACTCGCACCCTTCCTCGACCGGTTCGCGTGCGACGATTTAATGCTCTTTAATGAAGAAGCCGTTGGCCGACCGAGCCTGAGGTTTGCGCGCATGATTTTTACCGGAACTCTCCTCTAATAACGCAAAAATAGGTAAGAAAGTAATGTGTTTTACTGAGAAAATGAGAACTGCTAACTGCATCTCCATACTCGGATAACTCGACTACCCACAGAAAAATGAGTTGAAAAGTATAAAGTTACTGCGTATAACTCCATACAATTTTGTTCTCTTCCATTTTTTGACCTGAACTTTATATTATGCGGCTCATTTAACGATTTGACTGTAACGTAATGTTCATTGCGTGCTACGGTGCAACGAAGAGAAATTTCCAAAATTTACGTAATCACGATACCTGCTCGTCGCCTAGTAAATCTCGTTTGCTAAATAATGTACTTGTAGACATTAGAAATTGCGGACATAATAAACTGTATTCGCTTCGGGGCATGCTATCACAATAGGCGCTATCCGCAAGTGGACGTCTGGGACATATCGATCGGTAATTGGAATCGTTTGTCGTCGACCAGAGAAAAGAGTGCCGGTGCAGCCTCTTTTTCCTTCGACATTTTGTCGTACGGGTTATCCTTCAGACCAGCAATTTTTCACGGTTAAAAACAGGTTGCGCCGTTGGCGATTCGCGTTACACGGATTAAACGTCGGACGAGAAAATGGACGCGAGTTGAAACGTGGTACAAAAACGTCGAGAAACGGGAAAGCGGAAGGGAATTAAAGGATGACGAAACGCCGGTTAATTGCCCGGTGAACGGAGGAATTAAGAAAGTAATGCAGAGTCGACGAAGAGGTGAGGTCCTCAACTATGTGTTAGCAAACAGTGAACTGATCTGAACCCGATTTAACACTATTTATTCAATCATAGCTGTCAGAATAGAGAAACGGCAATAACGTATTAATACATTTTTTATATTCTATTACGAATAGGAAGATGGAAAGATTTTTCGAAAATTGATCGAACACCTTGAAAAGGGTCCAGTAACTTAGTTTAATTTATACAAACGAAATATTGTTAATCTAATTGAATGTTTTAACCCGCTCGGTATTCCAATTCGCATATTTTCAAAGCTGCTAGAAGTTACTTGAGCACTTCCAGTGAGGACAACGAAGCGAAATAAGGACGAAGCGGCAACGTAGGGGTCCGGCAGGACACAACAGGTTTGTTTCGGAATAGCTTCAAACTTGACGCGTCCGAATTCCGGTATTACAGAGATCGAGCGTCCATCGAAAAGACGCTGCGAAGCGGAAAGTCGTAGGTGGATGGCGTTCGGGCGGCGTCGGAGTAGTACTAGCCCTCACGACGCTATAGTAATTAACCGCGACAGCTAACAAAGAGGCATTTAGTGGCATTTAGCTGTATTCGGCGCTGCCTGCGCACCGATAAGGTCGGTAACAATGCCTAAATCCGGTATTGTTCTCCTCAATATAACTCCCTACTCACCCCTACCACGCCTCTCTTATGCCATCAGCCAGGCTTAATTACGACAAAAATCCCTGACGATTGTTTAAGGGAAACCATTTGACTATTCGCACTGGCGGGTATTACCTTTCATTATGAAAGCGGTTCAACGCAAGGGTGGTGGACACCGAACGCGCCCCCGCCATTGTGTTATCACTGATTATTCTAATCGGACACTGCGCAGTTGAGATGGCTCCTTCATCACTAAATCCCATGACCTCGGGTTCTTTTTCAATGACTGTCTACTTTTTTGTTGGCCATACCCGTCTGACGATATGTTCATACCGAAACGTCTTGTTTTGCGACTCTTCGGAAGCGAAACCAACATGACGTATAGAAGCGGCGCAGAGGACGGATCGCAGAAGCACCGACGTGGCGAAAAGAAGAGAAAAGAGCTTCTTTATCAAGCTCCAAGCAAGCGAATCGCTACCAGCCGCATGCCGGTACTTATTCGTTAATAAAGACTGTTTAATTACGGACAGCGTTCGTGTTCGCGTCCGATAAGCGCAAAAAACGGACGGGGAAACACCGAAACGCTTGTGTAACACACTGTACCCCTCTGCGAATTTCTCTACCTCAACTTTTCGTGCCGGGTATCTCCGCCTTTCCTTTACCCCCCACTCCATTTCTCCACCCACACTTTCTCCTCACGCGTTTCGTGTGCAAAGTATCTACGATCTGGCCTTTTCCCCAGCAAAGCGTTCTCCAGATAAGTGAATTCGTGGGTAGACCGATAACACCGGCTAGCCCGGCTCGGATGAAAACGACCTTGTAGGAAAAAAGGTGGCCTTCTTTATCGCAGGCAGAGAAACGTACACCCAGCGTAGATTATCCGGGAGCGGGCGAGCTCGACAATTTTCACGCCGTTCCCGATGATGAACGGCCCTCTGACAGTGAGGTTGATTAAAGTAATGGCTATAAACAGTGGCTATGAATATCTTAGAAGCGGCGGTGTCGTTAGCGATGATGTTGCCGGTAGCCAGATGCAGGATGTAAAAACTAAGAGGCTTTTTTCTTTGTTCACGCATTTGCGCGTATTCCGAATTTAAAGAAGGAGTTGAGGACTTGTAAACATTTTGCGGTATTAGAAATGCTCCGTGCAATATTAGCTAATTCTATGAGGTTTATGGTATATGTAAGAGTGATTTCTTATGCAATATCGTGAAGGGGCTGTTGTTCGAGAAGACTGTCGCGGGAACATAATCCTGCAGGAAATCTCGGGGGAAAAGTAATTTATGACTCGAATTGCGGCGCTTCTAAGTCCGCCAGCCATTCAATGATTGATGGCACGTTCACATATATTTCAACACCAAACTTTACTGAGTAAGTCAAGCATCAAAAAGTTGCGTGTTCGAAGCACTGGTGTTGTACATGCTACTAGATAATGATATATAAATGTAGGATCTCAAATACAGGGTCCTCTAATTGGTAAGGAAAGATCAACTATGATCCTCAATTATTATATTGATGTATCATAGGTGACGAGTTTGTTAAATTGTGTTATTTGGTTGTTTAGTAGTCAATTCACGATAAGACGTAAAGATGATAAGACGTAAAGACGAAAAGGCGAAACAACGAAAGATTAGGAAATAAGACGAAAGTATAATATCTTGATTGTGTCATTATTGTTTATAAATATTATACTCTCTAGTTTCACGTGTTTAAATTCTACATAAACATTAAACAGAAGTGCCGTCGGATAAAAAATAAAGACAGGTTAGAACAGTAGTAGACGGAGGAAGAGAGAGAAATGTGTATAATATATAACAGACTGAGAAAGTTGGGGGGGGGGGGGGGGGGGGGGTAAATTAGACGTGTAATTTAGTATTCGGGAAACGCGGTTGGATCGCAATTTCGTTGGAAACGTACGATAGACGATACGACAGAGACAGATAGTGAGACAGATAGACGTGGGAGATGCGATGGGGCTTGTTGGTCGGTGTAAAGGGAGAGTGGATCTCTATACGTACGGCTAGTGGACAACCGCGTCCATTGGACGCCGCGATGGTCCCGTAAGGGAGACAAATCGAGGTCATTAAGACTCCCCGTGCTACCTGAACGCAGGACCTGCGCGGCTCATGAGCCCAAAGGCTCTGTCGCATTTTCGTTTCTTCCGCTGATTTTATCTCTCCCCTCTCGTTCGGCGATCGCAACATTCTTCCACAGATGCTGATTATCCTGACGATTCCTCTTTTCGCTTGTTTTTCGTTCAAACTTCATTTATATGTGTTTTTGCTTTAAGCAGTTAAGCGTGGAATTTAATTTTAGAAATCTTCTACAGGGTGCGGAATTAAACTTAAGCAATGACGTGTATACACGTCGAACGCAGGATAAGTGGTCCTATTATAAATTTCGTTACTTTTGCTACTACTGCTGATGAATCACTCATCTCCAGGCTAAATTTAGCAATTTATCGTATTACCATTATTATATATTATATTATACATATTTAACTATTTCTGATACCTTACGCTTTTTTTTGTCAATAACTGTGAAAATACGCAGGTTTACCTCAGATGCTTCAAAAGCGAGGAAGAGAGAGATTTTGGATCGAATGCTTGGGATTCTGGTATTCAATTCAAAAAAGTCTAGGACCGTGCCTCGTAGAGCAAAGGGCCAATATTGGCCCTGCTAATTGTTTACGCAATTTTAATTTCGGTTTTGTAATATAAAATACTTAGCTGTTCTATTGGTAATATATGGTAAATAGCAATTTTTTATTCTATACGAGTATACACGTCAGACGCACCGCAATTGAGATTTGGTCCGACGTGTATACACATCAAACGCGCTTAACTGGTTAAACCCCTCACAACAGATTGTATGCAATTGAGTGTTTTTATAACGTTTCGTTATTTAATCACTGATGTTTATTTACGAACGGTATGAAGCAGATAGTTTGGTACACGATTATGAATTATGCAAATATTGAGTATTAACCCTTTGCTGTATGAATTATGGTGTATTCTGTTATAATTACTAAAACATGGAAAGCAATTCAATATTGTTTATAATTAAATGAATTTGTCAAGAGCGATGAATGTAATTGAAACTATATGCCAAGCTATATTCTACCCGAGATCAGAGGAAATAAATAGTTGAAGCCTCGCGGACCGTGTAGTTTTCAGAAAAATGTACGTGTCTAACGGATTTTGTTCGAGGCTCAACTTTTCTGCGCTCCCGCGACATCGGCCAGACGTCAAACTTAACTCGCTCGTCTGCCACGATTGTATTAGGTTCGACCTGCAGTTCGTTCGCCTGCGGCACGGTTGGAGCGACCGGAAAAAGCTCAGATGACCTTGCGAGAAACGATTCCATATCTCGCTATCTCACTGTTTCAGCTCCCATCCTTTCATCATCCCTTTCCACTCATATTTCTTCACAAGTTTTCTCCACTTTCCATCTTCGAATAGCTGCCCTTTGATAAAATTCTGTTCCTCGCTGGCCTGTTTCGGCGGAATTGTTGTTTCTCAGAGTTGTTACTTTTAGTTCAGAAAGAACAAACTATTATTAGTGTGTTGTCAAGTAAGTTTGTTTGTCAACGTAATGTCCTCAACAATTGTGCACAGTGCGCAGTGTATCGAGCCATACAATACGACAAAATAACTTTGAAAGTTCTTAAACGGCACGATCGGAGCAATATGTATAAATGATCATAAACTCGCTTGTACTCTTTCGCTCAACGTTCGGTTTGCGACGAAACACCCATGTTGTACTTCATGTACGGATAAGTGGCAAGAGTTCCCGTTTTCCTGGCAGAACCATCGTTCACAATCGCCACCGGTCCCTTCTTTCCCTCCACTTACCGTTACCCTGTACACGACCACCAGCAGTCGGCAGTGAGCGAAAACCTTTATGACTTACGTGAAAGTAGGGAGAGTCGAGGCAGTTACTGGAGCTCACCGCGGGTGAGGGTAGGGCCCCCGCAAGTGCGTAAGTACACAGAGAGAAACTGGTCGAGAGAGGGAAAAGCGCAGGATTATACCCCTCAAAACTTCGAATAGGCTAATTTATACTTCGCTTTAAAATAATTTGTACATATCGCCAGGCTTAGCGCAACATCAGCCGTCCAAACCTCGTTCTGTCGATCGCGGTTTTTGGTCGTCGCACTCATATAAACTGAGCGTATCGAAGGATTGCATGGTGTGGATATATACAGACTGTATCAGACGAAGTTTTGTCGTTTTACAGGGTACCTTCATAATCAACGACGCGTGTACTACATATAAGGGTCTAAATCTGCGTTTTTACTGGATGCAATCACATAAACTGAGGGTACTGAAAGATTCCCTGGTGTGGATATATACAGAGAGTATCAGAGGAAGTTTTGTTGTTTTACAGGGTAACCTTCATAATCGACGACGCGTGAACTACACATAAGGGCCCGAATCTGCGTATCCGCATATATTCATGCAGCAATATTCAAGCCGATCTCGAACGGAATGAGTCCCCTCCAAGACACAGAACTTCCAAAAAGCCGCTCACGTGTGCGGCCATCATTTTCCGAGGCGACGATACGCACAATAGGATCGTCGGTGGCGTATTGCATGGCGCGTCGTAACGAGTGAATGGGAGCTAGCTTAATTCGAGGTCGGGGACGATAACGATGACGCCCGCCGAGGCTCGTTGTAGGAAGCGACCACGTAGGTAGAGCGAAGGTGAGGAGAATGCGAAAGGAGGATGAGACGTTCGAAGAACATAGAAGGAAGAGGATGAGGAGGCAGTGGGATAGCCTGCAGGAAAGTCGTGGACGTCGTTGGGTCGGCGAGTAGATAGACGATATTGTCTCCGTCTATGCCATCGTCTATGTCGTTGTCTATGTCGTTGGCCCGGCGTGTCTGGCGATAGAGGGCACATCACCGACCGGCGGATTAAAAGCTACGACCCCTGCGCGTCTCCCTCCCTTTCGTCACCCACCCCTGCCTCCTTTTCGTCCCTCAACCATTCTGCCAGACCGGTATAACCCTGGCACAGCTAGCACTATACCATGGTACGTCCCCGCTAATCGATACACGGCGCAGAGAATATGAGGGAGAGAGAGAGGATGGGGGAGGGGGGAGAGAAAGGAAACCATGAGGGAGGACGAATCAGAAGGGGAGAGGGCGAATGAAGGGTAGCAAGCTAGAGGGTAGCTAGGCGTTATCTTACCGTGACTCTATGCGGATGGAACCCGTGCCTGGGGGATACACGTCGACGCGTGTACTGCTAATTGTGGAATTTTGTTTGGCAATCTTTCCTGGGTGGTGTGGATACTATGAAGTTCTGCACCCCGAATGACCCTGCCCCATAAACTCGACATTGAACTTATTGATACTAGAGCGTGAGATTTTACAATTCCCTCGTTGCAATTCCGCATCAATGGGTCGAATCCACGATCGAAGCTCTCCTCGGAAGCTTTTCTGAAAGGTCGACGTTCCCATCAATGCTTATACAACGCGCGCGCAACAAGTTCTTGCCTATATATGTATACATATATATATACCGCACTTTTGCTGCACGGTAATCGGAAATCATACGACGGCCACTTACGAGCGCTCCAGATCGACAGATCGGCAGATTAGAACAAGTAGGTACAAAGGCGCGCTCTTTTATTCACTCCCGTTTGGAGACCGTTCCGGAGTTTAACGGAACGGTTAGTCCTATTCAGCGGCCGCTGCTTGAGACATGGTTACCGTTTCTTAAAACTGAATATGTTTTGTCATGAATAAGTGGAATCACTTTGTAACGCGCAAAGATATTACAGCCTAATGAATAGGCGTGAAGAAAAATTACCCTGGCAGCTACTTAATCACTTTTCAAACGCCGACTTCAATCCTGGAACAATAAAATCTCAAAGGAGAGACATGTTTACAAAATACAATGCGTCACAAAAGTCTGTAAGGCAATTTGAATCCGTCTGAAGCTTCACGGTTCTTTGCGTGAGCACATGAATGGAAAAGAATATTCATGACCTCTTTCATTTCGTGTATTGAAACGTGAACGATGACACAGAGGAGAAATTAGACGGCAATAGATTAAATAGAATTAAATCGAGAGCATCTTCGAAATGCATGGGAAGGGAAGCAGCGTTATCCAACGTCAGTGACGAGTTCGTTGAAGTTTTTACTGTTCGCGCAGAAAGGAATAATAACGCACAGACCGGGAAACATAGTAGCTCCTGCTCGCTGACCCAAACTCGCGCGCGTTGCTGATCGAGCGTCGATAAAATCTGCTTGCTTGCTGGCTATGATTTACGTCATCCGCAGCGGCCCGAAAGGGGAAAGTAGTATTTGCGAGCAAAAGAGGCGAACGGGTTGGATAAATCATCCGGTATCTTTCTCCGGTCTAAAGCGAGAAAGAGGAAGGAGTCCGAAGATAAGAGCTCTTTGTCTCTTTGTCGTGGCCCTGTCTCTCGTTATAGATGAGTCTGCCATTCTTTTTTCTCACTCTCTCCGCCAACTCAACCCTACCTCATGTCGCTTTCGCGGTATAGCGAATTTCTAAGCCGAGGATACATGCTTCTGCCGCCGAATACATGTCAATACAGCAGTATGTCCATGTTCATACGTACGAATACAGATATAGGACTACACCCGCTGTGCGAACAGAAAATATGTGTGTTGAAAATTTAAACGAATGATAATTGCCTCAATGGAATGAATACCGTGACATCAAATATTCTTCGTAATGAGTCCCAGTCTGAATGAGTAAATATTTTCATTTTAGAACATTTATACTGTTAGAGTGAATATTGACATTTCTGTCCGCCAATCTATTGTGACTCTGCCGTTATTGTGTGTTGGAGGTATCTTTTAGCAAAAATATTTTTCCTGCTTATACGACCAATGTATTCACATAGAAAGTATCGTTGGGCATGTATGGATACTTGCAGCGACCCACAAAAAATGTATTCAGAATAATATGATAAATAATTCACATATGAGAGCGTACGTATATACATGCTTATATAGAGCCTGGCTTTCCCTAACTGTCTGTCTTCGGCTTCATCTCAATTCTTCTTCATCATTGCGCATCTCCTGGCAGCCTTCTGCCGGTGAGCACACGTGCAACTCGGAAGGAACGGTTCCGTGCGATGGAAACGTCTTTCAACGGCGCAGTTAATGAGACAGCCGAGTCTTCGCGGTCAGGTGCTTGATCTCGCGATACTCATCGGTGAAGCTCCGCTTTCAAAGAGACAGCGAAAGTTGAGAAGCTAGACAGTCCCGGAGGAAAACGTAAAAAAGTGAGCGCCGAAGAGGCGGATAGCTGATTGAAAGAAGGAAAACACCAAAACTTTAGAGAAGGAGAGAAAGAGACACTCAGACGAAGGATAATAAAATATCGGTGTTAATAATAGACGCAAGTGTCTTCAAAGTAACCGTAAACCCGCACTCAGAAACAAAATACCAGCGATAGAGAAGTAAAGAGTGCGACGTCATAAGACTGAAAAACAATCAAAAACTGTCTGAGGAAAATGATATAGCGAGTTAAGAACAGACAAACGTATAGAGGAAAAAGCAAGATTTCAAAAGATAGCTGTATAAACTAAGACCGGAACAGAGCCATCAGCCGCAGAGACAAAAAATAAAGTAGAATACGGGGAAGGACAAGAAAGAAAAACGAAGATAGGGGAGTGAATGAGAGAGAGTAAAGCAATCAGGTAAATCGTACGAGTACAACGTAATGAGACCGAAAAAAAAGCAAAGACCGTCTTAAGAGAAAGGTACAGCGAGTTAAGAACAGACAGATGCATAGAGGAAAAAGCAAGATTTGAAAAAATAGCTATGTAAACCTAGACAGGAACAAAGCCATCGGCCGCAGAGACAAAAAATCAAGTAGAATACGAGGAAGGACGCGAAAGAGAAACGAAGAGATAGGGGGAGAATGAGAGAGACTCTGGGAGTCTCCGCGGTGCTCGTGAAAGGGCACAGCGGGGTCGAGGACCGGAGGCGGTTTCAGGTTGACACTCAAAAGTGCTTCTCTCTGCTGTATGGCCCCCGGCATGACGCACGCCGTCGGGAACATGAGAGTCGACGTCGACGCTGACGCTGACGCCGACGCTGATGCCGACTCCGACACCGGCTGGCGAGTGCGAGTGCTTTCGGGCGAACTTTTTACCGCACGTCGATTGAGTTAGCCGAGGCAGCTTTGACAATCAACGACGGATTAGATTAATTTCACCGCGTTACGGATTCCAAAGCGGAGCCCCGCGACGGAGCAAATGCGTGCACGCACGTACGTATATATATATGCGCACGTATGTAAATACGTATGTATCTTTTGGTACATAGGTACACATTTACGGGAGACTACGTACACAGAGAACTGCGTAGGCGCGTTAAATTTATGCGGCTGCGAGCGAAAATGTTGTGTCACGGGTGCAATTAGCGAGCCATGATTAACGCGGACATGCCCGACCTTGAGAAGAGTGGCGACCATGGCTATGCACACGGGCGGAGGTGAACAGTTGATAGCAGAGGTGACGAAAAATGGAAGATGAAGAATTTAATGATAATTGAACTAGAGACGCGCGACGGCCTGAGTGCCGACGAATCTAACGCGCGAGGAAACGAATGCAAATGACTGCAAATTTTCTACTGCCTGATGCGTATCCTGTGGCTTCACGAATAGTGGTGTCTGAAACGATTTTGCGCGATGTCTGGATCCTACGCAAGCCTCAGTAAAACGTGCATAACATACTAACCGTGCAGCCATGACAGCGAAATTATTCAAAATCGACATTTTTAAATACCCACATCCGGTGTTTGTAATTTATAACACGTTATGATATGAAACTAATAGCAGTTTAACTATCCAATTGTAAATGAACCCATTTTTCGCACATTCAATTCCGCCGATAAATTGTCTAACATTGTTTAATAAATTCGCATGAAGATTCTCTAATGACCTTGATATTGCGTTCATTATTAGTTGTGCGTCGCACCACTACGTCATATTTTTCGACGAAGAATTCAGATGACTGCCGATCAGTCGTCAGTACCTGCTTGTTTGTCGTCGCATGATATGATACGCATCACCTATGTTCACATTAAATATCTTCTAACATTAGCCCAGTGAAGACATTCTTTTATTGCATTAGATCCTGACACTTAACACTTTAAGGACCACTCACGAGTTTTCTCGTATTTTCTACACGCTGTTTTTAGATGTCACTTATTTTGATACATTGCGTCTATTTTGTCTATTTAAGTATGTATTTAAATCAATATTCAATGAATTAAAGTTGATTGCCTTTATGTTTTTTTCGTATTTTCATTTTTAGTAAAAAGGTTATGATAATTATTAACACGTTGACTGCCGTGCATATTTTACTATAATAAAACCGCAACGTGATAAAGTACTAGAGAAGATGATTGAATTGTGCAAAATAAAAATTATGCGAAGGTATCGGAGGCCAAAGAATGAGAATTACTATTTAATATTATTTGCATTTAGAAAATTATAGAGAGACCTTTTGCGCCGGTCACCGATGACCACCACGGCAGTCAACGTGTTAAAAAACATAATTTTTTTAATAATACCTAAAATATTTCCAATTATACAATTTCTGAAAGTCTCGCAAAAATTGCTTCATAAATAACAAAATTATGATTTTTTGTAACGTACAAGTTTCGCAAAAACGTGCGATCCCAGGCGTATTCGTTACAGATATCTTAGCGGTCCTTGTGTTAAGATATTTTAGAAAACTCCGGTTCTGGGATATCTTATCTTACTCTCTTCCAAAAACTTCAAAAATAAGATATATTGTTCTTACAATTGAAATGAAATGTTCTTCACCGCTAATTGATTTGAATTGAGTTCGAAGACAGTGGGCCCGTAGTGAAGAGTCTCGGCATTCCCAGGGAATAAGTAGAGATTCCTCGCTTATGCGAGAGCAACACGAATCGGCTTGCGGACGAACCGATCAGTGAAGCGGAACGTCGTTATCGGGAATCGAAATGTTCTGCGCTGTGTGTATGGGCTCGCACACCGGGGGGACCTGTGCTACGGCATACTCGAAACGGCATCGCGACAAACGATTTCCCAAATGAGACGCTTATCTGCGATCGCAGGACGTCAATGATGTTGCGCCGCCGTGAGTTGAGAGCGCGTATTCACGTTTACAAGTCGCGAACAACGGCCAATATCGTAGATTCGAGATAAACGCGGCACTCCGGCCGCCACGTCGTGCCCATTATAAATCGTCGTTACTGGAGTAACGGCTGTAATTCGTTCCCATTCAATTCGCCCGTTCGCGGGCCGATACGAATTGTTCGGAGTTCAGCTCTGAAGCCCTAAAGCGCCACCGATAAAACACCGAGTGATTATGCGTATACGGGCGTGCAATAGAGCTGCACAACGGTTTCTTAACACTTTCATTGCCGTGGTGGTCACCGGTGACCGACGCAAGAGATTTTACTGAAAATCCAAAATAGTTGTAGTGGGTAGCAATTATTATTTTATAAATGCACTTGTTGTGAGCCCGTTGCCGCACACTTCTAATTTCATGATCGTGCTCAGAAACACATTTTTTTTCGATTGTTTATGACTGCCAGTATATATACGCCCGTCGGAGCGAAAGGGTTAACACTAAATGCACCAAACGGAGTCAAATTAAATTTTTGTCGAAATTTACTTTAAAACCGTGGATTCATTTTTATTTTTTCGCTCATTTGACTTTTTGTAAATTCTTATATCATCTGATTATTCAGTTCCTTGCTTTAATAAATTAGGAATATCTATCTAAAAACCAATATTTATTTCATAAGGGGTTAAATGACCCCTGAATGTATAAAGTACCGGTACGTTTAGTATTAAAGAGAAGAACCAGAGAATTGACCTTTGATCTTGGAAAACTACAAACTGACCCGTGTAAAGCAGGAAGTACACTTCCCATTTCTTTCCATTAAATGATAGATTTATAGATGGTGCTTACCGTCGCCAAGTCTATTGGAAAGTGATTTTCTCGAACCCTTGATATACGTTGATTTGTATTACCGGCGAAATATTTGCCGGTAATACGGGGTCATTGATCGGCTCATGCGAACGGACTGCAACTTCGACAGCACCTTCGACTGCTTCTCATCTCGCGGTACAAGCGAGTTCTTGCAATTTTGAAAGACCGTCCCCGCGGCGATATCGGACGCACGAGAACACCTTTACCACGCAAGCCGGTAGCCTTCTCGCAATTTTCGAGTACATTCGCGTGAGCAGATGAGATCGCTTTCAATTATGACGAAGTAAATAAAGCAAAGCTCTACAACCGCTCTTGGCCTTTCAGCTTCAATCGAATCACAATTCCTTCGCATTCAACTCCCTTCCAACATGTCGTTCCGTGTTCAACAATTCACGATAATTCTCACGGTGGACTTGCAATGTCGCGACACGTGCATCTAAGACTCGCCGGAATTCTCGGTCAAACGATGTTCGGCACTAGGAATACATAATGCGGCGGTATCCACAACTAAGGACCTCTTTAACCTTTCGATACGCACAAACACATCCGGGCTACTGTTCAATACCCACATACATTTAGGTGCGGACATTCACACACGTTCCGCGACATCGGAAAAGCGCGTCCCGTGGATTTACGCACGTCCTGAATATGTACGTCCTGAATATGTACGTCCTGAATATATACGTCCCGCGTATATGCACGTTCGTGAGTACGGCTCTGTGTGGCTGCGCGTGAATCTAGCTAAGGGCTACCTCGAACGTGCTTGCATATTCTTGGATGCACGGTAGCGGAGCGTCGTCGTTGCCAGGTCAAAGGCTGGACATGTATTGTAAGCTGGTAATAAGCGAACGCCCTTTCCAGTACGTGTACCGGAGGGTCCGTGCACCCGAGAATACATCTAGTCGGACGATACGAGCCACGGATCCTCCGAGTGTGTACACTGGCCAAAGAGTCGATGGCGCGGCATTTTCCTCTGGATTTGCCTCGCAGTGCATAAGGATATCCTCTACGTGCGCACTTTGCCTTGTGGAACTTGGCGTATTGCGGAATGCATGTAACGTATGCAATGTATCCGATGATGATGCTGGATGTTGTAAAGTACACGTGTGTCATGGAACGTATGAACTGCTTATATGTCATGGACCCCGCGTCCTAGGAACGCAGCACGCCGAATGAAAAATTCCTCTAATCTACCTGTTGATGAGGTTTTGTAGAATGTTTTACATGTGCTGCGCCACGAAAAAACCGCTTCTAGGACGAAAGAAATAAATCAAACGTTGTAGGTATCTGATCGGACAAGCAAAGATGTGTATGAATAGATCTGACGTCATATACAAAAGAGAGAAGTCTACGAGGGACCCTGACCAACATCTCACCTTTATACACCGGTCTGACTAGTCAGTCCATTGTGAGCGCCCATGGTCAAAACCACGCGAAAAATTGCGTCTCCGAATTTGCTATGTGTGAGACACGATCACGGGACAGGTCTATCTGATCACGTTTTATCGATGAAAAGTAGGAGAGTCCAATACTCTTCCGCAGCCCTTATTGCGCGTTTTAGCTGTACGAATGACGCACGAAACTTCGAGTCGGTCCGTTTTTGGATTCGAGGCCGACTTCTAAATCATGACGAATACTTCCATGTCAATTCCCAGAAAGGATAGAGTTGTCTCATCATTTCTTCATGCGTGGTGTTGCAGTCTCTCCGAATCATTGATGAATGTTATTTGTTGCGCGGTTAAATATTGTATAAATATGTTGCCCTGAGCCATTTTTGTGCATACATACGCAGTTTCGCCAAGGTGATCAGAACGAGCGCAAACTCTATTGTTATCACACAGATATAACGAACATCCAGTCCGTTACAACGTGCTAAAGTAAGATGTATTCACATTTTTGTTTGTACATTCCACATATATCTTGTTATGAATTTTATATTTTAACACGTTGACTACTAAGCGTATTTTGCTATATTAGATAAAATACTGTAGAGTATGACTAAATCATGCAAAATGAAGGTAACGCAGAGTTGTTGGATGCCAAAGAATTGAAGCACGGTTCCAATATCAATTGATTTTACAAGATTGCAAATAGGCTTCATCGCGAATTTTTTACATTTCTAGTAAAATCTTTTGCACCGGTCACCAATGACCACCTTGGCAGTCAACGTGTTAATTTCGTTTAGCTTCGTTTTACTGCACTATCGAATAATTAGGAGCTTCGTGCATGGAACTATGTTATTTTGCAGACCTATAAAAGTAATGCTACTGAACGAAAGTTTATGGGGCGGAACACGTTACAAAACTACGTACAACCGAAAAACTTCGGCTATCGATTTCGAACTCCTCGGAGATGGTCACTGCCGAAACCCCTAGAGTCTCTTCGCCTTCGACGCGCTCAATCGTCTGAAACGATACCTGCGCGATAAAATCGAATTCGTAAAGGGCAATTGCATCGACGTGCCATTACGTTCTCCGCCAGGCCACCTTTCCAAATTTCGTATACACAGAATTTCGTTTATCGACGCCTTTTCCTTTTCCCGGCCATACACAGGACTTCCGAGCCGATGTGACGCACTTCGCAGGTATTTATATTCCGCAATGTATAAATATGCATGTACACCGAAAAAAATATTCCGAATAGTTGACGAGCTCCATGTCCCAGTCCATTCTTTTGGATTTTATTTTACTCTTTCCGTTCAATCCCCGGTTGGCAACGGAAATACGCATGGCAAAAAAATCGACGGAGATTGACGAAAGTCGTGGTACAGGAATAGGACGGACGACCGAAATCAACGAGGGTTGACGAAAGTCGTGTCCATAGTAGTTGAGTTTGCGCCTGTATAGAAATTGTACTCAGGCCGAAAGACGCAAGACAATAAATCGTCGGCTTTCTCTTATCTTACTGTGCCGCTGCGTCATTTTTCAGACTCACGCTCGTACAGCGATCGGTGCTTCTTCACGCAACGGCCGGTGGACGATGCACTACAAAGAGAAGGCTTTAGTGTGTTCGACATGATGAAACGTGAGATTGGTTTTGATATATTATGCCGTGTCTGTTCCGTATCACCGTTACCGCATTGGCTAATGAAATTACCTATGCTAGGCTTTATGAATTAAAACGGTAATTAGGTTAAAATTTGTCACATGCATGGACATAAAAATAAAAAATTGCCACTGCTACTACAGTGTCGGCAAGAAATTTATGTTTCCTAGCTTTAACTATGGTGAAGCTGATTGTAATATGTAACTTCAACTATGTGTAAACCAAATACGTAAATAAAATGCGGAAATCAGAAAAACTTCTAGTTGCAATGATGGCGACGAAAGCCATACACATTTAGTTTAATTTTGAATGACACCATTTATACATGCCATCTATTACGACATACAAACCACCAGACCTAGACAATATTAATCTACATAGGCCATAAAACCGATACTACACATTCAATACAACACATGCATTGTTTCATATAGCGAACCCCATCACACCAGCTGAAGTGCGCTAATAAGTTTCAATATTTAAGGCAAGTGTGGTATTTCTCGAAGCATGGTTCCTTATTTCATGATGAATTATTGTATATATATAACGTAAACAGAAAACAAAAGTTTCAATATTTAAGGCAAGTGTGGTATTTCTCGAAACATGCATACCAGCAAAAAAAAATCCACATCACCGTGGGGCCGCCACTCAAGCGAGAAACTCAGAAACCCGAGTTTTCGCGGGGCCGGCTGTCAATGTATTAAAATAGTCAACGTAGAAGAGACGCTATGTTGATAGCTGGAGAAAAACAATGTTCATATCCAACACCATCTAATTACGCTATGCAACCCGTTAAATTTTCCATCCATATCTACGTCTCGTGAAGTTCGAATGGATATCGCTCGACACATAAAATATCACCGTGCGATCATGTGGTTAAGCCTTAATTGGACTACGATATCAGTTATCGATAACTGTCGGCGTTCCGACGGGACGTTCCGTCAGCGCGGAAGGTGCGCGTTCTCGCGTTAAACGTAATTAATCGTCTGGCCGCTTATCAATTACACTGGCCACTTTCACCTAAAAGCCTCATTACTTTCGCACGCGCGTAAAATTGACGATTGAGACGCGACATTGACGAGTATAACGGAATCCGTGCTGCGTGTCTCGTTTTGCCGCAAAGCTTCAGACAATGGTCCGACCTACAAAGTGGACGGAGAAAGTTACTGGAGTGGTATCCGGTGACAAGCCGGTCCACGTACTGTCTTCGTAACTCTCTCTTGCAGCGATGAGATTGCGGGATATCGCTCGTAGTTCTGCCTTTCTCGCTTTCCACGGTGCGATCCAATCTGCACTCGCCCTTTGACTAGCTAAGTTTTGACGCACGGCGGATACCCGCTGCCTCACGATCAATCTGGTCCTCGTATTCAGTGTCTGGTATGTACGGGTGTAAAACATCATTCAGAGATGGAACTGTTGCGAATTTGGCGGTGCGATTCTATGTCGCTCCGTTGAACCGATTACCCGCGCAGGGTTGGAATCGAAATTGTCTCCTGACATTTTAATCGTAATAACGCTGGCCGTCGTCTACTCAAAATGGGAACAGACTTTCTTGCTACGGAACATTCACATCGAGTCTCTATATTTTCTGACTGCAGAAATGTTGTTTGTTAAAAACGACGTTACGAGAAATTCATGTCCTGCAATTTTCCGCGCCGTAACATCTCCGTATACTTAGCTGCGCAATCTGAATTTCAAATTTATTGCTCTATGAAAACAGTTATCTCAACGTTGAAACTTTTTCAATCGACAAAAATGACTTTTCAGCTCCGCCGTTCCATATCGTTTTCCCATTCCGAAAATTTCCATATTTCATTCGCCGCGATTTTTCTCCGAAACTTTCTCGCGCCCCGTTAAAATTCCTTCCGCCGCCCCCGTTTATCGACGGATCAGTTTCACCCGTCGGATCATCTGAAATCCTGACATGTTCCGGTTACTCTCGTTGTACTCGCCGTTAACCCGCGATTGACTAAATGCGGCTTCCGCGCGCACATAGGTCACAGAAGAAATTCTTCCCCGATGACTGTTTTACGAAAGTGAATATATGTTGATGGAAAAAAGATACAGTTGGATACAATTTGAGTTACCTAGTGAAGTTTATTATTGTCAATATATCCAGAAATCAATGTTAAATCACGGTAGGATAGTGGAGCTGGTGTCCGATTTTTCCTGTGGTATTGATGTAATGTACGGTTAACACATTGACTGCCACGGTGGTCACCGGTGATCAACGCAAAAGATTTTACTATAAATGCAAAAAAATTCGCCGTGAAGACTATTTGCAATCTTGTAAAAGCATTTCATATTGAAATTATGCTTCAATGATTTGGCTTCTAAAAACTCTGCATTATCTTAATTTTGCACAATTTAATCATACTCTGCAGTATTTCATAGCATTGCAGTTCTAACATAGCAAAATATGCTTGGCAGTCAATGTGTTAAAATGTGTGAACTGATTACAGTTAAAATATGAACTGTATACCAGTAAAATTTGAACTGTGTGCGGCTAAAGTGTCAACTGTTTTCTAGCGTGAGTTTCCCTGAGTATATAAGGGGTTTGGTGTAGGTGTGGCCTATAGCTGATTCGTCGAGTCATTGGTCTGCGGATTTGTGAATTTTAGTTGGTAGCGGAAAAAATCGCCAGTTTTCGTTTTGGGACTTGCAGTTCTTTTTCGTTGCTCGTGCGCGAGGTGAAATGTCAGAAATTCTCCAAGACGCAAGGTGCCGGGCAGGGTAGTCCATTGAGTACGGTTTATTATGGAATTATTGAACACATACCTAAACGACCCGACCGTGGACTGATTAAAAATATCTATTAGTGCTTATGATCTTCAAGACTCGCGTCTTGAAGGTTCACATTGTAGATTCGGAAGGACCGTTAGGTTCGGAACACATAGATCCACACCGCAAGGAGAACTCTGTGGCGGAAAAATGGCACGTGCTCCCACCGTAAATTGTCGTCAGGTCTGTGGTAAGAGTAGCGCGCAGGAAACAACGACTTTGCGGGACGTGCGCGGTTCGAGGGATCGGAGAAGGTGGGATATCTATCGCAGGTGACGCGCTCGTAAAGCTCTCTATCACCGGAGATCTGCGATGCACAGCTGTACAGTGAAGGTCGGATACATAGGTCGCGATATTAGGAGGAACGGCTCGAAACGACAAGCCCGGCGAAGGGTATTCTTTCAAACTTCTTCTCCTTTCCACGGGAAACGGCTGTTGAATTGCCGGATATGCAGACAACCCTCTCCATACAGCGGGATACGACGATAAACGTTGCGCGTTTATCGCATATTGTGAGGTCGTAAATATCGAGACTGCCGTAAATACCAAGACTGCCTTCTGTTACGTATATTGCGCACCTTTTTTCTTTCTTTGGCCGTTATGAAATCGTTGTCCAACGACGCCGCGGAGATTTCAAGGGAGCGAGGCCGAGAGTCTCGTAAAGTTGCACGCTTCACTTTGGAGCGCTTGAATGCGCGTTCTGGTTTGTGTTCATAGGATTGTAAGCAGAGCTCCTGACAAAAGGTCATTCTAGTGATTTGAAGATGGTGGTAGATGTTTTTTGTTCGATTGATTCGATTAGATCTAGCAGCGCGATACTTGAACGTTAATAAACACACAAACGTGTTAGTTGTTATTCAATATATTCGCAGTTTCTCGAGAAAATGATGGCTCATGCAGCCTTAGCAACCTAACATTGTGTCAAACGCTTCACATTCGACCAAAACAATCTCACAAAAAGGTCTCACGAAAAATTCAAAAAATACTCAATCAATAGCATTTATATTATTGTAAATGCAATTAATATTAAATAGTGACTCAATTCTTTGGTCTTCGATACCTTCACATTATTTTTATTTTGCACAATTCAATCATATTCTGCAGTACTTTATTGCGCTGCGGTTTTAATGTAGTAAAACACGCATGGCAGCCAACGTGTTAATTACAACGTTTGCTTCTCAATACTCAGTGTTTATATTTTAGGTATAAATGCTGCTTGAAACTAAGAATATATTCGGTTCATAAGTATGTAAGTACTCTTATTAAACTCAACAAAATTAAACACTTCTGAAAAAGCAGTGTACCGAATATCTTGACTGGAGAAAATTTGTGCCATAAAAGAGAACTGTGAAATTCATGGATAAACGTGACATTGTCTGACAATGCGATTTTTTTGGAAATTTTATCGCTGACGCTGCAGTGACGTTGTTGCGCGTGTATATCGGGAACAACTTTATGAAATTAGAGGCGATCAGTCGCGCACGTCGATATGATCAGAGCTACAGTGGCCTAACTTGCACTGCGGTAAACTCGATTTTGCGAGGAAATCGCACGGTAATATACCCTTTTTTATTGAAAGAATAACTTTCAATGAACGACTAATCGGATGCACGTTACAGTTCGGAACCACAATACATACTATGATTTCCTGTGGACAAGAAAGGAGCAAGAGTCGACGCAAGCTTTTGTCGTCCTCCCAACTTTTGTCTGAACTGAATTTATCTATGTAACTTCCTTCCATTCAGATCTTCCACGGAGTGACTTGAGTTTTAAACTATGCGCCATAGTAGAAATAATAGCGGCCGCCGAAATTGTTAGTTGAAGCAGTACTAACAGTAACTACTGCAGTCTGGAAAGCCGAGGGACCCGGCCGTCGGCAGTTTCATTCCTTGGATGTGATCGACATTGTCCGCGAGTTATTACGCACGAGCGAGCGCTTACACGTTCAACTCCGATTGTTCCCGATTCGCGGGTAAATCATGTGGACGCGATGACGTGGTGATTTTCTACAAATCTGCCTCATTCATCCTGCCTTAACCGGGTGAGCGCAAACAACATAGAATCGAACGCGCGGCCGACTTTCTTCTTGCTAAGTAGATGATCCAGTTTGGGAACCAGAAGCCGATTCAATGCTCCTCGAGCGTTATGCAGCCAACAAACCCTTCGAAAAGGGATGGCTTACGGTGTCCTGAAGTGGACGGACCACGAAAGTCGGTTCGGACCGGTAGATAGTCGGACAGAAAGATAAATAGCTGGATTGATCGGTAAGTAGATGTACGGATACAGATACAGTTTAGTGGGGTGGATAAAGAAAAAGACAGATGGATCTTTAGTGGAGGAGGACAGACGGGTGTAGGCGAGAAGGAAAGAGGTGCGGGTAAAAGAGAGAAATCGATGCGCGTAGAGGACAGTAATCGGAAACGACCCTCCTACGCGCTATGGTGACACTATAGAAACAAACGGCGAGAGCGAGGGGTAAAAGGGCTGCCAAGCCCCTTGCGTTCCCGACGAACCTGTTATTTCAGGAATGGCGCAGCTAATGGAACAAGCGCGCGCGCGCGCGCTACATACCCGATGCGACGAGCTGGTAATTTTTTAAAGAGATTTGCGAGCCTTTCTGCGTCCCGATATCTCCTTTTGGACGGTCGTCGGCTCGTTTATTTGCATCGCGTCCCCCTTTGCTGGGGAAATCGCAGATTGATCGAACGTCGCGAGACGGTGGTCGACGATCACGTAGGGTGCAGCGTTGGCGGAAGGTGATGAAAATTCCATGGATGCCCGGCGCACGAATTATCCGCTATTTCGATAGTCATTGGCCACTGCGGGCTAATGAGGCTGAAAATTCAGCGAGACGAATATGAAATGAGGTAATTCGATATCAGGGATATATTAGGTTCATTCTGCGTCTTCAAATACGTCTATTTAGATACAAGAAAAAGAAACAACGTAATGATACTATGCTTTAATACGATGCAAATACGCTTTAATATTAAAAACGCTTTAATATTATACAAAATAGGTTTATACTAGACGTACCGGTAACCCCTTATGAGATGAACGTTGATTTTCAGAAAGAAATTCGTAATTTATTAAACCGAGAAATTAAATAATCAAATTATATAAAAACTTACAGAAGTAAGTTACTTTAGTGTTAACCGATTTTTTGAAAACTCCCAAACACGGTGAATACTTCCTACACCCTTTCCGATAATGCACCCTACATATTCCGGACGATGACAAAAAAGAAAAAAGAATGTAATAGAAGACGAAAGGAATGTAAGAGCGGATAAGCACAGCATCGATAAAAATGAAAAAAAAGAGAACAGGCAATAATGTAGGAACTCAAATACAGGGTCCCCTAATTGGCAGAAAAGGTCACCTATGATCCTCAATTATTATATTGATGCATCACAGGTGACAAGTTTGTTGAAAAACCGAAACGACGAAACGACGAAAGATTAAGAAATACGGCTAAAGTGTCTTGATTCTGTTGTTATCGTTTATAAATATTATACTCTCTAGTTTCACGTGTTTAAATCCTACAATAATGTGAACAGAATACAGAACAATACTTAACAGCACGTGACACAGGGGTTAGATGAAGAGAAACAATTTAATAGACCGTACATACGGAAACGTCCGGAGTATAAATAGGAAAAATGGCAGAGAGTAGAAGAGGGGTCACGGAAGAGATGCACAAAAAATAGGACGTGCTCTTTGCCGGCTGAGGAAGGGAACAAGAGGAGTAGATACTGGGCACGCGTTTCTTGTGCTCGCGCTGGATTCGCATAAACGAAGCCACCGAAGAGTCGAACAATGGCCTTTGTTGCCGTAAAAATAACCGGCTTCGCTGCATCCAGCCTCACGCATTCTTTTTGTGCCCTGTGTTAAATCGGATCCTCAGCAGAAAGAACGAGAAAAACTATTTCGGACCGGAAGGAAGATCGAGAGAACAAGAGGCACGAAGCGACTTTATCATCTATCGCTACGTGTCGTTCAAACAGCAAAGAGACAGTTGCATTCAGTGCAGAATTCACTTAGTACAGCCCTACTAGCGGGACTTGTCAAACAGATTCACATGAAACTTCGCCATCTTTTTCTTATTTGCGCTCGCCAACACCCACCACAAAGACAAGGTGGTAAGAATAAAAATGCTTCCGTTTAGCACTTTTTTCTATCTGTCAAATAGATTCAAATGAAACTTTGACATCTTTTTCTTATTCGCGTTCGGCAACACCCATCAGAAAGACAAGATGATAAGAATAAAAATGCCTCCGTTTAGCACTTTTTTTCTATCTATCTATTTCTATTCTATATGTCAAACAGATTTACATGAAACTTCGGCATCTTTTTCTTATTCGCACCCGCCAACATCTATCAGATACTCAAGGTGGTAAGAATAAAAAAAAACCGCTTAGCACTTTTTTTTACGTGGAAGTATCGCGATCCTTGGCACTAATCGGCTGGATTTCTACAATGACCCCTGGCATTCAAATAGCTAGATGTAATTTAACGGTCCGCGGTAGTCTGGATTAGGAGTTTGGAAAGGAAATCGAAACGTAAGCGTCGCGGTTGGCTCGCCTCGTGCCGGTATGCGCCTCCAATGTCCATTTGTTTAAGGTGCATTAAGGGATTAGCCGTCTCAGCCGTTCAACCGTATCCACTTCTTTCACTCTGCGCGGCTGACGTTGTGTACGTGAGCCACAGCCGAGGAAAAAGGACACGAGCAAGCGACGAGAGACAAACGTACGTGGCAAAGAAGCGAAAGAGACGGGCGGAGTCGAATTTCAGAAGAGGAAAGTCAGATGCCTTGTTTGATCTCGCGAGACCATCATTCTTCGGGGTCCAAATGTAGAAAGGAACGGCTTACCTTTTGTCCGCAACTTGTTCTCTCCCCATTTGAAAAAAATGACACAGCGGTGTACTTCTTTTATGAGACGAAACGGTACGCGCATGAACGCGAGAGTGTGCGCCTGTTGGATTGTGTTAAGAAAGCGCGCGATAGGCTTGATCGATTAAACGATTTGACCGGTCTTCCGCCGGGCGATTACTCACGCGAACGGGTAAGCTTGCGTTCGGCCCGAGATCGATTCTATATAACGGTGCGTCGATGAATCCGCCTAAGCCAACGAGCAATGAGCAATCTTTGTGATTAGTATTACATTTATCGGAAAGTTCAACATGACTCTGCCTCGGAATTTCGTTGATAAAAAATCGTCAGACTGAAAGTGAAAAGGGAAACAAACCACAGAAAGCTGTAAGCGTATGTTATCCTTGGGTAAACGTGTGCTTAACGATTATCGATACTTATTGATACAGTCAGAGATAAAGCCCGGCTGAAAAAAAAGTTTTATAAATAAGCCTCTATCAACTTATACTTTATGTTCGATTAATACGTAGATCTGTGTCATGAAGACTTTTTTTTCGTCGGGAATAATATTTATCGGTATTCGTATCAGGCTTTGTTAAATAATTATAGCTATGTACGCTAAGATCTGTCTGTAATTCAGTTTGCATGCAGTATGTTTGTTGATCCCCTTCATCGCCGTTGATCTTTATAGCCGACTATTATGTATAAAATCCTAAAGGCTACAGTATCAGATTAATCGAGAATTGCCGAGTGCCGCATTGCCGTCCAAAGAGTTAAGGCTGTCGGATTTAAGAGATATATTCAGTCATATATTCAGAGTGTCAAGAAGTGGATCTCCTAATTTATCGGAGAGCTCAAATTTTGAAACAGTAAAGAGGAATAAACGTGAGTCATGAAAGTAAAACGGTGAATCGTTACAAATTTTTTAGCGATCTTCCACGCGGAAAATTTGATACGGTGAAATAAAAAAAATAGCGAATACTTTCTGTGAAAAAACTGTGTATTGTGAAATGGAAATTCAGTCACTCGGAATGTGGAAAGTAGAGTAAAATGTAAAAAATAAGAGGTAGTACGCCATAAAATTGGGCTACTTGAGTATTGGAAAATTGAGCGTACGAATGGTGCGAAAGTGAGTATTGAAAAAATAAGAACTCGAACTATCGAGAGTCGGAGCATCAAAACATAAACCACCCGAGGCTGTACATACTAAACAAATAAAAAAAAACAGCGAAATAAGCAAAGTAAGAAAGTCATAAAATCGAGAACGAAAGAGACAGAGAGAGACGGACAGTGAAACGATCTCGATATTTACGGTGCACTCGAAATTCGACTTCTGCCTAAAAATACATCCACACCCCTCGCGGCACTATGGCGTGGTTCACGAGCTCGCAACCGTAGCAACAAGAAACACGCGCGTGTGCGTAACGCGCAGCTGAGAAAGTCCTTTAAAAACAATCGTCAAAGGCGACCGCTAAAAGTGGCCCCGGTTATCTTACACCGCGAAGGGCCTTAAAACGGGCCAACCGGCAAGAAAAGGAGAAGTCCGACGGAACGAAGAAAAGAGAACCGGGACGCAAGAAGTAGTAGACTCGTCTACGGAGGGTCCGCAGCTTTTCGGGCACCGAATTGCCTGACAATGGGCGACGCCTAATATGGATTAAAGCGATCCCATTACAAGATCGATGCCGCAGATACGGGCCGCAGATACGTCTGCATAAAAATGTGGCCTTCCGACGGGCGGGTCCAGCGAGATAACCGGCTTGCGCGCGATATAGCCTTCCTTTCCCAGCCACTTCGACTTGCCACTCTCGATGCGAAGTGGAGCGACGATATTTAAGGTCCTGCCACTCTCGACGCGCTAATATCATTAGCGTGCCCTTCTGTCTCTCGTGGCAGTCCCTTTTCGAAAGGGTAGCGACATCGGGCTTTGCGTTCGGCTTCCCGACGACCCGCGGCCTCAGCTCAACGGACATACGAACGGAGTGAGAGAAAGAGAGAGCAGCTCGCTTCTCTTGCGAACTAAGCGCGCTAAATGACCGAACTATTTCCTGCCGAGTTCGCCTCTCGATAGCGAGGCTTAATGAAAAGCGGACATTGACGATGTGGGTTAAAGGAGCATTTCGTCGAATACGAGGGTACATCGCACACGTGTGTGTGTGTGTGTGTGTGTATGGGCACTGCACATGCCAAGAGTAAACGTGAAGCGTACAGCCTGATTATACGCGATGATAATTATTAAATGCAAGCGCGCTTATTAATTCCGGTGACCATTCAGCGCCAGGACAGAAAAGCTCGTACGTTGATATAGGTTAAGGAGACGCTTTGTCAGACACGGCTGAGTTGACGTATGGAGGATATATAGTCTGCAAAACGTACAAGAGCAAGGGCGGTGTGTTCTGCTGATTATGGAGAATGATTATTAAATGCGTGCGAGCCGCCGCTAATCCGGACAGTTATCCAATACATGGGACTAACGGTGATCTATACCGGACATTTTGAACTTGCTCGCCTTATTGCACCGGCCATTCCCATAACACGTTCTCATATTTTTCAATGAAAACACTCAACGGCTCCTCTGTAATCATTAACTTGTTTTGCCGACACGTTCGAAGACGGTTGGGCGCGAGCAACACAAAAATAACACCGCGCCTGCAACCGTCTC